>WAAF01000908.1:402811-454046 GCA_013400475.1 Tricholaema leucomelas
AGGGAGGCTGTAGCCAGCTGGGGTTGGGCTCTGCTGCCAGGCAAGCAGCAACAGAAGAAGGGGACACAGCCTCAAGCTGTGGCAGGGCAGGTCTAGGCTGGATGTTAGGAGGAAGTTGTTGGCAGAGAGAGTGATTGGCATTGGAATGGGCTGCCCAGAGAGGTGGTGGAGTTGCTGTGCCTGGAGGTGTTGAAGCCAAGCCCTGGATAGGGCTGGGTGAGCTTGGAGGTCTCTTCCAACCTGCTTGATTCTATGATACAAAGCACCAGAGAGACCTTATGGATGCCTTCTCCAAGGGGCATAGAAGAAAGGCAGGGAGGGACTTTTTACAAGGGCTTGTAGTGACAGGATGAGGAGGGATGGATTGAAGCTTGAGGAGGGCAGATTTAGACTGAATCATTAGAAGGAAATGCCCAGTGGTGAGGGTGGGGAGACACTGGCACAGGTTGCCCAGGGATGCTGTGGATGCTCCTTCCCTGGAGGTGTTCAAGGCCAGGTTGGATGAGGCCTTGAGCAATCTGGGCTGGTGGGAAGTGTCCCTGCCCATGGCAGGGGGGTTGGAACTGGATGATCTTGAAGGCCCCTTCCAACCCAAACCATTCTATGCCTGCATGACAAAGACTATCACCTACAGGTTAAATCTGAAGATGAAATACAAAAGGAACCACTCTGCAAAGCAGACCCCAGCCTGACAGACTGGGAAGAAGCCAAGGGTCCAGTTACCTCCTCTAGTACAAAAGTTGTTCTACATTAGATAGTATAACACAAGCAGGGCAAAGAAAACCTGAGAAGGTGCTAAGACCTTCTAGAAGGACACTCAGAATCCAGCAGCTATGGAAGAGCAATGAGAATACAGGACAACAACTTATCTCTCAGATAAAAAACTCTGCCAAGCCTTTTGCAAGTATTTCAATTGCAGAGAGAATTCAACTCCTCTTTGTAGGGAGGGGAGCTGAACTTTGGCCAGAGTGAGAACAATGGAGAGCTTCACTCTCAGAATAATTTGGACCATTCTGAAGGCCATAAATCCTTTCCTGAGCTCGATTTTTCAACCGAGATACCAAAGCAATCAATGAAAATCAATGGTGACCTTAAAGAGCAGCATCAGCAATGCAATGGCAAATGCAGTTCCAGCACTGCAGAACTTGTTTGGATCCAAAAGGAAAGGAAAGGGAACAAAAAAATCCAGCATGATTTAAAAAAACCCTAAAAGCTAACAGAAATGAAGGCAGGCTGAAAACTCATTCCTAGCTTCTCATGGAGACAAAGAGAGAGAGAAAGTAAGACAGAAGCTGTGTGTACATGAGACAGAGAGGGAGACAGAAGCTGCATGGAGACAGAGGGGAGGGGGACAGAAGCTGCATGGAGACAGAGAGTGAGGGGGACAGAAGCTGCATGGAGACAGAGAGTGAGGGGGACAGAAGCTGCATGGAGACAGAGAGTGAGTGGGACAGAAGCTGCATGGAAACAGAGAGTGAGGGGGACAGAAGCTGCATGGAGACAGAGGGGAGGGGGACAGAAGCTGCATGGAAACAGAGTGAGGGGGAGATAAAAGCTGCATGGAGACAGAGGAGAGGGGGACAGAAGCTGCATGGAGACAGAGTGAGGGGGAGACAGAAGCTGCACGGCGACAGAGAGTGAGGGGGAGACAGAAGTTGCACAGAGACAGAGAGAGAGGAGGACAGAAGCTGCACAGAGACAGAGAGAGAGGGAGTGGGACAGAAGTTGCATGGAGACAGAGCGAGGGAGGGGGACAGGAACCACATGGAGACAGAGAGCGAGGGGGAGAGAGGAAGACAGAAGCTGCAATGAGACGAGAGAGAGAGTGAGATGGAAGCTGCATGGAGACAAGAGAGGAGGAGAGAAACTGCATGGAGACAGAGAGTGAGGGGGAGAGAGGAGGACAGAAGCTGCAACGAGATGAGAGAGAGGGAGACAGAAGCTGCATGGAGACAAGAGAGAGAGGAGGACAGAAACTGCATGGAGGCAGAGAGCGAGGGGGAGACAGAAGCTGCATGGAGACAGACTGGAAGTTTTATCATCCTCTCTATGTCCATAGTACAGCAAAGGGGAGAGTGCAAAGTGAGCAAAGTTTGTAACCCTGTTACAAACGGGTTCTACTAACAACAGTCACTTCTGGACATAGCTGTTTAGTCTGGGGAAGAGAAGGCTGAGAGGGGATCTGATCAATGTCTATCAATACCTGAGGGGTGGGTGTCAGGATGAAGGTGTCAGGCTCTGTTTGGTGGTGCCCAGTGATAGGACAAGGAACCACATGTACAAGCTGGAACACAGGAGGTTCCACATCAGCATGAGCAGAAACTTCTTTACTGTGAGGCTGCTGTAGCCCTGGAGCCGGCTGCCCAGAGCTGCCCAGAGCACTTGTGGAGTGTTCTTCACTGGAGACTTTCAAGGCCAACCTGGATGCATTCCTGTGTGGCCTGCCCTAGATGATCCTGCTCTGGCAGGGGGGGTGGACTGAATGATCCCCAAAGGTCTCTTCCAACCCCTACCATTCTATGACAGCTATGCATCAAAGCTTCATCTCAGAGTAAAGGAAATGAAAACCATGAAGAGATGGAGCTGTTCATTGCATGTGTCACAGGAGAAGGGAAAGAAATGAATGTCTCTTACCTTCAGGTGCATCTGCATCACAGTCTTTAGATACAAAAGTCACATTCCCTGGCTGGCCATCAAGTGTCTTATTACTCTGCATGATAAACACAGACAGTCAGTGCACTAATCCACCAGAAATGTTCTTCCCTGCACAAGAGTAGTCCCCGAGGCACCCCCCAATACATTATTAATTTCCTAAAACAGGCTTAGACAAACCTCTTGCAATATGCAAGAGGATTCAGATTGTTCTTGAACTGTACATGCAGAGGAAACCAAGTGCTACAACCTGAGCATGTCTAAAGATGCTCTCATTCAGAACAAAATTTAATAGCCTGTGTTCCTCCTGAAGGCTCATGAAAAATAGAAACTTCTTCTCAAATTGAAGCTGCTGATGAAGATGCCACAGCAGTGCTATGCCAGGAGTGTCCTGTGCTGAGGAGCATGAGGGAAACCCCAAAGGCCAGACAACAGAATCACTCAGGGTTGGAAGCGACCACAAGGAGCAGCCAGTTCCAACCCCCCTGCCATGGGCAGGGACACCTCACACTAGATCAGAGCCTCATCCAGCCTGGCCTTAAACTCCTCCAGGGAGAAGGCTGCCACCACCTCCCTGGGCAACCCCTTCCAGGCTCTCACCACCCTCATGCTGAACAACTTCCTAACATCCAGGCTGACTCTCCCCATCTCCAGCTTTGTTCCATTCCCCTCAGTCCTATCGCTCCCTGACAGCCTAAAAAGTCCCTCCCCAGCTTTCTTGTAGCCCCCTTCAGATCCTGGAAGGCCACAAGAAGGTCACCTGGGAGCCTTCTCCTCTCCAGACTGAACAGCCTCAACTCCCTCAGTCCCTCCTCACAGCAGAGCAGCTCCAGTTCTCTGCTCATCCTCATGTCCCTTCTCTGGACACCTTTCAGCACCTTCTCCCAGGTGCTCCAGAACTGGATGTAGTACTCCAGAACTGGATGTAGTACTCCAGACCCATTCTCCATCCCTTCTAGAGGGCAGACTTCCCTGTTCCTTCATCCTACAGTTCCCACTCTTTGCTCCCCCTGAAGCTTTTTGGCTGTGCCCCTGTTTGACTGAAGCACCAAGACAATGTGCATGCCTTGGCTGCCCTTAGCTTGTCCCTTGCAGCGCTGCTTTGTCACAGGCTGCTTGCTCTGAGTCACGGCAGAGGCTAGGAGAAGGAGGGCTCCTAAGGGCTGATTTAATTGTCACCATGACAGGGATGAGCCTAAAGCAACTGGGACACCCAGGAGTGTTCCCCAGGGATCAGCACTGGGTCCGGTTTTGTTCAATATCTTTATCAACAACCTGGATGAGAGCATTGAGTACACCCTCAGCAAGTTCCCTGATGATACAGAACTGAATCACAGAATAGCTTAGCTTGGAAGGGACCTCAGAGATCATCTCCTCCAGCAGTATCTAATAGACATAGATAGCCAGAGTGGAGAAAGACAAATTAGGAGGAGCTACTGGAAACCCAAATATTCCTGTTCAAATGTCTCACATCTTTGGATTCTGAGCCTTGCAGAAACTACATCAACTCTGTGTCACACTTACTGGTCAGGCACTGGAATAGGTTGCCCAGGGAGGCAGTGGAGTCACCATGCCTGGAGGTGTTCAAGAAATGTGTGGCCATGGCACTTTGTGTTGTGGTTTAACAGCCATGGTGGTCTTAGGTCAGTGTTTGGATTTAATATCTTAGAGGTCTTTCCCAGCTCAAATAATTCTGATTCTGCCTTTGTGACTAATTCTGTCAGAGTCCAAGACTAATCTTTTGTACTGCACTGGTTTATTCACACACTAATTCACTTCAAAGTGTCTCACATCTACTGCACTTACTCTGACTGTCATGATTTCCTAACTGGGAAGCCCTCTAAAGAGAGCAGAGCAGGAGGGGCATGAGAGTGGTGAGAGCCTGGAATGGGTTGCCCAGGGAGATGGTTGAGGCCCCATCCCTGGAGGTGTTTAAGGCCAGACTGGATGAGGCTCTGGACAGCCTGATCCAGTGTGAGGCGTCCCTGCCCATGGCAGGGAGATTGGAACTGGATGACTCTGAACAGCCTGCTCTAGGGTAGGGTGTCCCTGGGCATGGCAGGGGGGTTGGAACTGGCTGATCCTTGTGGTCCCTTCCAACCCTGACTGATTCTATGATTCTAATCCCCTCCCTGTGCTGCTGCTCTCACTGCTTTGGATGCAGCCCAGCACACAGATGCCTGTTGGGCTGCAAGCAGTCACTGCCAGCTCATCCTGAGTTTCTCATCAACTGACACCTCTAAGTTCTCCTCAGTGTCCTGCACCTTAGCTTCACTCTGAATTACCTCTGTGAAGGCTGAGGAAAGAAACTGACAGCTGTTGCAGGGAGAGTTTTCAGTGGCACCTATGGCAGATGCTGGCCATCCTGTCTGGGTCAGCCAAGTCTAACAAGTCCACTAAGGTGGAAACATCAGCAAGCAATGGCCTTTTGTGCAGGAGGAAAAGAGAAAATGTTGGCCCTGTTGAACACAAACAGCAGTGGGCCAAGCTCACAGACTCACACAAATATCCAGGATGGAAAAGCCCCTCAGGATCACCAAGTCCAATCTGTAACCCTCCTCTAGAGCAGAAAAGGAGCTGGAGGTGTTGATCAACAGCCAGCAGAACATGAGCCAGCAGTGTGCTCAGGTGGCCAGGAAGGCAAACAGGTTGGACTTGATGATCTCCTTGGGTCCCTTCCAACCCCTGACATCCTGTGGTCCGGGCCTGGATCAAGAATAGTGTGGCCAGCAGGAGCAGGGAAGGGATTGTGCCCCTCTGCTGGGCACTGGTGAGGCTGCACCTTGAATCCTGTGTTCAGTTTTGGGGCCCTGGCTCCAAGACAGACATTGAAGTGCTGGAGTGTGCCCAGAGAAGGGCAAGAAAGCTGGTGAGGGTTCTGGAGACCAGGGCTGGAGAGGAGCAGCTGAGGAAAAACAGGGTAGTGTGGTGTGGAGAAAAGGAGGCTGAGGAGAGATGTCATTGCTCTCTACAGCTCCCTGAGAGGAGGCTGCAGTGAGGTGAGGATTGAGCTCTTCTCTCTAGTATGGGGAGACAGCAGGAGAGGAAATGGCCTCAGGCTGCAGCAGGGGAGGTTTAGAGAAGACAGCCTGGCTTCGGACAGAAGACTTCACCATTGTGCCAGGCTACAAAGGAACTGTTTAACAGATGTTCCACAGGTTGCCTGAAGAAATGAAAAGGAATGTTCCTCGTTGTCTGAAGAACCATGGAAGCTGACCAAAGCCCTGCCCAGGGCCTCAGCTGGTAAGGGCACTGCCTCCAAAAGAAGTTTCCCACAGACATCAAAGCTGGAGACCCTTTGGATTAAACTAGGGACAGATGCTTTGAAGACTCCAATGGTTAAGGAGCTGAGCAAAGGAAGTAGCCCAGGTCTAGCTAAGGCTGTCTCAGAAGAGCTCCATTTGTCTGCACACCTTCAATTACCAGGAAAAGTCGACAGCACTTCAAAGTTAAAAGGTCTTGTCAAGAGCAACAGACTCCACAGTCTGAGATTCAAAGAGGATTCTAACCTGTCTAATGCATCACCATAGATTCTGGCTACAAATTAGCTTGACAGGCTACTAGAGCAGGGATTGCTGTAGAGCAAAAGGGGGAAGTGCTCCTTTTACATGCTGCCTGCTTGTGAGCCACCAGACCCTGACAGAGACGTTTATCATCTCCCCCCCAGAGCTGATTGGGAAGGCTGCTGCTGGCTGCCTTGCTGCTGTCCAGCCTGCCTTGGAGAGGTGCTGCTTCAAAGGTGAAACTGTCTGGAGTGTGTCAGCAGTGCAAATCAGAGAATCACAGAAACATCCAGGTTGGCAAAGCCCCTCAGGATCACCAAGTCCAACCTAGAACCCTACTCTACAAGATTCACTTTAAACCAGAGCTGGGGCTTTGTAGGCTGGAGAAGAGAAGGCTTTGAGGAGACCTTGGAGTGGCCTTCCAGGATCTGAAGAGGGCTACAGGAAGGCTGGGGAGGGACTATTGACAAGGTCTTGTGATGACAGATCAAGGGGTAATAGGTTTAAACTGGCAGAGGGGAGATTGAAGATGGATGTTAGGAAGAAGTTGGTTGCAGTGAGGGTGGTAAGACACTGGCACAGGTTGCCCAGGGAGGTTGTGGAGCACAGAACCTCTGATCACGTTCTGTGGTTCTGTGCTCCACAACCTCCCTGGAGGTGTTCAGGACCAGGCTGGATGAAGCCTTGAGCAACCTGTTCTAGTGGGAGGTGTCCCTGCCCATGGCAGGGGGGTTAGAATTGGATGATCCTTGTGGTCCCTTTCAACCCAGACTGATTCTATGACCTCCACCAACCATCTCTCCCAATTTCAAAACACAAGCAGGGAACATGCAGTTATCAGGGTGGGCAGACAGAACAAGTGTCTGGTACAGCCTGAAAGATTCTTTGAGAGGATGCTGTCTGAAACCCTCTGGTTTGCTTGGCATGCCAGAGAAGCCCAGATGTAATTTCACAGCTTGTTCTGTGTTATTTCAACAACAGCAGCAGTTTCCTACCCCCAGTTATATTGTGTGCTTTAAACACAGCTCTTTGTAGCAGGAGGTGAGAAGCTGAAGATCCAGGACAGCTAATCTTGCTTTGGAACAATTTAATCCTTCAAATGAAAAGTTGTAGCTCTACTCAATCATTGCAGCTAATCCTTCTTGCAGTGCTGATCAGGATTGTATTTCAATAGCTGTTTGAATGACCCAACCTGCCTGCTGCTGGGCTTCATTCTCTTGACCCGTTTCATCATGAACTTTCTCTCTGCATTCAGATGCTACTTGTCATAAAAACCACCTGTGTGTTAGCTGCTTAAGCTCCAACCTTTCTCCACCCCCTCAATATCAACATGTTTTATTTAAGTGAATAAGTCTACCTGTAGCCTGTATCTGGGACTAGACTCCAGCAGTTACTCTATCACCCTATGACCCCTCCCCAGCAGAGGAACAGGAGGAGGGAAAAGGAGAGAAGATCTGTAGGTTGAAGTGAAAACTGACTTAGTGAAGCAAAAAAGAACTGATACCAATGCCAGTATGTGGGATTTAAAGTTACACTCTGCCCTGCAAAGGTACAGCAGTCACACTAAGCAGGAAAGCTGCCCAGGAGGGGCAGCTGAGCCCAGCATTGGCAGCCTCAGCAGGAGGCTCCCCTCTCCTCACCACACTTCCCCCTTTATACTGAGTGTGATGCTGATGGTCTGGGATGTATCTGAGTGCCAACTGCAGTTAGCTGCCCAGACTGACTGACAGCCTGCAGGATGACCTGGGGTTCTGTCCCAGCAGCACCAGGACACTGAAACACTGCCATTTAGAATGGTAGAATCATAGAGCCCTCAAGGATGGAGGAGACCTTTGAGATCATTAAGCCCAAGCAGTCTCTAACTATAACAAGGCTGGTGCTAAACCATGTCCCTCAGCATCACATCCAGGCATATTCTAAACACCTCCAGGAAGAGTGACTCCACTGCTGGGCAGCCTGCTCCAATGCTTGACAACCCTTGCTGTGAAGAACTTTTTTCCTTACATCCAACCTGAACCTTCCTTGGCACAAGTCAAGGCTGTTCCCACTTGTCCTGTCACTTGTTGTATGTGAGAAGAGACCAACCTCTATCTCACTCCAGCCTCCTTTGAGGGAGCTGCAGAAAGCAATGAGGTCTCTTAGTATCATAAAAATCTATCAGGTTGGAAGAGACCTCCAAGCTCAGTCAGCCCAACCTAGCACCCAGCCCTGGCCAACCAACCAGACCATGGCACTAAGTGCCCCAGCCAGGCTTGGCTGCAACACCTCCAGGCACAGCAGACTCCACCACCTCCCTGGGCAGCCCATTCCAATGCCAATCACTCTCTCTGACAACAACTTCCTCCTAACATCCAGCCTAGACCTCCCCTGCCACAACTTGAGACTGTGTCCCCTTCTTCTGTTGAGCTCCATTAGGTTCCTCTCCCCCAACTCTCCAGCCTGGCCAGGCCTCACAGACGGCAGCACAGCCTGAGGCTGTCCCTGATCTTTAATGGAATTGTCCTTCCTACTCTTCCACCCACAAGGTTCTGCAGTCTGCAATATAAAAAACCATCAGATAAACTCAACCCCCAAAGCAGCTTTTGCAGGGCCTTGAGCTCATCATGAATTCAGACACAGCTAGGTGGTGTTCTAGGCTCGATACACAGCAAGTGATCATGCCAGGGGTCTTATGTAAACTCACCACAGAAGCAAAATGCTTTCCTAAAGCATTTCTCAGCTTAGTTTCTTTGCTGCTGCTCCCCTAATTCTGCCAAGCTGAGCCAATTTAGAAATGCCTAAGCATATTTATTTTGTCTTAGTTAGATCTAACACAAAATCTAATAAAAATGCATTACACTTTCTAAGTAAATATTTAAGTCCTCTACAGTGATTCCATTACTGTGCTTGGATTGATCTCAGGATGACCAAACTCCCATTATTGGACACAATTTAGATGTAAAGACAGCAGGAAAGTAGCATTTATTGAATGCTTTGCTTCCTGCAGGGACAATTGTAGCAGATCCCCTTTAGCATGCTGCAGCTGATCAGGTTCCTCTTCTCCAGCATGGTTAACATTACCTTCAATTTCTACTAATTCATAGAATCAAAGAACCAAACAAGCTGGAAGAGAGCTCCAAGCCCATCCAGCCCAACCTAGCACCCAGCCCTGGCCAAGCAACCAGACCATGGCACTAAGTGCCCCAGCCAGGCTTGGCTTCAACACCTCCAGGCACAGAGACTCCACCACCTCCCTGGGCAGCCCATTCCAATGCCAATCACTCTCTCTGCCAACAACTTCCTCCTAACATCCAGCCTAGACCTGCCCTGGCACAGCTTGAGGCTGTGTCCCCTTCTTCTGTTGTTGGGTGCCTGGCAGCAGAGCCCAACCCCAGCTGGCTACAGCCTCCCTTCAGGGAGCTGCAGACAGCAATGAGCTCTGCCCTGAGCCTCCTCTTCTGCAGGCTGCACACCCCCAGCCCCCTCAGCCTCTCCTCACAGGGCTGTGCTCCAGGCCCCTCCCCACCTTGCTGCCCTTCTCCAAACACCTTCCAGCACCTCAACATCTCTCTGCAATGGAGGAGCCCAGAACTGGACACAGCACTGCAGATGTGTCCTGAGCAGTGCTGAGCACAGGGGCAGAAGAACCTCCCTTGTCCTGCTGCCCACACTGCTCCTGAGCCAGCCCAGGATGCCATTGGCTCTGCTGCCCACCTGGGCACTCTGCTACCTCATCTTCAGCCTACTAATTCTTTAGCTCAAAAGTATTCTGCCTCTACTCTGTTTAAACTGAAAGGATTTAAGAGTGGTAAGTTACACATGTTAGCAAGTATTTTCAGCTAAGAAGGCTGGTGAGTGACTGTTTCTTTCAAAGCAGCATTCTGCAGAATCAGAAGCATTCCAAATGCTCAAAGGAGCCTCCAGTTACTTCACTCCCATTAAAATTCCTCCTCCTAACCACTCTGGCTCAATTGCTTTCCTTTGTCAAATTTATACTTATGACCCAAAGAGATCACAGAATGGCTTAGGTTGCAAAGGACCTTAGAGTTCATCCAATCCAACCTTCCTGCCATGGGCAGAGATGTGTTATAAGGCTTGGCTGCTCAAATCATCCATCATTGCCCTCAACATCCCCAGGCAGGAGGCAGACACAGCCTTCCTGGGCAGCCTATTCCAGACTCTCACCACCCTCAGAGTGCAGAACTTCTTCCTCAGCTCCACTCTAAACCTGCTCTGCCTCAGCTCCAAACCATTCCCCTTTGGCCTGTCTCCAGACACCCTCAGGACAAGTAACCCTGCAGCCTTCCTGCAGGATCCCCTCAGGCACTGGAAAGCAGCTCTAAGATCCTCCTGAAGTTTTCTCCAGGCTCCACACCCCCAACTCCCTCAGTTTGCCCTCATAGCAGAGGTGCTCCAGCTCTTGGATCATCTTTGTGGCCCTCCTCTGGACATGGCTTATTGAACTTCATGAGGTTCAGCTTCACTCAGCTAGTAGTTAAAAAAATATCCTGCCTACAATACCGAGAAGAGGCCTGGCTTTAAAAGTCACCCCCCCAAAAGCACATTTCTGACAGAAACCAGAGGATTTCTGTTGTTGTTTCAAAGAGAAGTGTAACATCTCACCTGCACCAGGTATTTCTGGCTTCCATACATGACATACTGAGGAGCAAGACTGTAGATCATGTAACTGGTATGAAGAACTATCAGCAGAAGTATCATGCAGAGAAACAAGAGTGCCTGAGGTCGAGTTTTCCCTCGTCTGATTTTGTACAGCTGAAAGCAGAAACCAGAAAAATGTGAACAGAATGATTTCTTTTTCCTTCTGAAGACATTTAACATCTTCCTTAATCCAAGCAACAGATTGAATTCATAGAATCATACAATCAGTCAGGCTTGGAAGGGACCACAAAGAGCAGCCAGTTCCAACCCCCCTGCCATGCCCAGGGACACCCTACCCTAGAGCAGGCTGCCCACAGCCTCAGCCAGCCTGGCCTGAAACACCTCCAGCCATGGGGCCTCAACCACCTCCCTGGGCAACCCATTCCAGCCTCTCACCACTCTCATGCTGAACAATTTCCTCCTCACATCCAGTCTGAACCTACTCTCCTCCCGGTTTGCTCCATTCCCCCCAGTCCTGGCACTCCCTAAGAGCCTAAAAAGTCCCTCCCCAGCTGTTCTGTAGGCTCCCTTCAGATCCTGGAAGGCCACAATAATAATAACAACTGTCCAAGCCAGAAGTTGAAGCTATCCTCTGGCAACTTAATTCCCATGAGCTGAAGCAGGATTTCAGGTGTGCTTGCCTGAAATTCAGAGCACAGCTATATGAATTGTTTGCATTAATGAGCCAGAACATAACCAGTAGCTAGCAGCAAGCTTTGAATGCTGCTGTCCATCACTCATAACAAACTGTGCCTTGCTTTGACAAAGAACATTGTCAAATCATTACACTTCTAATCAGGTCTAGTTGAGGATACCCCTGCTGACTGCAAAGGGTGTTGGATTAGATGACCTTTGGAGGTGACTCCCAAAGCAGACCATTCTATGATTCTATGACTAGGAGAGTGTTCCTAGGCTCTGACCTGGCATATTCTCTATTTTAGACTGCAGAGAACAAAATAATCCCTCCCTTGTACCTGTGGGTACCATTCCATCCTGTTATCCTAAACCTAAAAGCCTCACCCTTGGCACCACATTAGGGTAAAGAAGGTGGCAGCTGAGGGATAAATGATGGAAAACCAAACTCAGCCAATCTCACAACTCGGAATCATTTTGGTTGGAGAAGACCTTGAAGATCACTAAGGCCAAGCATTATCTAACCCAACCAAATCTAGTGCTAAATCATAGCCCTTAGCATCACATCTCTGCTTTTCACAGAGTATTTTTGGTTGGAAGAGACCTTCAAGCTCATCCAGTCCAACCTTCTGCCCAGCACTGCCAGGTCAGCACTACACCACATCCCTAAGCACCAGGTCCACACTCTAATTAAACGCTTCCAGGGATGCTGATTCTACCTCTGCCCTGGGCAGACCATTCCAGTGTTTGAGAACCCTTTCAGTGGAGAAATACTTCCTAATACCCAGCCTTATTGAATGACTCAGGATCACTGTGGGCTGGCACCACATGAAAGCTTGACCATATTAAAGGGAAAGCAGGCCCAGAAGCAAGGAAACACTTCAGCAAGCATGGCAGGTATGAACAGCAAACTGTTGGATCCAAAGCTGCTTTTTCCAACAGAGTCATATTATTTGCATCATATCTCAATGTGACATGGCATCAGTGCTTTGTCTTCACCTCTTACCAAGCTAGGTAAGCTTGCTTGCCTCCCAGAATGCAAATCATGTACTACTGCCTGCATGCACCTTTCAGATTTGGACCATAAAGCTCACCAGCACCTTCCAGCAGAACCAGGAGCATATGGCTCTGGCTTAGGAAATCATAGAATGGTTTAGGTTGGAAGTGACCTCAAAGGTCAGCTCCAACCCCTTGCCTTGACCCAAAACACACACCACAGCCTTGACCCAAACTACAGCATCAGGCTTGGGCTGGAGGGGTAGCAAAGCTCCACACACCACAGCCTTGACCCAAACTACAGCATCAGGTTTGGGCTGGAGGGGTAGCAACGCTCCACACACACATCCCCTGACCCAAACTACAGCATCATGTTTGGGCTGGAGAGGTAACACAGCCCCACACACACCACAGCCTTGACCCAAACTACAGCATCAGGTTTGGGCTGACAGCTTTTAAAAGCAGTGAAAATTGTACAAGAGGTTTCTAACAGTCAGGAGACAGACACAATTCTCCAGGCAACACGCAGCAATCCTGAAGGAGTACCTGAAATAAGGAGTAATTAGTAACTATAATCAATATAATTTGTTAGACAGCTTTGCAACTGGGTATTTGCTAAACACCTTAGTGTGAGCAGCTGAACTCTCAAAGCTATGCTTACCCTTATCCAGAAGAACCATATACCCATGTTTCGAATGCCAGCCATCGAGGTGAAGATGAAGTACATCACAATAGTTGTAATGAGAATATAATCAAGGGGGAAAACCTACAAGAAGAAGAAAAAGAAAGACAAGAAAACACTCCAAGCAGAAAAACAAGCTACCTGAAGAAAAAAAAAGGCAGTTAAACAGGCAAGCAAACATTCCAAACATAAAATCAGTTCTTCCTCCACTTAGAGCTACAGAAGTAGATTCTACTTAGAGCACCTGAGGTAGTAAGAGTTCTTCCATGGAGTGAGATGTGGAAAGCAGCTCAAAGTGCAGCTTGCTGCTAACAGAGGGGACACAATTAGTCTGGGAAAGCAGCTGAGCACCATTCTTACCTTAAAGCTTGCCCTCATTTAGAAGTTTGATGCAGTTTTAGGCCACCACCACCTTCCTCCAGCAACCCTCTTTCATCCACCCAAGATCTTCATCTCAGCCTTAAGAGATCTCAACTTAAGAGACCGTTAAGAAGGAAGCTGCTTTGCTTTTATAGAGCACACATCCAGACAGCTCTGATTTGATGAATTACTTGTGGGGAGGTGTAGTTTGCCTTTTGACAGCTTAGCAGACGGCACAGAGGAGCAGCCTTACAGAAGTGTAGCACCAGGGTTGGGTTGTTGTTTGGTTTTTGTACTTACTCTTTGTAGGACAGGTAACAGCATGTTCAGTGGGTTGGTCAGGTTAGTTCCTAGGATGATAAATCCTGAGTTGAAGCCAGCTGAATGCAGAGCTTTGTCCAAACTGCAGCAATTCAGAAAAGCTGGGTAAGTATTATGGGGCTCACAGAGCTTTGCTCTCATACACAGAACTGTTTCAGTTGGAAGAAATCTTTACAGTCAAGTCCAACCATCAACCTAACACCACCATGGCCACAGGTTTCTCCAACACCTCCAGGGATGGTTACTCCACTACCTCCCTGGGCAGCCAGGTCCAGTCCCTGATCACTCTTACAGGAAAGACATTGTTCCTAATCTCAGAAACACTCAGGTTGGCAAAGTCCCTCAGGTTCACCCAGCCCAACCCTACTCTACAAGATTCACCTTAAACCATAGCCCTGAGCACCACATCCAAACCACCCTGAAACACATCCAAGGTGAGGGATTCATATCTTCAACCTAAACCTCCCCTGGCACAATTTCAGGCCATTTCCTCTTGTTCTATGACCTGACACTAGGAAGAGACCAACCCTCAACTCTCAAGTTTAGTTTAAAGCAGCGGCTCAGCTAAAAAAGAGCCTCAATCTGGCTAAGCCCAGAGCCTGACAGCTTGTTCCTATCTATAGAGACACACACTGTGCTTCACCACACTCATTCCACTTGTCATATGTAAAGCTATATTGATTTCTGCCTCTCCTTGGCATTTTAGCCTTTCCCTAGTTGGGATCTTAGAGCTTATTTATCCAGTCTGAAATATGAAAAGTGTCAACATTTGAGACTTCTGGTCAGTGTCAATCTCTCTTGAACTCCAGCTTGGCTGTCTGGCTTTCTACCCCAGGAAACAAATCCAGTGTAACATGGATCATAATGGATTATCTATACCATTTACTGCAGGAATTTAAGCATCTGGTACCCAACCCAAGAACTACTTGCATGCATTAAGAGTCATTCAAACAATGAGAAGGCTTTTGTACTTTGAATTAAGCTTAAGAGAGGCTGAGGGAGCTGGGGGTGTGCAGCCTGGAGAACAGGTTCAGGGCAGAGCTCATTGCTGTCTACAACTTCCTGAAGGGAGGCTGCAGCCAGCTGGGGTTGGGCTCTGCTGCCAGGCAATCAGCAACAGAACAAGGGGACACAGCCTCAAGCTGTGCCAGGGGAGGTCTAGGCTGGATGTTAGGAGGAAGTTGTTGGCAGAGAGAGTGATTGGCATTGGAATGGGCTGCCCAGGGAGGTGGTGGAGTCTCTGTGCCTGGAGGTGTTGAAGCCAAGCCTGGCTGGGGCACTTAGTGCCATGGTCTGGTTGATTGGCCAGGGCTGGGTGCTAGGTTGGACTGGATGAGCTTGGAGGTCTTTTCCAACCTGCTTGATTCTATGATTCTAACATATGAGCTTAATGTCTCTGCTGAATCAGAAGGCTTTGCAGCAGTAGCAGCAGACAATCACTCAAGCTGAACCTTTTTAGAATCCATTTTTCTCAGTTTCAATAGATGCCAGAATGTGAAATGCAGCTCTAGCTACAGACAGGCAGCACAGAGAAGTGGGAGTCACCATCTCTGGAGGTGTTCAAGCAAAGCCTGGATGAGGCACTTAGTGCCACGGTCTGGTTGATTGGCTAGGGCTGGGTGCTAGGTTGGGCTGGCTGAGCTTGGAGGTCTCTTCCAACCTAGGTGATTCCATGACTCTTGAAGCAAACCAGCCCTGAGTCCGAAGATAAGGCACAAACAATGTGGTTTAAGTGGGTAAGGAAAAAGCTGAACTGTACTTACTTTGAGAGGAACAGAGAGACAGTGAAGAGCAGTGCCACGATGATGAAGAACACTCCCCACACAATCTGGAAGGGAAGGATGTTTACATTTGAACTGGAAATGCTTGCAGGGAAGCCTTGTCCACATTTCAATAAAGGCCTCAACGATCTTTAAGGTCCCTTCCAGCCCAAACCCTTCGATGAATCTACAAATCTCAGGCCACCTCAGCGCTCAAACACTTCAAGCAGGAACTTATGAGTCAATAATACCAGAGAGAAGTGCTAACAAAGTGTTTACTCTGCATACACAGGATTTATGTCAACCACTTCAAATCTGATCATCTGAGATGAGAATCACTCTGCCTGGCAGATAGACTCTGCTCAGAATCAGGCATTAAGGTACATTCTGTGCTACAGTGCAAGACAGGGAGGTTGGAGTCCATCTCCAGAGGTCCCTTCCAACCCCTAGCATCCTGTGATCCACCTCTAAGCTAAAGGTGCTGCTGAGCAGCCAGCTGAGATGTTACAAGACTTGAAGACAGCATTTAGCAGAATGTACAACTTGGAGCTGCTATATTTTAAGTCAAAACAGCACACACATGCATCTGGGTTGAATCGAGGGAAGTTGGAGTCTGCTTCCCTTGGCCACCATGCCTGAGCATTCACCTTCCAACAGAAGGCAACCTCTGCAGAGCTCACAAGGATCATCTCCACCTTTCTGGACAGCTTTCTGGAGTACTACTCAGAAATGACCAAATCACATGGAGGGATGATGAACAACTCGAGGGACCAAACACCAGCTCTACTTGTCACCTTGCTTCTGCCTACAGCTACCACTACTCACTGCTCCACAGCACCACCACTCACTCAGTGCTCCACAGCACCACCACTCACTCACTCAGTGCTCCACAGCACCACTCAGTGCTCCACAGCACCACTCACTCACTGCTCCACAGCCATTTTCAAGTTACAGAGATCAGCAACTTTACAAAGCATTTTCACCCAAAGGTTTAAGTCACTGAAGAACTGAAGGCTTCACTTCCATGTTGAGAATGGACTGGTGGAAAACAAAATGCTTGTAAATAGTAAGGTAGAATGAAAACTACAACCCAGGCAGACTCAGTTCCTACATGCAAGAGGAAAATGAGTGGTCTTCCAGATGAGTGTTCACTCTTCAGTGCTGGATCCAGGGTTGGACTGGAGGATCTTTGAGGTCACAGACAAGAGATGTTGCCAATGAACTTCTCTAAATATCATGTGAGGAGTTAAAAATCCCAAACCAATACAAAAAAGCTATTGTGAATTCAAGGGAGCATCCAAACTGCTCAACCTAATAGTTAGGTCTATCTGTCATAGAATGATTGGAGTTGGAAGTGACCTTAAAGATCATCTAGTTCCAACCCCTCTGATTCGACATCCTCAATTCAAGATTCATCTCAATTCAAGAGAGATGTTGAGGTACTGGAAGGTGTCCAGAGAAGGGTGACAAAGCTGGTGAGGAGCCTGGAACACAGCCCTGTGAGGAGAGGCTGAGGGAGCTGGGGGTGTGCAGCCTGCAGCAGAGGAGGCTCAGGGCAGAGCTCATTGCTGTCTGCAGCTCCCTGAAGGGAGGCTGTAGCCAGCTGGGGTTGGTCTCTTCTCCCGGACAACCAGCAACAGAACAAGGGGACACAGCCTCAAGCTGTGCCAGGGGAGGTCTAGGCTGGATGTTAGGAGGAAGTTGTTGGCAGAGAGAGTGATTGGAATTGGAATGGGCTGCCCAGGGAGGTGGTGGAGTCTCTGTGCCTGGAGGTGTTGAAGCCAAGCCTGGCTGGGGCACTTAGTGCCATGGTCTGGTTGGTTGGGCAGGGCTGGGTGCTAGGTTGGGCTGGATGAGCTTGGAGGTCTCTTCCAGCCTGCTTGATTCTATGATTCTATTCTATGATTCTATGATGAAAAGGACAAAGTCTAAGTTTCCAATGCCTGATGAAAAGCTAACCCCACTACGAATTCCACACTGGAAGTCTTTGGTCAGCAGCAATCCCAGCCCATCCCCATTGGTATTCAGCATTAAGCCGCACTGGTGTTAAAGGAAATTGCTTACAGCCTCTCACTCAGCTTTTCAAAGTGCAGCCTGCAGTTTGAAGTGAGGCTAAAATTTCTTCCTACATTTAGCTGGCAAAAAAAACAGAAACAAATCCTTTCTGTGGCAATATATTCTTCATAAAAAGTCCTAGTTTTGAAAACCAAGTATCTCCTGAAAATCAAAGCCCTAAGATCAAAAAGAGACCAAGATCAAAGCTTTGCCCCCATAAGTGTCTCCTTTGCAGCGGTTAAGTACCAAGACCTAAGTTCTATGTAGCTATCTTCCTACTGCTCAAGTAATTACTTGGCAAGATGCTCATTCCAAAGGCAAATATTTTCAGTATCACCCCCTTTTGCTGGCTCCATGTAATTGAGATTAACCTCAGACACCTGACACCTACAGAACTCTTCCTTCTCTTCTTTCTGCTTTCCCATGGCTGAGACAAGAGAAGATATTCAGTGCTACAAGATGGAATCATAGAATGGTTTAGGTTGAAGGGACCTCGAGCATCATCCAGTTCCAACCTCCTGACACAGGTAGGGACACCTCCCACTAGAACAGGTTGCTCAAGGACTCATCCAACCTGGCCTTGAACACCATCACGGAGGGAGCAGCCACAACCTCCCTGGGCAACCTGTGCCAGTGTCTCACCACCCTCACTGCAAAGAGCCCTTTCCTAACAACCAGTTTCAATCTCCCCTCTGCCACTTCAAATCCATTCCTCCTCATCCTCTCATTACAAGACCTTGTCAATAGTCCCTCCCCACCCCTCCTGTAGCCCCTTTCAGACCCTGNGGTCCCTCTGCACGCATCCCTTCCCTCTAGCAAGGTGACTATGCCACACAGCTTGGTGCCATCTGCACACTTGCTGAGGGTGGACTCAATTCCTCTGTCCATATCATTAACAAAGATGTTAACCAGCACTGGTGCCAGCACTGACCCCACTGATCAGTCAGCCCTTACTCCATTTTAATCTTAACTGTATTTTAGGCAAAACAGAAGGTTTTAACAAGGGGTCAGAGTGTGCTCTAGGGCTGTCATTACACAGGACAGCAGTAATTAACAAACCCCAGCTGATAGGATGTAATTGATAACTTAGACCTATGACTTACACGGGAAGAAAGCTCAAAGTTAAGCCAATTTAAGTATCAAAAAAAAGGGGGAAGAAAAAGGTTTTACCTTCAGAGGGCGAATGGCTTCACAGAACTTTGTCCACCAGCTTGTCTCAATAGACTCCAGGTGCCTCTCTCTCCTTCTCAGGGTCCTTAGCCTCTCTTCTAGCTGGTGGACACTGCGCCGGTCCCTCGATGACAGAGGGCGACCATCTCTGCACTGAGGAGCAAAACAAATGACAAATGAAAAGAGATCAAAGGACACACTGGTGAGACACTGGCACAGGTTGCCCAGAGAGGCTGTGGAGCACAGAAGCATAAAATGTGATTACATTCTGTGCTTCACAACCTCCCTGAAGCTGTTCAAGGCCAGGTTGGATGAGGCCTTGAGCGACATCTTCTAGTGGGAGGTGTCCCTGCCTATGGCAGGGGGTTGGAACTGGCTGAGCTTTGAGGTCCCTTCCAACCTAAACCATTCTATGATTCCAAGTTTAGGCATAGGAAGTTCCACCACTCAGGGCTGTGAAAACCCTGCTCAAACCATGATCTGAAATGGGATGTGAAAAAGGTGAAAGACTAAAGCTAGCATCTTGCAGTGAAGGAGGAATCCTCCCCTCCAGCTTGCACACTTAGGTTGTTAAGTGAAGGAGGAACCTTCCCCTCCAGCTTGCACACTTAGGTTGTTAAGTGGAGAAGGAATCTTCCCCTCCAGCTTGCACACTTGGGTTCTTAAGTGCCCTGCTTCCATCAGGCACAGTACTTCAGAGAGCTGCAAAGCCATCACAGGCTTACAAATGGTGTTAAGATCCTGAGGAGATTTAGGATTCAGAAGAGATTTCCATATGTATGCTTTTCATAAAGGAATGATTTATAGCAGCAAGGTACATTAACTGGGAAGGAAGAATATCTGGGGCTGTTATTTATTCATAAAGATGATTAATAGTTTGATAAATCTAACTCGTGGCAGCTCCATGTGGCAAGCATCCAGCGCTGCTAACTACACCAAGCAACAAGCTGGATGCCATAGCTGAGGTTAAAACTCTTCCAGCAAGTGTATCTTCCACATCTCCAAGTGAGACTGGATGAGCTTGAGTTGAGCTTCTCAGCACCACTCTTAGCTAGACAGCAATAAGTGCTGCTGCAGGGCTGATAAAGAAAACTTGATGGCTAATTCACAAGTAATCAAAGTGGTTTTCAAATGACTACTATGAATATAAATCTGTGCTTGAGGGCAGATTTAGACTGGAGATAAGACAGAAATCCTTTCCAGTGAAGGTGGTGAGGCACTGGCACAGGTTGCCCAGGGAGGCTGTGGATGTTCCCTCAATGAAGGTGTTCAAGGCCAGCTTGGACAATGCCCTGAGCCGGTGGGAGGTGCCCACGGCAGAGGGGATGGAGCTGCATGGTTTTTAAGGTGCCTTCCAACCCAACCCATTCTATGGATCAAAATTGAATGATCTTTAAGGTGACTTCCAGCCCAAACCATCCTAAGAACCTATGAAGTAAATCTAACTGCAAGCTAAGGGACTTCTTAGTTGTTGTTTTCTCTGGAACAAAATCTCTCTACAGCATGACCATAAGCTGGTAAGCAAGAAAGAATTAAGAATGAAACCTCTCCTTGAAATAGTCATCAAAATCTAAGTATTACTTATACAAATAAGTCCTCTGTGCAGTTCTGGAGCCCCCCAGAACGTGATTTGTGATCCACAACCTCCCTGGAGATGTTCAAGACCAGGCTGGATGAGGCCTTGCGTGACCTGTTCTAGTGGGATGTGTCCCTGCCTATGCCAGGGGATTGGAACTGGCTGAGCTTTGAGGTCCCTTCCAATACAAACCATTCTATGTTACATATCCAAATTCTATTACTAGTCAATTCCTGCTGGACTCTAGAAGAAAATGTTTCCCCAGGAGAACAGTCAGACATTGGAATCATCTCCCAAGGAAAGCAGGTGGATGGCCCCACATTGGGCAGTTGGAAGGCTCAGCTTGCCAGGGTCCTGAGGCAGCTTGTTTCAACTCCACTATCACTTAGTCTGGAGCAGAAGAGCCTTGGGGTCCTTTCCAAGCTGGCAGTCTGGGATATGACCCTAGGAATTCTCTAAGTGAGAAGAGGGAAGAGCATACCTTGGATTTAATCCTTACTAAATGCTGCTCCACTTCCTCGATATCTTCGGTGTTCTCTAAGCGTTCGTAAGCGGCGCTGGTGGTTCCCTTGATCAAGTTGAGAGGCAAAGCTGACATCCCATAAGCCTGAAAGGAGAAGAAAACAAAACACATTGTGTTCTGAACCTGAACATCAGCACATGGCTGTGGCCCAGGCTCGGAAAAAGGCTTATTCCAGGTGTGCTTGGCCACACACCACATCTCTCAGGATCTTGGCAAGATATTCTGGAGAGAAAGACAGGCAGAAAGGGACCTGGGGGTGCTGGGAGAGAGGAGCTGAACAGGAGCTAGCAGAGTGCCCAGGTGGGCAGCAGAGCCAATGGCATCCTGGGCTGGCTGAGGAGCAGTGTGGGCAGCAGGACAAGGGAGGTTCTTCTGCCCCTGTGCTCAGCACTGCTCAGGACACACCTTGAGTGCTGTGTCCAGTTCTGGGCTCCTTCATTGCAGAGAGATGTTGAGGTGCTGGAAGGTGTTGAGAGAAGGGCAGCAAGGCTGGGGAGGGTCCTGGAGCACAGCCCTGTGAGGAGAGGCTGAGGGAGCTGGGGGTGTGCAGCCTGCAGAAGAGGAGGCTCAGGGCAGAGCTCATTGCTGTCTGCAGCTCCCTGCAGGGAGGCTGTAGCCAGGTGGGGTTGGGCTCTGCTGCCAGGCACCCAACAACAGGACAAGGGGACACAGCCTCAAGCTGTGCCAGGGGAGGTCTAGCCTGGATGTTAGGAGGAAGTTGTTGGCAGAGAGAGTGATTGGCATTGGAATGGGCTGCCCAGGGAGGTGGTGGAGTCTCTGTGCCTGGAGGTGTTGAAGCCAAGCCTGGCTGGGGCACTTAGTGCCATGGTCTGGTTGGTTGGCCAGGGCTGGGTGCTAGGTTGGGCTGGCTGAGCTTGGAGCTCTCTTCCAACCTGCTTGATCCTCTGATTCTCTGCTTTACAGCAGGTCCTTTAGTCTAAGAAGCCCTCCTGGCTTGCTCTCGAGTATGGATTTGGTTTCTACTCTTTCTCTTACTGCTCATCGACATTAGTCCTTGGTGGGTCCTTTTTACAGGCCTAATCCAAAGTTACTGATCAATGTTGCTGCCTTCCAGTGCCTGAAGGGATCCTACAGGAATGCTAGAGAAGGACTTTTGATAAGGGCTGTCTAACAATAGGCCAAGGGGAAATGGTTTTAAGCTAAGAGAGACCAGGGTTAGAATGGATCTTAGGAAGAAGTTCTTCAGTATGAGGGTGGTGAGACTCGGGAACAGGCTGCCCAGGGAGGCTGTGGCTGCCTCCTGCCTGGGAGTGTTTCAAGGCTAGGTTGAATGAGGCCCTGAGTAGCTAAATCTAGTTGAGAAGTGTCCCTGCCCATGGCAGGGAGGTTGGAGTAGATAAACCCTGAGGTTCTTTCCAACCTAAGCCAATCTATGCTAAAAATGAGTTCTAACTCTTCTCTAAACCGAATGTCAGTTGGATGTGGAGAAAGGTGAAGCGATGCCTTGTCTAGCTGGGATTGCAGGTGTGAATGACACATTTGAACACCCAGCTTGCTGTAGTGATAAAGGCAGTCAAAGGTCCTTCCTTCAGCACAAAAAATGCTAATAGGGAGGTGATTATGCAAGCAAGCTTCCTATCCTCAGTGGGAGGAAAAGCAGCATTGGTCCTTCAAGACATCACTATGTAGAAGAAAGGACAGAGCGCTGAGATGAGTCATTGTATCTGATGTGTCACAGGCCTGCACAGAAGCTGCATTAGCTCAGTTTCAGGGCTGCATTTCCCTTCAGGGTAATGTAGAAATTGAAGGCTTCCCTGAACAAAGACTCAGTCCCCTGGGGGAGTGCAAATGCTAAGTTATTCAAGGGCTATTATTTCGGTCACCTGCAACACAAGAAGAAAACAGTGTATGAAGAGGAAAACCAAAGCTGTAGAGAGCAAAGCCAAGGTAGTGCTTAATCCTGAAATAAATTTAGTGCTATCCTCTGGTTGATTGGACAGGGCTGGGTGATAGGTTGGACTGGATGAGCTTGGAGGTCTCTTCCAACCTGGTTGATTATATGAACAAGTTCTGCACCATGAAGGTGCTGAAAGACTGCAACAGGTTGCCCAGGGAGGTGGTTGGGGCCCATCTCTGGAGATACTCAAGGTGAGGCTGGACAGGGCTGTGGGCAACTTGATCTAGAGGAGGATGTCCCTACTGAGTGCAGAGAGGCTTGGACTGGATGAGCTTTGGAGATCCCTTACAACTCAAACCATTCTATTGGCTTGCCCAATGGAAAGGATCAAGTCACGAAGGTGCTCACTGCCTAGAAGATCCTGCAGCTGGGCTGGATGGATGACACTGGACTGGGCAGGTCCCATCTAAAGTGGTAGAGAAACCTGTCTGGGTTACAGTCAAATGTATCACAGCATGGCTGAAGGAGGCAGAAGGTGGGAAAGGATGGGAAGGAAGCCATTGTTTTCAGAGCACCATTAGTGAGGAAATCCCTCAGTTACATCCAGCTTCTCATCAAAAAGAGCTTACCAGTGGCTCTTTCAGGTCTGACTCTCTGATGACAGTCAGAGGTCGTTTTGTTCTCCAGAGAATAAGCAAAGCAATCCAACACTGAAAGCTGCCCTGCTTTGTCAGGTGCTGCTTTGAGTGTTAGCTGGCAATAAATACACCTCTCTACAGACAGAATATGAGGAACTCAGCGCAAGGATAGTAAGAGGTGCAGATCAGTATATTAAAAGATCTCTTTTCTCCCCATTCTCCAAGTCCTTCCCATCAAGCATGCTCTGAGGGTGGGGATTGAGAATGTTCTGCACCATGAGGATGCTGGAACACTGGCATGGGTTGCACAGGAAGGGGGTTGAGGCCCCATCCCTGGAGATATTCAAGGTGAGGCTCAACAAGGCTCTGGGCAACCTGATCTAGTTGAGGATGCTCCTGCTGAGTGCAGAGGGGGTTGGAGTGGATAACCTTTGGAGGTCCCCTTCCAACCCAAAGCTTTCTGTAACCCTAAATGGATTCAAAGGTTGGAACAGAAATAAAAACAGATGAGAAGAACCTTTAGAATAAAGGGAAATCAATTATGTATGAATTTTGATTAAACAATTCAGTTTTGACACAGTGACACCACTGAAACAACAGCTTCCAGGACTTCTTTTCAGACAGCATTTGTGCACAGGCAGAGAAAAGGCACTGCAGTGGAGGACACAAACACTCATCCAAAAGGAAGGGGAAATTCCTGCACACTTGGTGGGCTTTTTTTCCACATAGGTTCTTCAGAATGCACTAAACCCAGCACTAATCAGCAGCTGTTTAGGCTGCTGTCTGATAATGCAACACTGCAAGGTTAGGTCCTTGAAGACTTAGGCTGTTATCTTTGTTGTTACTGTGTCTGCTGCCCGGCAGATCTGGACAGGCTGGAGAGCTGAGGAGGGAGACACTGAATGAAACCCAACAAGGGCAAGAGGAGAGTCTTGCATCTGGGAAAGATGGACCAGCACAGGCTGGGGGCTGATCTGCTGGAGAGCAACACACAGGAGAGGGACCTGAGGGTCTTGGTGGACAGAAGGAAGCCATGAGCCAGCAGTGCGCCATTGTGGCCAAGAAGGCCAAGGACATCCTGGGGTGGATGGGAAAGGCTGTGGTTAGTAGCTGTAGAGATGCTCTCCCACCCCTCCACTCTGCTCTGGCAAAGCCACATCTGGCTCTGGGCCCCTCAGTTCAAGAAGGGCCTCAGGAAACTGCTTGAGAGGGTCCAGCTCAGAGCCACAAAGCCACTGCAGGCAGTGGAACATCTCCTATGAGCGCAGGCTGAGGGAGCTAGGGGCTGGAGAAGAGGAGCCTGAGGGCTGCCTTCATTGTTGTGCTAAAGATATGCGGGGCTGGAGCCAGGCTCTGCTCAGGGGTGGCCAAGGACAGGATAAGGGGCACTGGGGGCAAGCTGCAGCAGAGGAGGTGCCAGGGAACAGCAGGGAAAACATTTTCCCTGTGAGGGTGCTGCAGCCTTGGCGCAGGCTGCCCAAAGAGGTTGTGGAGTCTCCTTCTCTGGAGACTTTCAAACCCACCTGGATGTGTTCCTATGTGCCCTGCCCTGGGTGACACAGCTTTGGCAGGGGGGTTGGACTGGATGGTCTTCTGAGGTACCTTCCACTCTGATTCTGTGACCAGCTTTGCTGCAAGCCCAGTTTACAGCAGGACAAGTTACTATCTGCAGTTAAACCACCTTATATTAGAAAAGATTTCCCTCTCTTGACTCCTCCATATAAGACACCACTCCCTGCAAGCTAGCTGAAGGGGTGGAAAACCAAACCCTAAGAGCTCACAAAGTACAAGTTAGAGATTTCATCTTGCTGGATATATCTCTTACTCAGAGTGAGCCCACAGGCAATACAGATCTCTGGATGGGTAAGTTCTTATTTCTACTACACAGACTCCTTTGCACACAATGCCAGGTTGGAAAGGACCCCCCCAGGCTCATCTGGTCCAACCTTCCTAGGTGATAGAAGAGTTGAAACAAGCTGCTCCAGCTCCCTGGCAAGCTGAATTTAAAACTGTCCAGTGGAAGGGAATCCAACTGCTGCCCTTAGGAGATGATTCTGGTGTCTCACTGCTCTCATGATGCCTAGTTTGCTTCTACTATGAAGGAGAAGAGAAAAAGACAGAAAAACTTCAGCAAAGCAACAGGAAACTCAGCTCAGCTTTCCCACAAAAAGAATTAGAAAATGGCTTAAGTTGGAAGGGACCTTAAGAGATCCTCTGCTCCAACCTCCCTGCCTTGGGCCATCTCTAAGGTCCTTTCCAAACTGCCATGGGCAGGGATGTCTCTCAGCTAGCCCAGGCTGCTCAAGGCTTCATCCAGCCTGGCCTTGAACAACCCCAGGGAGAAGGTTTCCACAACCACTCTGGGCAACCTGTTCTCTAACCTGTCCCTACTCTCACATTGAAGAGCTTCTTCCTAAGATCCAGTCTAAATGTACTCTCCCTCATCTTAAAAACCATTCCCCCTTGTCCTGTTCCTACACACTGCAATGGAAAGCCCCCTTCAATCTTTCTGTGGACTCCCATCAGGCACTGGAAGGCAGTTCTAAGGTCCCCTGAGGGCTTCCCTACTCCAGGCCGAACACCCCCAGCTCCCTCAGCCTATCCTCATAGCAGAAGTGCACCAGTGCTCAGATGACCTTTGTGGTCCTCCTCTGCATAGTCTAAACAAAGCTCTTCAGACTTCTCCCTTATTCACAGAAGTGGTAGCTAGGCCTGAGAGAGGAGTCAGCAGAGAAAGGAGTCATCAGTAAAGCTGAAGCCTGTGAGTCATGAAGGCAACATGAGGCTCAATACTGTTTATCCAGTATCAGAGGGCATTGCAGAGCAGTGGGAGGCATCCTCTAGCTGCTCCCTCAGCATGCCTCTGAAGCCAAACACACTCCAGACAGCACCAAAATACCGCAGCAGAGATGCTGTCAGCATCGCTACCAGTCTCCTTAATCTTCCCTCCTGGGTCTCTTTCCCTCCCACCCTGTCTGCAGCACACTCAGGTACTCTGCTGCCATCCCACAGGTAGGCTTCAAAAAGAGGAGTTGCTGTTCTGGGCTCCTGCAGGTTCGGCGTCTTACAGCACTTTCGACTTAGAATCCTACAATGGCCTGGGTTGGAAGGGACCTCCAAAGCTCATCCAGTCCAACCCCTCTCTGCACTCAGCAGGGACATCCTCCACTAGAGCAGGTGGCCTACAGTCCTGTTCAGCCTCACTTTGAATATCTCCAGGCATGGGGTCTCAATCATCTCCCTGGGCAACCTGTTTCAGTTTTCCAGCTCCTTTGTGGTGCAGAATTTGTTCCTCACATCCAACCTCAATCTGCTCTGCTCTAGTTTGAAACCACTGTTCCTCCTGGAAAGTCTTCCTCTCTTTCTCTGTGCTCACACAGCCCACAGCTGGATAAAGAAAGTGCTGAACTCAGGTAGCCCATGATCCGCTAAGGAACAGTCATTGTTATTAGCTGCCCAGAACGTAGTCACCTCTAAGCATAAGACTAATCACCTCCTCTTGGACTTTGGGGGATTCATTCTGCTCCCATCCCTATCTTCTAGCTCAGGGGGCTGGCTATCATGTGAACAATAACTGCTGGAATGGGTTGGCATGGGTGTGGTGGAAGCCCCATCTCTGGAGACATTCAAGCTCAAACTCAGTGGGGTCCTGAGCAACCTGCTCCTGTTGGAGGGGTCCCTGCTCACTGCAGGGGAGGTGGACAAGAGCTTTGAAGAGTCATAGAATCAAGCAGGTTGGAAGAGACCTCCAAGCTCAGCCAGTCCAACCTAGCACCCAGCCCTGGCCAAGCAACCAGACCATGGCACTAAGTGCCCCAGCCAGGCTTGGCTTCAACACCTCCAGGCACAGAGACTCCACCACCTCCCTGGGCAGCCCATTCCAATGCCAATCACTCTCTCTCCCAACAACTTCCTCCTAACATCCAGGCTAGACCTCCCCTGGCACAGCTTGAGACTGGGTCCCCTTCCAACCTGATCCAACCTATGATTCTAAGACACAAACCAAAGTAAAGACAAGTTGTAAAATCACATCTCCCAGAAGCTGCAGAAAGCAACTACATCAAGGATACACCCTAGGTAACAGGAAGGCTTTCCACTGGGAATCATCACCCCTAGAGCTGAACATGTTTAAACTGCACAAGCTACCAAAGAGTGTCACTGAAAAAGGTGCATTTGAGGTGGGAATACTCAGCAGACAAACAGATCAGCCCCATAAGCAGACAAATCAGTCATGATCTGGGGTTGGTCAGCCTGGAGAAGACTCTGGGGGTACCTTCTAACTGCCCTTTAATACCTGAAGGGAACCTACAGCAAGACTGGAGAGAGACACATATGAGTGTGTGGTGAAAGGCCAAGGGGGAATAGTTTTGAGCTGAGGCAGAGCAGGGTTAGACCAGATCTGAGGAAGAAATTATTCAGTGTGAGGGTGGTGAGAGTCTGGAACAGGCTGCTTGGGGAGATTGTGGATGCCCACCCTGAGGTGTTCAAGGCCAGGCTGGATGAGACCTTGAGCAAGCAAATCTAGTTGAGAGGTGGCCCTGGGCATGGCAGGGAGGTTGGAGTAGTTGATCTCTGAGATCCCTTCCAATCTAAGCCATTCTATGAATTTATGACTCTCTAAAAGGTTCTTCCCAACCTTGCTCAGTCTACAATTACATGATGAGAAGCACAAGAAAAAGAGTCCCTGAAAGCAGTAACAGATGCCTTGAGAAAAGAGGGAAATGACTTCAAGCTAACTTTGACCACCTCCTACAAAAAAAAAGCCAAGCCTTGGGGCCAGCAAGCATTAGAGTTTAACCAGCAGGTGATTATATCTCACTCTCTACATCTGCTATCTTCAGCTAATAAGATACGGTCCAATGATTAAGCTGTGGCCCAAATGGGACAATCTCTCCTTGCCAGTGAGCAAACAGAAGAGGTAAATCCTTGCCGCCGAGTTTGGTACCCAAGCAGCACTCTAACTGCAGGCACTTTCCCCAGATCTCTTTTTTTTCTGCTTAACAATATTTTTAAGAATTGGGATTTCAAGAGCTGATCACAAAGTCTTTGTGGACCATAGCAGAAAGAGTCCCCATCCAATTTATTTTTAGAGGTCCATCTATCATGCAGATACAGATTTCAAGTGCTGTTGTCCCCGAGGTGTTTTAAAAGTGGTATAAATAATCTTGGGCAGAAAGGGTGGAAATTAATCATGACAGACATTCCCTGCATGGCACTGCCCTCTAGTGAAATCCTAGCGACAGCCAAATGGAGAAGAGAAGGCTCCCACCAGAGCTTCACAGATTGCATCAGGGTGGAAGGGACCCTCAAAGGTCACCTTGGCCAACTCCCCTGCAGGCACAGGGACACCAACTACAGCAGGATGTTCAGGGCCACATCAAGGCTGATCCTGAAGGTCTCTAGGCACAGGGGAGAGAGGGGAGGAAGGAGAGGGGAGGGAGGAAGGGGAGAGGAGGGGAGGCTCCCACTACAGCTTCAGAGTGCATCAGGGTGGAAGGGACCCCCAAAGGTCACCTTGGCCAACCCCCCTGCAGGCACAGAGACACCAACTACAGCAGGATGTTCAAGGCCACATCCAAGTCTGATCCTGAAGGCCTCCAGGCACAAGGCCTCAACCACGTTCCTGGGCAACCCTGAGCAACCCTGGTTGAAGCCCCATCACTGGTGGTGTTTAAGGCTAGGCTGGATGAGGCTCTGGCTAGCCTGATCTAGGCTAGGGTGTCCCTGCCCATGGCAGGGGGGATGGAACTAGATGATCCTTGAGGTCCCTTCCAACCCTGACTGATTCTATGATTCTCATCCACCACTGGCCCCAAGTCCTTTTGTCAGGGCTGCTCTCAATGTTATCATTGCCCATTCCAGGTGCAGGACTTTACACTTTGTCTTATTGAACCTCATCAGATTGTCCTCAGCCCATCTGAGAGAGTTAGAGGTTTTTGAGCCTGGAGAAGAGAAGGCTCCAAGGAGTCCTTAGAGTAGCCTTCCAGTACCTGAAGGGGACATACAAGAAAGCTGGGGAGGGACTTTTTACAAGGGCTTGTGGTGGTAAGGAATGATTTGAAGCTGGGAGAGAGGAGACTGAGGACTGGAGATTAGGAAGAAATTGTTTGCTTTGAGAGTGGTGAGACACTGGAACAGGTTGCCCAGGGAGGCTGTGGATGCCTTCTCCCTGAAGGTGTTCCAGGCCAGGCTGGATGAGGCTTTGAGCAACCTGGGTTGGTGTGAGATATCTCTGTCCGCAGCAGGGGGGCTGGAACTGGATGACCTTTGAAGTCCCCTCCGACCCAAAGCATTGCATAGATCTCCAGCTCTCCAGGAGGGCAGCAGGAGCTGGGCTGTTGAAGAACACTGCAATTGGTTTGCTATTTCAGTTCGTTCCTGCATCACAGAGAAGTGACCATAATCAAACAGCCACATTCCTCCTGTATTTAAGAGCTGTCATTGAAGTGATTAAGCCCCAATGACGATGAATGCTGCTAACTCCTGCACTCCTCAATAACTGTTTGATGTCTGTTGAAGAGAAAAATCAGGGACTGCTTTTAGATTACAAAAGGTTTAAAGATTTTACTCTTTTTTGGGGGCTGTTAATAAAAATAAGTCAGCTCCAAGGAAAAGTACATCATAGACTGGGCACAAAAATGAGATGTGAAAAGGTCATTCAATTTGCCAGCAGACAAACCAAGCTTTGTAAGGTCTCCTCTTTCAGGGTGGAGGAAAAAAAATAAAGAGATCACTTTACCATTTCCTAAGAAATCAAATGATGCTTATTAAATGTTTTGGGGGAAAAAGCAGTCAATTATAATCCTCCTTCAAGGACATGCTAAATGCAATGCCTCCCCCCCTCTCCCAAATCACTCAAGAATTAATCTGCCTATCATTGTGAGTAATGTTTTACTCTGCCTTGAGTCTCAACAGCAATCTGGAGCTGCCAGTGACTGCTGTATTAATACCTAAGGCAATGCAAACCCATTGCAATGCAGAAGACATTGAAATGAAAGAATAGATGCAAACGACAGCAGCTGTGAAGCACTTTCAAACAGAGCACCGCAGCCCTCGTTCCTCATTTCCTTCTTGTGTTCCACATTTACAGACAAGGAAAGCTGTCAGCATAAATCACCAAGGTCATGGATTTGCAAAGCCCCCTCCTGAGGTGCATTTTGGCACATTTCTTCCAAACTGATTTACCATCTCAAGTGCTGTACTTTGCGTTGTGGATTGTGTAGCACCCACACCGTGAGCTTTGTGTTACTAAAGCCTTACAACAGAAAAGCAGCTGCCAACTTCAACTTGCTGTCCACTGGGCTCAGTTTATCTACCCATGGGCCAGCAGTGTGCCCTTCTAGCCAAAAGGGCCAATGGCATCCTGGGGTGCATTGAGAAAAGTGTGGCCAGAAGGGTTAGGGAGGTTCTCCTCCCACTCTGCTCTGCACTGGTAAGACTACATCTGCAAAACTCTGTCCAGTTTCATGTTCCCCAGTTCAAGAGAAACAGGAACCTGCTGGAGAGAGTCCAACTGAAGCTACGAGGATGATGTGAGCATCTCTGCCTGCCTCCATACTTTCTGCCCTTAAACCTACAGTAAGAAAGTTACTGCCCTCATTCCAAGAGCCCAGAAAGACTTCAAACAATGAACATGCAGAGCTAGAAGACACTCTTGAAGCTGTTTAGCATGCTGACAGTTTTCCATGCATGCATAACCCCTGGTAACTGCAAGCATCCCAAATGTAAAGAGCAACTTACTGTGTAAGTGATTGCTGCCAACATTCCAATCACAGTCAGTGAGCTAATGGAGAAGGAAAGGGCAGTCAAGCCATCTGTGGGGGGGGAAAACACAACAGTAAAGCCTACTGAAAATTCCTGCAGCAGAGGTTTAAGAACATTCCTTCCTGAACTGGTTTTCCAAAGGCATTTAAATGCATTAGACCAAAACCTAAAACATAATAATTGAAATAGCAACTCAGGTGAAAAATATACCCAGCACAGCTTGTTGCCAGCAGCAGATCCTCCTCCACTAAGGCAAGAAGCAGGACAGCTCTCTCGTGCTTGCTGCAAGCTCACAGGGGTTGCACTCAATGAAATGGGTGAATAGGCACTAATGAACTTGCTCCCAGAGCTGCCTAACTCTTTGAGACTCATTTCTGGCCTCAGCAGGGTGCTGTGGTACTTCTCACAATTTACATATTCATCTTTTAGTTGTTGTCACCTCACTTTTCATACTAAAGCACTATCCAGAGGATCAGACATGCATGAAATCTCTCACACAAGCCTCAGCTACTCTCTGCCCATGTACAGCCAGGGACTAAGGAGTTAACTGCAGCCTTACTACCACTGCAAAAACTAAAAGCTATAGAAGTATTGCCAAAGGCACCCCCAAAGGCTGATCCCCAAACTCCCTAAGTCCTCCTGCATAATTTTACACCAGAGCTCTGTCCCAAACCTCACCAAGAGAAACGTGGCAAGCTTGAACATGAACCAACATGTGCCCAGGTGGACAAAAAGGACCTGGATCAGAAATACAAGGGCCAGCAGGAGCAGGGAAGTGATTGTGTCCCGGTCCTCAACACTGGAGAGGTTGCAGCTTAAGTACTGGGTTCAGTTTTGAGGCACTCACTCCAAGGACACTGAGGGGCTGCAGTGGGTCCAGAGAAGGGCAACAAAGCTGGTGAAGGGTCTGGAGAACAGGGCTGGGGAGGAGCAGCTGAGGGAGCTGGGAGTGTATAGTGTGGAGAAGAGGAGGCTGAGAGGAGACCTCATTGCTCTCTACTGCTCCCTGAGAGGAGTATAGAGAGAGGTGAGAGTTGGTCACTTCCCCCCTGTAGCAAGAGTGCTGCAGCACCTCTCCTGTGAAAACAGGCTGAAAGAACTGTGTCTGCCTGCCTGGAGAAGGCTCAGGAGTGGGCTTATAGTTACATTTAAAAGCCTGAAGGGGACCTACAGGCAAGCTGGGGAGAGACTGTTTAGAAGGGCTTGTAGGCATAGGCCGAGGGCAATGGTTTGGAACTGGAGCAGGGCAGAGTCAGATTAAACAGCAGGAGGAAGTTGTGCACAGTGAGGGTGGTGAAATACTGGAACAGGTTGCTCAGGGTTATGGCTGAAGCCCCATCCTTGGACACATTCAAGGTCAGACTTGATATGTCCTTGGGCAACCTGCTCTAGTTAGAGATGCCCCTGCTGAGTGCAGGGAGGGGGTTGGCCAAGATGACCTTTGAGGGTCCCTTCCAACCTGATGTAATCTGTGAAGCTACAATGTTGACTCATTTTAGTTTTTTAAAGTAACATTAAGTGAAGACTCCACAAAATGAAGACCCTTCCCCCTTGCCATCACTACTATCAGAGGCCATAAGGCTGCAGTCCTCAGATGGAGGCTGTGCTGAAAGCAGACATTGCCAATGGCAGCTCTGATCGTTTTTAAGACCTGAATGGGAACAGAACTTTCTGACTGCAAAGGTTTTGCGTAGGTGAGCAGTTGAAGTCAGGCAACTGTCACCAGGAAAGCAGATTTTGCTGTTCAGTCAGTTGAGAAGCAGCCCAAGATCAGTGAACAGCAAGCTAGGCAAAGTTCAGAACAAATCCCAAACTCACGACTGCTTCCAAATTCTTCAAACAGCAGCTTCACTTTCTCCCACTCTGTGGAATTCTTCTTGTTGGGAATATCCAAAGGAACAAAAGCCCTGTAACAAAGCAAAAGAAGTCACCTCACTTCACCCAATTAGTCAAATCTCAGGAGTTCTACCACCAAGTGAAGAAAATAGAAATCATAGAAACATGCAACTGTCAAGGCTGGAATTCACCTTTGAGATCATCAAGTCCAAGTGCTCACCTAGAGCTCACATCAATCCCATCACCGCTGCTAAGCCAAATCTATTCACTCCTGAAGAAAAGCTCTCTGATGTCAGGTTTAAAAGCATCACTAATTCATACAATGGTCTGGGTTGAAAGGGACCTTGAAGATCATCCAACTCCAAGCCCCTTACCATGGGTAGGGACACCTCCCACCAGACCACGTTGCTCAAGGTCTCTTCCAACATAGCCTTGAACACCTCCAGGGAGGGAGCATCCACAGCCTTCCTGAGCAAACTGTTTCAGTGTCTCACCATCCTCACTGGAAAGAATTTCTTTCTTTACAACTCAGAAGAAAAAAGTCTGAGGCATTTCTGAAGGCAATGTTCCATTTTATTGACATGCCTCTCAAATGCTCTGTTGAGATCAGCAGAGTACAGCTGTCAGTGTGTGCAGAGTTCAGTCTGAGGTCAACCAACAAGTGACTTCCTATTTCCCAGTCCTAACAGAGGTTAGGATCCAGGCATCACTGTCTTGTCTCCCTTGTATCAGGTGATAGGAAGAGAAGAAATGGCTTGAAATTGTGTTAAGGGAGGTCTAGGTTGGAGGCAAGAAAAATTTCTTCACTGGAAGAGTGGTCAGGGATTGGAACAGGCTGCCCAGGGAGGTGGAGTCACCACCCCTGGAGGTATTCAAGAAACATGCTGAAAGGTGTCCAGAGAAGGGCCATGAGGATGAGTAGAGGGCTGGAGCTCCTTTGCTATGAGGACAGGCTGAGAGAGTTGGAGTTGCTCTGTTTGGAGAAGGCTCCCAGGAGATCTTATTGTGACCTTCCAGTATCTGAAGTGGGCTACAAGAAAGCTGGGGAGGGATTTTTTAGGCTATCAGGGAGTGACAGGGCCTGGAGGGAATGGATTCATAGGATCACAGGATGTTAGGGGTTGGAAGGGACCCAAATTGATCATCCAGTCCAACCCCCTGCTGGAGTAGGACAATCCTATCTAACACAGATCACAGAGGAACACATCCAAACAGGCCTTGAAAGGCTCCAGAGGAGACTCCACGACCTCCCTGGGCAGCCTGTGCCAGTGCTCTGTGACCCTTACAGTAAAGAAGTTCCCCCTTGTGTTGAGGGGGAACCTCTTTTGCTGCAATTTACACCCATTGCTCCTTGTCCTACCCCAGGGAGCAGTGAGCAGAGCCTGTCCCCCCACTCCTGGCAGCCCTCAGATACTTATAAACATTTATCAAAACCCCTCTAAGTCCTCTTTTCTCCAGACTAAGCAGCCCCAGGTCCCTCAGCCTCTCTTCATCAGCCATGCCCTCCTGTCCCCTAATCATCCTCGTAGCCCTCCACTGGACCCTCTCCAGCAGATCCCTGTCCCTCTTCAACTGGGGAGCCCAAAACTGAAGGCAGTAGTCAAGATAGGGGAGGGAAGATTAGGAAGAAGTTCTTCAACATGAAGGTGATGAGACACTGGCACAGGTTGCCCAGGATGGTGGTGGAAGCCTCATCCCTGGAAGTTTTTAAGTCCAGGCTGGATGTGGCTCTGGGCAAACTGATTTACTGTGAGGTGTCCCTGCCCATGGCATGGGGTTTGGAACTGGATGAACCTCGAGGTCCATTCCAGCCCTGAGAACTGTACGAAACACATAGACATGGCACTTGAGGACATGGTTCAATGGCCACAATGTTGCTAGGTAGATGGTTGGACTCCATGACCTCAGAGGCCTTCTCCAATCAAAACAACTCTAATTTCAGGCCTGCTAGAGATGAAGCCAGATTCCCACTGCATAGCTGCAGTACACCATGACCCACTCAACCCTACACACAACAAGGTTCCACTTAGAATATCCCCTGTTAGTGTCCACTGCACTTACCCAATTAAGAGAAGCACTGTACAGACTGTGATGAAGCCCAGAGTGTACTTCAGTGCAGTTTTCACCTGCTGTAAAGACAATATTAGCATAAAATAAATCCAAGGGACTATGACCAACAATGCTTACACAGCATAAGAGGTGGTGTATCAGAGAATCAAGAGACCTCCAAGCTCATCCAGTCCAACCTAGCACCCAGCCCTGCCCAACCAACCAGACCATGGCACTAAGTGCCCCAGCCAGGCTTGGCTTCAACACCTCCAGGCACAGAGACTCCACCACCTCCCTGGGCAGCCCATTCCAATTCCAATCACTCTCTCTGCCAACAACTTCCTCCTAACATCCAGCCCAGACCTCCCCTGGCACAGCTTGAGGCTGTGTCCCCTTCTTCTGTCCCTGGCTGCCTGGCAGCAGAGCCCAANCAGCACCTCAACATCTCTGTGCAATGGAGGAGCCCAGAACTGGACACAGCACTCCAGGGGTGGCCTGAGCAGTGCTGAGCACAGGGGCAGAAGAACCTCCCTTGTCCTGCTGCCCACACTGCTCCTGAGCCAGCCCAGGATGCCATTGGCTCTGCTACCCACCTGGGCACTCTGCTAGCTCCTGTTCAGCTCCTCTCTCCCAGCACCCCCAGGTCCCTCTCTGCCTGGCTGCTCTCAGCCACTCTGTTCCCAGCCTGTAGTGCTGCTTGGGGTTGTTGTAACCAAATTGTAAAACACTGCACTTGGCCTTGTTCAGTCTCATCCTCTTGGCTTCTGCTCACCCATCCAGCCTGGCCAGGTCCCTCTGCAGGGCTCTCCTACCCCAGAAGCATGAGCATGAGCCAGATGCAGGGTAGAAGCATAGATTCTTGATGATCTCAGAGCTTGAGGACTCTGAACAAGGGCACTGAATTATGCTTCCATCAAACTACTCACTTGAACAGCTGTGGCCAGAAGCCAGGGTCCATTTGTTCAGTACAAGCAGATAATTATTATCACCAATGCTTTATGTTATGGCTATAATCACAAAGCCTTTTTTTTCCCCCCTCATTTTTTTACAACTAAATAGAGGAGAAAACGAGCACCACTATCGACTAAAAGATCCTTTAAGCAAAGTATTCTTGTTTCAGATAGCAGCATCTTATTGCATGCATTTATTCTGATCTCTGCATGTTCAAAAATCTTCAGTGCACTCCAAAAATCACCAAGTGCCAGCTTCAGGTAAATTGCTACCACCCACCTCCTGAAAAACAAACAAACAACAAAAGACAACTGCTAAAAGGAAAAAAAGGGACTCAGTGTCTCACAAATAGTATAACCTTATAGAATCACAGAATGGCTGGGTTGGAAGGGACCTCCAAAGCTCATCTGTTCAGTATCTCCATGGATGATCGGCACCAGGGGACTGAGTTCAGCATCAGTAAGTTCGCAAATGACACCAAGCTAGGAGCAGCTGTGGAGCTGCTGGAGGGCAGGAGAGCCCTGCAGAGGGTCGTGGACAGGCTGGATGGGTGGGCAGAGGCCAATGGGAAGAGACTGAACAAGGCCAAGGGCAGGGTTCTGCACTTCAGCCACAACAACCCCAAGCAGCACTACAGGCTGGGGACCGAGTGGCTGAGAGCAGCCAGGCAGAGAGGAAGCTGGGGGTGCTGGGAGAGAGGAGCTGAAGAGGAGCCAGCAGTGCCCAGGTGGGCAGCAGAGCCAATGGCATCCTGGGCTGGCTCAGGAGCAGTGTGGGCAGCAGGACAAGGGAGGTTCTTCTGCCNCTAGGCTGGATGTTAGGTGGAAGTTGCTGGCAGAGAGAGTGATTGGCATTGGAATGGGCTGCCCAGGGAGGTGGTGGAGTCTCTGTGCCTGGAGGTGTTGAAGCCAAGCCTGGCTGGGGCACTTAGTGCCATGGTCTGGTTGATTGGCCAGGGCTGGGTGCTAGGTTGGGCTGGATGAGCTTGGAGCTCTCTTCCAATCTGCCTGATTCTGTGATCCTATTCTATGATTCTATGATCTAGTCCAAGCCCCCTGCAGTCAGCAGGGACATCCTGTACGAGATCAGGTTGCCCAGAGCCTTGTCCAACCTGACCTTGAATATCTCCAAGGATGAGGCCTCAACTACCTCCCTGTACAACCTGTTCCAGTGCTCCACCACCCTCCTGTCTTTTACTTTACAACCTGTTCATATATACTCACCCCATAGGAAAATATGTTTTGAGAAGCAGTTGAGGGAGCTGGAGTTGGTTAGCCTGGAGAGGCTGAGGGTAGACCTCATGGCTCTCTACAGCTCCCCAAGAGGAGGTTGGCATGAGTTGGGAGTTGGGCTCTTCTCCATACTATCAGGGAATAAATTGAGAGGAAAAGTCCTGGGATTGTGCCAGGAGAGGGTTAGGTTGAATATGAGGAAATATTTCTTTGCTGAAAGTCTGATCAGAGACTCAAACAGGCTGCCCAAGGGGGTGGTGGAGGCTCCAACCCTGGAGGTACGCAAGCACAGTGTGGCCATGGCACTCTGGAACATGGTTTGATGGCCACAGTGGGGTTGGGTTGATGTTTGGAATCGACCTTGGAGGTTTATCCCCCCACTGAAACCATTCTCTGATTCTATATCAGGTTTTAATTTCTTGTAGATGAAGTCAGGCTCCAAGAAATCCTTTCAAACCTCAAGAATTTATGGCCACACAGCTGTGAATTCCTTACCTTGCTACAGTTTCATTTCATGTGAGACCACAGCGCTCAGAATAAGTGTTAATGAGAGCTGCCTGGGTGCAGGAGCTGTAGAAACAGCCTTTGAAAGGCTGTTCACACTGCAGTATTGATGTCAGACAATCATCCCAGCTTTCATTTTGGCCTGTATTCATTTATCCTTTCACTGCTTGATGCATTTGCTAGAGTCAACTTACTGAGCATGTGTTGCCACCATCTTCTTCCTTCTCCTCATAGTAGAAGTAGACAAAGGGAATCCACAGAAAGACACAGAACAGTATGATGGAGTACAAAGCTGGGAGAAAGAAGTTAATTAAGTGAACAAAGCAACACTGGCACTTCATTTACTGCAGAGTCGTTCAAATGGCAAGAATCAAACTTTCCTCTCAATCCAGCTCTTATTTCCAACATGGAAGCGTTCATACCATTGAGCAGGCAGCACCCAAACTGTTCCTGCTTGGTGAACTCCAAAGGATTTACCGAATTAAGCCTTTCAGACTAAGGATTTCAGATCCACCTCAATTCAGCACTGAAAAGAGGACTAAAATGAACGTCTGTATGCAGGAGATAGAGAGGACTAGCACAGCTGATGGTGAATAAAAGCAAGCTGCACCACCTCATCAGGCACACCGTTCCCCAAACGGTGCAACAATTACCACCCACTTAAAGTTCTTTTGATCCCAGGACTCCACAGGTTGTTCGACTACTGCTGTATTCCAGAGGAGAGGCACAGCTCTGCTACTGAGGAGCTCCCTTAAAACACAACAAGCTGTAGCAGTGGAGTTTCCTTGCTTAACATCCCTCTGCTCTGCCCAGACCACACCTGCAATACTGTGTCCAGCTCTGGGCTTCCCAGGTCAAGAGAGACGGGGATCTGCTGGAGAGAGTCCAAGGGAGGCTACAAAGATGACTGCAAGACTTCAACATCTCTCAAGTCTTTCTTCATAGGAGGACCTGAGGCTGCTTAGTCTGGGGAAAAGATGCCTGAGAGGGGATCTGATCAATGTCTATCAATATCTGAGGGGTGGGTGTCAGGATTAAGGTGCCAGGCTCTGTTTGGTGGTACCCAGTGACAGGAGGAGGAACAAGAGGTACCAGATGGAATACAGGAGACTCCACCTCAACATGAGGAGAAACTCCTTTACTGTAAGGGTGGCAGCACACCAGCTTGAGCAGGCTGCCCAGGGAGGTTGTGGAGTCTCCTTTATTGGAGTCTCACCTTGGAGTGGCCTTCCAGGATCTGAAGGGGGCTACAGGAGGGCTGGGGAGGGACTATTGACAAGGTCTGGTAATGACAGGACAAGGAAGAATGGGTTTGAACTGGCAGAGGGGAGATTGAAACTGGATGTTAGGAAGAAGTTGTTTGCAGTGAGGGTGGTGAGACAGTGGCACAGGTTGCCCAGGGAGGCTGTGGAGCACAGAAACACAGAATGCGAAGAATGATCACCCTGGAGGTGTTCAAGACCAGCTTGGATAAGGCCTGGAGCAACCTGTTCTAGTGAGGAGTCCCTGCCCATGGCAGAGGGTTGGACTGGATGAGCTTTGAAGTCCCTTCCCATCTAAACCATTCTGTGACCCAAATCCCACCTGGATGTCTTCCTTTGTGGCCTGCCTTAGGTGATCCTATTTTGACAAGAGGGTTGAACTTGATATCTGGAGGTCCCTTCCCATGCATAGAATCATAGAATAGAAGCAACCAGGTTGGAAGAGACCTCCAAGCTCATCCAGTCCAACCTAGCACCCAGTCCTATCCAAACTACCAGACCATGGCACTAACTGCCCCATCCAGGCTTTGTTTCAACACCTCCAGGGATGGTGACTCCACCACCTCCCTGGGCAGCCCATTCCAATGCCAATCACTCTCTCTGGCAAGAACTTCATCCTAATATCCAGCCTGATCCCACCCTGGCACAACACTGACTCTGATGAGGCACTTAGTGCCATGGTCTAGTTGATTGGACAGGGCTGGGTGCTAGGTTGGACTGGATGAGCTTGGAGGTCTCTTCCAACTTGGTTGATTCTATGACTCTGTGCAGTCACACCTACAAAACAGTGATTGCAATTGGGGGCTCTTCACTGCAGGCACTGGGAGATCCCCAAGCAGGGACTAATACCTCCAAGGCAGCTTACAGGCCTATCAGGTAGTGACCTCCACCTCAGGTGAGGAACAAGCAGCTTGGCTTGCAGTTTTCCTTAGCACAGCCATTATTTGAAGCTATTAAGCAGTCACATTTCCCTCTAATTTATGCTTTCCTACAAGAACTGAAGTTCTCAGCCAATACTGACCCCGTAACAGATGGTTTGTATTAAAAACCTGAAGCTCTAATAGTATGCTCTGGATCAACCCTGAGACAAGATCTGCATACACAACAAGATTCAGCATGAGACTCATTCCAGAATTTTCCATCCATCATGAATGGCTCTGCTGGCACTTAGTCCTTCAGTTCACCTTAAATATGCTCTCCAGAAGGTACAGGGCTTCCAATCTATTGTAAGACCAGATCTAATACTACAACTAACCCAGCTTAAGAGGGACCAGTGTGAGGTGGCTCTGCCCATGGCAGGAGGGTTGGAACTGGATGATCCTGGTGGTCCCTTCCAGCTCTGACTGATTCTGTGATATGGAACTAACAAAGCAGGTCCAGAGGAGTTCATGAAGATGATCAGAACCTCTCCTAGGGGGATTGGCTGAGAGTTGGGGCTGTTCAGCCTGGAGAAAGCTCCTGAGGTCTTGCAGTACCTGAAGAGGGCTACAAGCAGGCTGCAGAGGGACTATTTGCAAATGGATGCAGGGACAGGATGAGGGCAATGAGAGCAGAGCAGACTGAGCCTGGATACGAGGAGCAAGTTCACAGGCTCACAGGATGTCAGGGGTTGGAAAGGACCAAAAGAGATCATCCAGAGCAGGACCATACAATCTAGCTCAAGTCACACAGCAACACCTCCAGACAGGCCTGGAAAGGCTCCAGACAAGGAGACTCCACAACCTCTCTGGGCAGCCTGTGCCAGAGCTCTGGGACTCTTACAGTCAACAAGTTCCCCTTTGTGTTGAGCTGGAACCTCCTGTGCTGCAGCTTCCATCCTTTGTTCCTTGCCCTAGCCCGGGCAGCAGTGAGCAGAGCCTGTCCCCCCACTCCTGACCCCCAGCCCTCAGATATTGATAAAGATTGATTAGATCCCCTCTCAATCTTCTCTTCTCCAGACTAAGCAGCCCCAGGTCCCTCAGCCTCTCCTCATCAGGCAGTGCTCCAGTCCCCTCATCATCGTCCTGGCCCTCTACTGGACACTCTCCAGCAGATCCCCATCCCTCTTCAACTGGGGAGCCCAAAACTGAAGGCAGTATTCAAGATAAGATCTGATGAGGGCAGAGCAGAGGGGGAGGAGAACTTCCCTTGATTTGCTGGACACACTCCTCCTAACACACTCCAAGATCCCACTGGCCCTCTTGGCCACCAGAGCACATTGCTGCAGCGAGTTCTGCATCAGGAGGCTGCTGGAACACTGCAACAAGTTGCCCTGTACCTGAAGCAGGGACTGCAAGAAAGCCAGGAAGAGACTTTTTGCAAGGGCTTGTAGTGAGAGGACAAGGGGGAATGGAGGGGAGATTTAGACTGGAGGTTAGGAAAAAACTGTTTGTAGTGAGGACGAGGAGACATTGGAACAGGTTGCCCAGGGAAGTAGTTGAGGCCTTATCTCAGGAAATATTCAAGACCAGGCTCAAGAGGGCTCTGAGCAACCTTATCCAGCTCCCTGATCATCTGGATCAGAAGTCCCAGAACTCCTGCTCTTCCAGCTGGCTTCCTCCAGTGGCGCACTGCAGAACATCAATGCTGCTATTCAAAACAATGCTTTGCACACTCCCTCACTTCTCCTGCTGAGAAGAAACAAGCAGCTTCAGACAACCTACAGCTCTTCTTCCCACATAAATTATATTCTTAGACCTAATGAAAGTTTCTTAAACCCATTTCTCCCCTAAGAACAGAGAAGTTGCTTTCTCCAGGCATTGTTAAGGAACAGAAAATAAGAGTGCCTCTCAAGCCAGACACTTGCTGGAAGCAGGACAGCTGAAGCAGTTTACACCAAGTGTCAAGACTCTAACAGATCTTCAATGTTCTCTGGCACACTGCAGCTCCAAATTCACACTTATTAGCAGACTCTTTCTATAGAGGCAGACCTAGAATATTTGCTGAGTACAACCACATCAGGCTGCCACAGTATTCTCCTAGGATCAGATCATGAAAATGTGCAGACACATCTGACTTGTTGTGACAGGAGAGAAAGGATTGAAGGTGGAAGAGGGCAGATTGAGACTGGAGATGAGGAAGAAATTCTTTGCAGTGAAGGTGGTGAGATACCGGTACAGGCTGCCCAGGGAGGTTGTGGAGCACAGAAGCACAGAATGTGATCAAAGATCTCATTCTGTGCTCCACAACCTCCCTGGAGGTGTTCAAGTTCAGGCTGGATGAAGCCTTGAGCAACCTGGGCTAGTGGGAAGTGTCCCTGTCCATGGCAGGGGCATTGGAACTGGATAAGCTTTAAGCTCCCTTCCAACTCAACCCATTCTATGAATCTGTGTCTTGCACCTACTAATTCCTAGAAGCCCAAATCCCTGTGCCAATGACTCAAACATCTGCAGGAAGCAGACAAAACTTAAGGCAAAGAGAAAAATTCAACCACATTATGCTAAGCACTGTTTTGGTTCAATTCTTACTCAGAACTTTAACTGTAACTACTGCTGACTTCATAGACTCATAGAATCAGCCAGGGTTGGAAGGGACCACAAGGATCAGCCAGTTCTAACCCCTCTGCCATGCCCAGGGACACCCTACCCTAGAGCAGGCTGGCCAAAGCCTCATCCAGCCTGGCCTTAAACATCTCCAGGGATGGGGCCTCCACCACCTCCCTGGGCAACCTCTTCCAGTGTCTCACCACCCTCACTGAAAAGAATTTCTTCCTCATCTCCACTCTAAATTTGCCCTCCTCAAAGTTCAATCCATTCTCCCTCATACTAACATGAGAAACCCTTGTAACAAGTCCCTCACACAACCTCCCTGGAGGTGTTCAAGGCCAGACTGAGTGAAGTCTTGAGCATCCTAGGCTGGTGGGAGGTGTCCCTGTGCATGGCAGAGGGGCTGGAACTGGATGACCTTTCAGATCTCTTTCAACCCATTCTCTGAATCTGCAATTGTAGCTGCTGGTGCTTGCCACACTGCAGCTGAGACACACTTCACTCATGCAGGTCAAGAGGTCTCATTCTACCTCACAGGCACACTGGGATGCACCAATGGCATCTTTCCACTATTCACAGAACTCCAAAAGGACTCTGGACACTAAGCTGACTGCAACAGGCAGGATTTACTCACTAAAGGAGGAGCTACAGAACACAGCTCCAGGTTACTGCCAATTGTTTCAGCCTGATTCTTGGTGGAAGAAATGAAAGTGCTGTTGGATAGGTTCCAATGACAACCCTTGCTGAAGAGGGTGTTCCTTTCCAAACACAAGCTGACATGCTGCTTTGGAGCATCTGCCAGCCACTGAGCATTCCTCAATCACTCCTGCACTGGCAGACACCTTCTACTACAGCTGNCCATGGATGTATCTCTGGAGCAGCTCTCTGCTGATTGCCACTTCTTATTTGCTGGTTGTCTTGAGAGCAGAGTGGTCTGGGTGAGGCTTCCACCTCAGCTTGCCAAACCTAAGAGATTTGTATGAGGTCTCAGTGCTGGAGGATGTTTGCTTAGCTGAACCTGAAGAGTTGTTTTGCTCTGTAGATGATATGTCCTGCTCTGCTGGGGCATTGTAGCTCCTTAGAATCATAGAATCAAGCAGGTTGGAAGAGACCTCCAAGCTCATCCAGTCCAACCCAGCCCCCCCCAGCTGCCCAACCCAGTACCCCCCTCTAAGTCACCCATCCCAACCCAGCTCTCCCACCAAGCTACCCAACCCAGCCCAGCCTCCCCACACCAAGCCACCCAAACCCAACTCAGCCTTCCCAAGCCACCCAACCCAGCACCCCCTCAAACCATCCAAACCAAACTCAGAACCCCTACAAACCATCCTCACTGGAAAGAACTTCTTCCTAACCTGCAGGACTTTTTACAAGGGCTTGTACTGGTAGAGTGAGAGAGAATGGACTGAAGCTTGAGGAGAGGAGATTCAGACTGGAGATTAGGAAGAAATTCTTTGCTTTGAGAGTGGTGAGACACTGGAACAGGTTGCCCAGGAAGGCTGTGGATGCCTCCTCCCTAGNAGTCTTGAGCATCCTAGGCTGGTGGGAGGTGTCCCTGTGCATGGCAGAGGGGCTGGAACTGGATGACCTTTCAGATCTCTTTCAACCCATTCTCTGAATCTGCAATTGTAGCTGCTGGTGCTTGCCACACTGCAGCTGAGACACACTTCACTCATGCAGGTCAAGAGGTCTCATTCTACCTCACAGGCACACTGGGATGCACCAATGGCATCTTTCCACTATTCACAGAACTCCAAAAGGACTCTGGACACTAAGCTGACTGCAACAGGCAGGATTTACTCACTAAAGGAGGAGCTACAGAACACAGCTCCAGGTTACTGCCAATTGTTTCAGCCTGATTCTTGGTGGAAGAAATGAAAGTGCTGTTGGATAGGTTCCAATGACAACCCTTGCTGAAGAGGGTGTTCCTTTCCAAACACAAGCTGACATGCTGCTTTGGAGCATCTGCCAGCCACTGAGCATTCCTCAATCACTCCTGCACTGGCAGACACCTTCTACTACAGCTGTCTTCATGGGAACTAACGCAATAAGCCACTTGAGCTTCAAAGCAGTCAGTGGACTGGCTGCCTAAGAAAAGCTTTTAGGCTACTGAAGTCCTACTGCAAAACACACTTATTTCCAGCTGCACCCTCAAAGTTCTCTCAGTTATCATTCCACCAGTATAAAGCTACTACTGCTTTGTACCAACCTAGCCAAAAAACCAGCTGGGGATGGGAGAGAAAGAACACCATGGGGACTATGACTTGGAAAAGGAGGAGCTTTTCAAAAATCCATAAAACCCCATTGAAAAAAACCAAGCAGCCCTCCCAGCACCACCAGCAAACAACCCTGAGCTGCCCTCCCAGCACCACCACCAAACAAGCCCAAGCAGCCCTCCCAGTACCACCAAGCAACCAAACCCAAACCAGTGCCATCATCCTCAACCAAGCCACCCAACTCAGCACACCCAACCAAGCCACCCAGCCCCCCACTAAGCCAAACCCACCCAAGCCCCCCCTCCCAAGNCTGCAGGACTTTTTACAAGGGCTTGTACTGGTAGAGTGAGAGAGAATGGACTGAAGCTTGAGGAGAGGAGATTCAGACTGGAGATTAGGAAGAAATTCTTTGCTTTGAGAGTGGTGAGACACTGGAACAGGTTGCCCAGGAAGGCTGTGGATGCCTCCGCCCTAGAGGTGTTCCAGGCCAGGCTGGATGAGGCCTTGAGCAACCTGGGCTAGTGGGAGGTGTCCCTGCTCATGGCAAGGGGGTTGGAACTGATTTCAAAGATCATCCAGTTCCATGGATCTCCAGCTCTCCAATAGGGCAGCAGGAGCTGGGCTGTTGAAGAACACTGCAACTGGTTTGCTATTTCAGTTCTTTCTTGCATCACAGCCCTTTTAAAAAGCCTTCCTTGGCTTTTTTATAGGCTCCCTTCATGGAATCATAGAATCAACCAGGTTGGAAGAGACCTCCAAGCTCATCCAGTCCAACCTAGCACCTAGCCTTATCCAGTCATCTAGACCATGACACTAAATGCCTCATCCAGTCTTTTCTTGAACACCTCCAGGCACATTGACTCCAGTACCGCCCTGGGCAGCCCATTCCAATGGCAAATCACTCCCTCTGTGAAGAACTTCCACCTAAGTAGGTACTGGAAGGCCACTGGAAGGTCTGCATGGAGCCTTTTCTTCTCCAGGCTCATTAACCCCAGCTCTTTCAGCCTGTGCCCACAGGGGAGGTTGTCCACCCCCTTGATCATCTTCATGGCTTCCTCTGGAGCTGCTCTAACGTTTTTATGTCCCTCTTGTGCTGGAGGCAGCAGGATGGGAGGCAGTGCTGCAGGTGGGAGCAGAGCAGAGCCCCCCTCACCCTGCTGGTCCTTTTTTCAGGCAGTGTGATTATAGTGCTGCTCATTCTGTTTCTTTTTAAAAGAGCAACAATAAAACATAGCAACACCAAATATTGTGGTAAGATATGAGTAGGGAAAAAAATGTTAGTGTTACAAGACTGAAAGAGTTGCTTAACTTAATCCTTCTCAGCTTTCGTGTGACTGTGCTGCCAAACAGCAGCAGGGCAACAGACCTAACGGTGCAGGAGAGGCACTAAGTTGTGGAGCTCGTTCTAAAGCAATGATGGAGTCTTCTGGAAAACAAATGACCTCTTCCTGCTCACTTCAGTGCAGCTCAAGTTATAACAACGTGCATGGATTCCTCAAATTAGGATCGTCACAGAAAAAAAAAACCGCTTTTAAAGCCATCTTTAAATCTCTACCACCACCTGGAGGGCAGATGAAATAAAACCACTGGACCCACAGTATTTCAAACAGACCTGTTCAAGTTGCCTTTTGGTTTTGGCCTCTTTTTCAAATTGAAGGTCAAAAACTGTTCCCAAAACAATGGGTTTAGGATGTAGTAAAAGACCCTTGCTTTAAAAATTCAGCCCAAAACACCCTCCTGAGATTCATCCACTCTCACAGATCTGTAGGAAATGGTTTGTGGAGGAGTTTGTTCTACATTCACAGATTGCACTGGCTTGGAAGGGACCTGTCAAACGCCACTTTGTCCAACCTCCCTGCAGGCAGCAGGGACACCTCCAACTAGATCAGGCTGTCCAGAACCACATCAAGTTTGATCTTGGATGTGTCCAGAGATTAAAGGCTCACAGGATGTCAGGGGTTGGAAGAGACCCAAAGAGTCCAACCCCCCTGCCAGAGCAGGACCATACAATCTAGATCAGGGCACACAGGAACACATCCAGACAAGCCTTGAAAGGCTCCAGAGAAGGAGACTCCACAACCTCTCTGGGCAGCCTGTGCCAGGGCTCTGGGACCCTTACAGTAAAGAAGTTCCCCTTTGTATTGAGCTGGAACCTCCTGTGCTGCAGCTTCCATCCATTGCTCCTTGTCCTATCCCAGGCAGCAGTGAGCAGAGCCTGTCCCCCACTCCTGACCCCCAGCCCTCAGATCATTACAGACATTGAGTAAATCCCCTCTTAGTCTTCTCTTCTCTGGACTACACAGCCCCAGATCCCTCAGCCTCTCCTCATCAGGCAGTGCTCCAGTCCCCTCATCATCCTCACAGCCTTTCGCTGGACCCTCTCCATCTGATCCCTGTCCCTCTTCAACTTGGGAGCCCAAAACTGAAGGCAGTATTCAAGATAAGGTCTCACCAAGGCAGAGTAGAGGGAGAGGAGAACCTTCCTTGATCTGCTGGACACACTCTGCTCAATGCCCCCCAGGATCCCATTTGCCCCCTTGGCCACCAGGGCACATTGCTGTGCCATGGATGTTATCCACAAGCACTCCCTCTCAACAGGGCTGCTCTCCAACCTGTACCGGGGACTCAATCACATCCCTGGGCAGCCTTTTCCAGTATTTCACCACCCTCATAGTAAAGAGATTCTTCCTTCCTTCCTCCTTATGTCCAGCCTGGCCTTGCCCACCTCCAGGGAAGGGACACTTCTCAATCAACTCCTTGATGCTCCTTTACAGTAGCTCTTACTTGAAATACAGGAGTTACTGGGTCTGAACACTTGAAATGGAAGAGTTAGACTCAAAGCTGCATGAGCTTTACACACAGTAGGCAAATTTCACACTGCTGCACGTGTTAAGTGCCATAAAAGTCACAGAAAAACCTTCTGTTTGCCCTAATGGGCCTCTAAACACACAGAGAGAAAAAGATGCTAACAGTAAATGACATGACAAAAGCTATTAGGCCTCTCCATGGTTTGGCCTTCAGTGGATTTGCATTTTTAGGAGGTTCTTGAATGTTAAAAAACTCACTGGAGGGCACTAAATGTACAGCTAATGTTTAACCAAAACAGTGATGGTTCAGTATGACCTCACAAAACTTCATGCCTTCACTTCAAGGTCCTATTAACTGCAAAACAAAAGGAAATGAGAAGTTAAAAATACTTACTGTAGTATCCATAAAGCACAGTGTCTTCAATTTGTCTGGAAACATTAGCATCAGCCCAGGCCTAGCAATAAAGGAGAGCAGCATTTAGCACCACATGAAACCAAAGGACATTTCATTCAGCTGCATTCAGGCAGACCTGGAGAAGCTGCTCAGTGATTCAGATGCTGGCTCAATATGAGCCAGCAGTGTGACCAGGTGACCAAGGTGGTCAACAGCATCCTGGTTTGGATCAGAAACAGCAGGAGGAGGGAAGGGATTGTGCTCTAGTACTGGGCACTGGTGAGGCTGCACTCTGAGTGCTGGGTTCAGTTCCAGGCATTGTAGTGTAAGAGAAAGATACTGAGGTGCTGCAGTGGGTCCAGAGAGGGGTAATGAATCATAACATGGTTTAGTTTGGGAGGGACCTCAAAGCTCACCCAGTTCCAAGCCCTAACCATGGGAGCAGAGATTATTCTGGTAACTGAAGATGTAAAGAATCATAGAACCACAGAATGATTTAGGTTGGAAGGGACCTCAATGCTCAGCCAGTTCCAACCCCCCACCATAGGCAGGGACACCTCCCACCAGAACAGGTTGCTCAAGGCTTCATCCAACCTGAGCTTGAGCACCTCCAAGGAAGTGGTGGATGACAGAAGCACAGAATGTGATTGAAGATAACATTCTGTGCTTCTGTGCTCCACAACCTCCCTGGGCAACCTGTGCCAGTGTCTCACCACCCTCACTGCAAACAACTTCTTCCTACCATCCATCTTCAATCTCCCCTCTGCCAGTTCAAACCCATTCCTCCTTGTCCTCTCATTACAAGATTTTGTCAATAGTCCCTCCTCAGCCCTCCTGTAGCCCTCTTCAGATCCTGCAAGGCCACTCCAAAGTCTCCTCAAATCCTTCTTCTCCAGGCTGAAAAGCCTCAACTCTCTTAGCTTGTCCTTATAGCAGAGGTGAAGGTGATGAAGACTCTGGTGAGGGGCAGCTGAGGGAACTGGACTTGTTTAGTCTGGAGAAGAGGAAGTTCAGAGACGTTACTTCTCTCTGTAACACCCTGAAAGGAGGTTGCAGTGAGGTGAGGTTGGCCTCTTCTCCCAAATAACTAACACCAATAATGGCCTCAAATTGCACCAAGTGGAATTTAGATTGGTTGGTTTGGAGAGTGATCAGGCATTAGAACAGGCTGCCCAAGGAGGTGACGGAGTCACAGTTACTTGAAGAAGGCCTGCAAGAAAGCTGGGGAGGGACTGGTTACAAGGGTTTGCCATGTCAGTGTGAGGAACAACAGACTGAAGCTTGAGGAGGGCAGATTTAGACTGCAGATGAGGAAGAAATTCTTTCCAGTGAGGGTGGTGAGACACTGGAAGAGGTTGCCCAAGGAGGTTGTGGATCACAGAATCATAGAATGGGAGCACATGCTGTGATTCTGTGATCCACAACCTTCATGGAGGTTTCCAAGGCCAGGTTGAGCAAAGCCTTGAGCAACCTGGGCTGCTGGGAGGTGTCCCTACCCACAGCAGTATGGTTGGGACTAGATGCTCTTTAAGGTCCCTTCCAACCCAAACCATTTCATGAATCTATGAAGTCAAACATTTGCTTTGTCAGTTCATTCTTCAGTGCCTAAACTGCCAAGGAACTCAGCCCTTGATGCCTCACCAGAAACATTTAATTTCCCTGTTATCTCAGAAAATCAGCAGCACCTTTCATCAGGTTATCACAGTGAGAACTCCTGCACGCCACTTCATATTAAGCTTTCAAAGTGCAGTGCCTAAAACAAATTAGATTATCATCCAACTGGAAATTGAGTAGAAAAGTACACATGCATTTTGTCATCTCCTCTGCAGAAAGAACTGTTGAAAAAGAAAATAAGTTTAGCAAAAAAAGAGACAGAAACAACATCTTAAGTATTTGTCAGGTACAGAATAAGCCCAAATCTTTGAAGACTGTCAAGCCCAAGAGCATTTCAGCTTACACATTTCTATAGGCCTATGTCTGAAAAAGAAAACAATAAAAGGTGATCCTAATAAGTTTGAAATACATACATGGAATATTAAAGTGCTTCACTTGCATAGAGCTAAACATTAAGGAAGTGCATTGCTTTAATTATGCCTGAGGGAAAAGCAAAACTGAACTGAACAGGTGGCACTATTGACTTGCAAGGAAGGATTTGAAAGAGACATCTCCTGTGGGCAATGAAGACATTCAAAACCTACAGCACACAAGAATAGAGAGGAAAAGCCATAGTGAGGCCCAGTTCCAGCAGCACAGACACTTTACAGGCAGAGGCAAATAGGAGCTTAACTGCCAAAAATCTGCACCTCAGCTGCTCAGCAACAGGACAAGGGGGAAGAGTCTGAAGCTGAGTGAGAGCAGGGTTAGACTGAAGGAAGTTGTAGCCAGGTGGGGCTGGACTCTTCTGCCAGGCAACCAGCAACAGAACAAGGGGACACAGTCTCAAGTTGTGCCAGGGGAGGTCTAGGCTGGACATTAGCAGGGAGTTCTTGCCAGAGAGAGTGATTGGCATTGGAATGGGCTGCCCAGGGAGGTGGTGGAGTCGCTGTCCCTGGAGGCGTTGAAGCCAAGCCTGGCTGGGGCACTTAGTGCCATGGTCTGGTTGGTTGGGCAGGGCTGGGTGCTAGGTTGGACTGTATGAACTTGCAGGCCTCTTCCAACCTAGTTGATTCTATGATTCTGTGAACTCCACATTTCAGGAGAACAGTCCCAGTCCAGCTGTACAGGTGACTTCCCAAACCCAAGCAGTACAAGCTCATGTGCCATTTGTGACCTTCTGGCAAGGGAACATCCATGAATTTCATACTTTTGCCTCTGTTAAAGAGGACTTTTCTACTGTCACTGCTGCGCCCTGCTTGTGTAAAGGCAAGTCGTAAGAAGCTTCTAGAACTGAGCTGTGATGTGGTTTCAGTTGTCTTTATCAGTCAGAAGGAGCACAGAATAAACCAAGCTGTTGTTCAGTGGTACAGTTGAGTTTGTATTAGCAAGGAAAAAATACTACTGTATTTACCTAACCTAAGGCTTTTACCAGCTTCTTCTCTTTAAAGAGAAGTAATAAGTGGGGCTCTACACTACAGAGAAAATGAGACTGCAAGAAGTCTTCAGTACTGGTGTAAGAGAATGTTTGCCAAAAAGAAAGCCATCAAAATAATCCCAAAATGAAATGGGCAAAACAGTTTGCATCTGAACAAAAAGACAACGCATTCCACCCTACAACATCCCACTGCGGAGTGCTAAAAACAACCCAGCACTTGAGAGAGATTTTCAAGGATGCTACACACAGAAGGAGGGCAGATTTAGATTGGGTATTAGGGAGAAATTAGACTCATAGAAGCAGTCAGGGTTGGAAGGGACCACAAGGAGCAGCCAGTCCCAACCCCCCTGCCATGCTCAG
>WAAF01000908.1:454317-531686 GCA_013400475.1 Tricholaema leucomelas
CACTGCTGGCTCCTGTTGAGCTTCTCCTCCACCAGCATCCCCAAGTCCCTCTCCTCAGGGCTGCTCTCCAGCCACTCACTACCCAGCCTGGAGTTGTGCTTGGCATTGCCTCGATCCAGCTGCAGGACCTTGCACTTGGTCCTGTTGAACCTCCTGAGGTTGGCTTGTGCCCACCTCTGCAGCCTGTCCAGATCCCTCTGGATGGCAAATTCTTGAACAGGGAGAGTAGTGAGACACTGGCACAGATTGTCCAAGGAGGTTGTAGATCACATTCTGTGACTCAGTGATCCACAGCCTCCCTGGAGGTGTTCAAGGCCAGGTTGGACGAGGCCTTGAGCAACCTGGGCAAGTGGAGGTGTCTCTGCCCATGGCAGGAGGGTTGGAACTGGATGATCTTTAAGGTCTCTTCCAAAGGAGACTTTTCATGTTAATCTGTTTTGCATTCATCTGTTTAGAGTAACTACATTTACCTGTGGTTAACCAATGTATGGGAGCCAGCACCATGGGTGCTAAACCCACGCGTGGGGAGCCAGCGCTACGGGCGCTAAACCCACGCGTGGGGAGCCAGCGCCATGGGAGCTAAACCCATACACAGGGAGCCAGCGCTACGGGCGCTAAACCCACGCGTGGGGAGCCAGCGCCATGGTGCTAAACCCACGCGTGGGGAGACAGCGCTACGGGAGCTAAACCCACGCGTAGGGAGCCAGCACCATGGGAGCTAAACCCATGCGTAGGGAGCCAGCACCATGGGAGCTAAACCCATGCACAGGGAGCAGCGCCATGGGAGCTAAACCCATGCACAGGGAGCAGCGCCATGGGAGCTAAACCCATGCACAGGAAGTCAGCGCTATGGGAGCTAAACCCATGCCCGGGGAGCCAGCGTCATGGGTGCTAAACCTACGCATGAGGAGCCAGTGCCACGGGTGCTAAACCTACGCATGAGGAGCCAGTGCCACGGGTGCTAAACCCACGTATGGGGAGCCAGTGCCACGGGTGCTAAACCCATGCACGGGGAGCCAGGAAGTTTGAGGGACAGGATGAGCATATATCACAAAGTGCTTCTGACCTGTGAATTGAAATAAGGGAAGAGCCATGTCTTGGACTCAGTATTTAGAAGCTGGAGCCTTGCTTGCCATGCAGGAAGCAAGCTGTCACAGCACAACGGAATGTTTAGGTGAAGGTAAATCTGTGGAATGCTTATCTAAGACACTGTATAGATAACGGGAAACAGGCCAAGGACGGAGCAGCTTGTTCCTGCAGACGGGAGCAGAACAGGAAAACAATCAGAAGAGCTCGAGTAGGGATGAAAAACACAACTAAGAGGAAGAGCCTCCCAAGCCCACTGCTGGGGACACTGCCATGCACAGATGGGAGGAGCTGAATGTAAATGAATAGGAACCAGCATGAACATGTAGTAGCTAAGTGCATGTTAACTCTGTAAAACTTGCGTTCAGAGCTACACGTGTGGAAGGGATCTCCTCAGCGTGTCCTGTGCTGTGCTTAGCACTGGGAAGAAAGTATTAAAGATTATCTACTCGACAGTCTTGGCTGTTCAGTTTCTCTATTTCTCTGTATCACTTCCAACCTTAATCATTCTGTGAAAACAAATAACAGCAGGGGAAGCTGAAATCCAGTTCAAACAACAAAGCTGTGGTGTACTAAGGCAAGCTCCCAGCTGCCCAAAACACACTGGGAATCAGAAGAGGTTTAAACACTTTGCCAAGTAAAACATCCTCTTCCAGCACCAACATGCTTCTCCTGAATCACTAAATGGTTTAGGTTGGAAGTCACCTCCAAAGGTCATCTAGTTCAACCTCTGCTGCAGAAAGCAGAGGCATTCTCAACTAGATCAGGTTGCCCAGAGCCCTGTTGAGCCTCACCTTGAATATCTCCAGAGACGGGGCCCCAACCACCACCCCCAGGCAACCCACTCCAGTGTTCCATTACTCTCATAGCACAGAACTTATTCCTAACATACAATCTAAATCTGCTCTGCTCTAGTTTGAGGCCATTGTCCTCCATCCTGTCACTGCAGGCATTTGCAAACGGTCTTCTCTCCTTCTCGTAGGCCCCTTCAGGTACTTAGAATCATAGATTCAGTCAGAGTAGGAAGGGACCACAAGGATCAGCCAGTTCCAAGCCCCCTGCCATGTCCAGGGACACCTCACACTAGATCAGGCTGGCCACAGCCTCATCCAGCCTGGCCTTAAACACCTCCAGGGATGAGGCTTCCACTACATTCCTGGGCAACCCCTTCCAGGCTCTCACGACCCTCATGCTGAACAACTTCTTCCTAACATCCAGTCTGAATCTACTCATTTCTAGCTTTGTAGTGACTTGGAAGGTTGCTATGAGGTTTCCCTGGAGCCTCCTCTTCTCCAGACTGAACAACCCCAGCTTTCTCAGCCTGTCCTCCTAGCAGAGGTGCTCCAACCCCCTGATCATTTTCATGGCCCTCCTCTGGACCTGTTCAATCAGTTCCACATCCTTATTGTATTGATAGCTGCAGATCCGAACACAGTACTCCAGATAAGGTCTCAACAGAGCAAAGAGGCAGGATTGCCTCTCCTCATCTGATGGCCACACTGCTTTGGATGCAGCCCAGGCTGCCACTGGCCTTCTGCAAGCTCACACTGCTCACATCCAGCTTCTCATCCACCAGCACCCCCAAGTCCCATTTCACAGGCTCACAGGATGCCAGGGCTTGGAAGAGACCCAAAGAGATTATCCAGTCCAACCCCCTTGCCAGAGCAGGACCATACAATCTCACACAGCAACACATCCAGACAGGCCTTGAAAGGCTCCAGACAAGGATACTCCACAGCCTCTCTGGGCAGCCTGTGTCAGTGCTCTGAGACCCTTCCAGTCAAAAAGTTGCCCCTTGTGTTGAGCTGGAACCTCCTGTGCTGCAGCTTCCATCCATTGCTCCTTGTCCTACCCCAGGGAGCAGTGAGCAGAGCCTGTCCCCCCACTCCTGACCCCCAGCCCTCAGAGAGTTATAAACATTGATTAGATCCCCTCTCAGTCTTCTCCAGACTAAGCAGGCCCAGGTCCCTCAGCCTCTCCTCATCAGGTAGTGCTCCAGTCCCATCATCATCCCTGTAGCTCTCACCAGCAGATCCCCGCCCCTCTTGTACAAGTCCATACCTTAAATGTCCCATTTGGATTCTTCATGTATGAAACCAAGAAGATGTCCACTGGCAGCAGTGCCGAGGAGATGAGCGCAACAGCCAAGGCAAAGATGGCAGTGATGGTGGAGATCACTTCGCTCTCTCGCTGACTCTCATACTTGCGCACATAAACCCAGCAGAACACCAGAATGGCCTGGAAAACACAGCGGGCAAGGTCAGAACTGATCCTGCCCTGGACTGCACAGGCTGCACCTTGAGTACTGGGTCCAGTTCTGGACACTGCACTCCAAGAACACTGAGGTGCTGGAGCAGGTCCAGAGAAGAGCAGCAAAGCTGGCGACGGGTCTGGAGAACAGGGCTGGGGAGGAGCAGCTGAGGGAGCTGGGGGTGTGCTGTGTGGAGCAGAGGAGGCTGAGGCTAGACCGGTTAACGGACAGCAAGGAGGGGGACAAGCCGGCCCGGCCGCGGCTACCGGACAGCAAGGAGGGGGACAAGCCGGCCCGGCCAGGGCTTACCGGACAGCAACGAGAGGGACAAGCCGGCCCGGTCGCGGCTACCGGACAGCAACGAGAGGGACAAGCCGGCCCGGCCGAGGCTATAGGGCACCAAGGTGGGAGGAAGCCGGCCCAGCCTGGGCTTACCGGACAGCAACGAGGGGGACAAGCCGCCCCGACCGGGGCTTACTGGTCAGCAACGAGGGAGACAAGTCGGCCCGGCCGGGACTAAAGGGCACCAAGGCGGGGAGCGAGCCGGCCCCAGGGAGGGAAGGGGGTATGCGGCGGGGGCAGCCGCGCAGAGCAGCCGAGCCCCGGGCGCGGGAAGCCGCCTCTCACCAGCAGCACCAGGCCGAAGAGGCACCATCCCGTCAGCAGGTCTGAGGCGGCCGCCGCCATCTTGACTTCCGTCAACACCGGCGCGGCCGCCCCCAGAGGCGGGTCCTTTAGCGGGGCGGGCCGCGCGGCTCCGTGTGGGCGGCGGAGAGCAGCTGCCGGCGGTGTCTGCTGCCCGTGACGGCACCAGCTTTGGCTTCAGTGAGAAGTGACCGAGTCCTGGCTCGGGCCACTGTATCCCGCTGTCGGTGCGGCGAGCACCGGTAAGGGTCTGGTAGGAGAGGGCTCGCCACACGCGGGCTGTCCGCCGCCTTGCTCTGTGGCGTGCTTGAGAGGCACGGCTGGAGGGGAGAGCTGACGAGATGTTGAGGTCCTGCTGCTGGCCCAGAGAAGGGCAGCAAAGCTGGGAAGGGTCTGGAGAACAGGGCTGGGAAGCAGCAGCTGAGGGAGCTGGGGGTGGTTAGTGTGGAGCAGAGGAGGCCGAGGGCAGAGCTCATTGCTTTCTACAGCTCCCTAAAACGAGGTTAGAATGTGGTGAGGGTTGGTTTCTTCTTCATGATAGCAAGTGATAGAGCAAGAGGAAATGCCCTCAAGTTGCATCAGGGGAGGTTTAGGTTGGATATTAAAGGAAACTTCTTGACTGAAAGGGGTCTCCAGGCCTGGCACAGGCCGCTCAAAGAGGTGGCTGAATCCCCATCCCTAGAGGTGTTTCAAAGAGGCAGAGATGTGGTTCTGAGGGACAGGGTTTAGCCCCAGCCTCGGCAGAGCCAGGGAACGGCTGGATTCGATCATGTTTAAGCTCTTTTCCCTCCCAAACGATTCGATGGCTCCCCAGGAGTCGGAGGCCGCTCCCGAGCCCGCGTTTCCGCCGTCCCGCGGCCTAGCGCAGCGGCTGGGGAGAGGGAACGGAGCGGAGAGGGCGGTTAGGGCGCACCGGGGCGAAGCCTCTGCCCTGCTCGGTGAGCCCCGCGGCAGGGACACGGCAGGGTTCCCTCATCCCTCACACCTGGCGTTTGTCTGTCCTTCCCCTCCCGGGGCTGGGAAGCAGAGACAGGGCAGCCTCGGCCGGTGGCGACTCCTGCTTAAGCGGCAGCAAAAACCTGGGGCCTGGAGAAAGGTAGCAGTTGCGCTAGCAGGGGTGAAACGCTTTCAGTGTTTTGTTTGCTGCCGTTCTCCTTAGAAGGGTAGAAGCTATTTCCCTACATCTACAGCTTCCTCCAGGCGCCTGGCAGCGGTGCAGGCTTCCTCTGGATTCCGTTCCTAGGGGAGGGATGTTCGCGGGACAGCGCGGGCAGTGCCCACGGAGTAACAGAGGAGTAGGGGTGGGAAGCGATCTCTAAAGATCATCGAGTCCAACCGTTCTGCCAGCGCAGCGTCACCCAGAGTAACTCACACAGGAACGCATCCAGGCAGGTTTGAACTGCCTTTAGAGAAGCAGACTCTACCGCCTCTCTGGGCAGCCTGTTTCAAGGCTCTGCCACCTTCGAAGTGAAGGATTCTTTCCTTATGTTTACATGGAACCTCCTGTGTTCCATTTTTTGTCCACTGTCCCTGGGCACCACAGAGAAGAGTCTGGCTCAGAATAAGTCCAAACTATAAATAGTATTTCGGGTGCTACTTTCAATTCCCCAAGTTTGTTTTGGCTAAAGCGTTCATGTGGTAAAAAGACACAGAAAAAGGAGTGGAGTGATATTGTAGAAATTCAAATATATGAAACCAGACCCAGTCTTCATTTTGACCAGGAGGAGGGATTAGTATCATACTTGAACTACATAGTGTACATAGCAGCAGGGAGCAGGTGCACCTCCTCACTTGACCGAGCTGCTCTTGTCACCACTTGATAATCCCACAAGCTCCAAGGCAGCTGAGAACTCGTGAGCTGGTTCAGTGCTGTACCTTAAAACCTGCTGATTAGCTCTACTTTTTCTGTTATGTTGGATTTTTCTTGTGCTAGAAGAGAACGTAGTGAAACCTGGGGGCAATGACAGGCACAAATATAGGCTGGGCAAGGGGCAGCTCAAGTGTGGTCTGGAGGAGAAGGGCTTTGGGGGCTCAGTTGGTGACAAACTGCCTATGAGCCAGCAATGTTTTCTGGCAGCCCTGAAGCAGTTTTGTGCTAGGGTGCATCTAAAGAAGTTCTAATGAGAGGTGTCCCTGCCTGTGCAGGGGATTGGAACTAGACAGTCTTTGAGGTCCCTTCCAACCTAAACCAGTCTATGTTTTTCATTCTATTCTATTCTGAGAGCAGCAAGAGGAGGGAGGTGATTCTGCTCCTCTGTTCTGGTGAGACCTCACCTGGAGACCTCTCTGTCATACAAGAAGGTGTACCAAGGCTGTGCTTGCAGACCTGCTTTGTGTACCTTGTCCTGGAGTCCTGTGTACCCCAAAATTCCTCTCCCTCTGTGGTTTGAATGGGAGAGGAAAAAAGGTACGAACAGACTTGTTCTGCCCCCCACCCTGCAGGCATGAAGGGGGCAAGCAAGGGGCCCTTCTGGCACGAGGGGTGCCCCGTGCAGGGCCCGTGCTGGGATTGGCTGGGGATTGGCTGTGCTCTTTGAGCCTAGGCAGTGGTAACTCAGCCCTGTGTCTAGGAAGGGGATAAATATTGGGGGACTTCCCGCCTTAGAGTTCGTTCCTGCCTTGGAGTTCTCCCCTGCCTGGATAGCTTCTGCAGAAGGAGCCCCTGACGCTCTGAAAGACAAGCTCCTGAGGGACAGGGCTCTGAAAGACCCGCAGGGACGCGCTTCCATTCAAGCCAGCCTGACTCTTCTGTGAGTAACTTTGGCCTAGCCTTATCTTGATAGTGGGGACACTATATATATTTAATAGCTTAAGCCTTTTCCAACTTCTGACTTCCAAAGTAGTCAGATCTACCTGTGGTATCCGTTTGGATCTTCTCAACCAACTGAACCTGCTAATTAAAACTATATTAATTTCTGTGTATAGTTTTGGGGGTAGGTTTTTGGGAAAATAAAATAACTCTATTTTTATATAAATTCATGACTGAGCCATGTTAATTCCCTGCCTCCCTAACATACCTGGGGTACTGCATCCAGTTCTGGTGCTCCCAGCATAAGAGTGACATCAGTTTGTTGGAGCAGGTTCAGAGGAAGGCCACAAAGATGATCAGAGGGCCTGGAGAACCTCCCCTATGGGGAGAGGCTGAGAGAGTTGGTTTTTTTCAGCCTGGAGAAGATAAAGCTCCAGGGAGACGTTAGAGTAGCTTTCCAGTACCTGAAATGGGCTACAAGAAAGCTGGGGAGGGACTTTTTTACCGTGTACAAAGGGCAAAGGATTGAAGTTAGGACAGGGCATTGTTACACTGGGTATTAGGAAGAAGTTATTTGCAGTGAGGGTGCTGCAACAGCTTGCCCAGGGAGGTCATGGATGTCTCCTTCATGGAGGTGTTCAAGGCCAGGTTGGATGAGACCTTGAGCAACCTGGGCTAGTGAAAGGCAGTCCCTGTCCATGGCAAGGGTTTGGAACTAGATGATCTCTAAAGCCTCTTCCAATCCAAACCATCCACTGAATATATGAATCTATGAAACTGGCTTTAGCAGGACAGGACAGAGTATGTCATGGTCTTGTGTTTAAAGGTGCAGTCATTCTTTGTGTTAGTTTGGCTTAGAGTAACACCTTTAAATCCTGTGACAGAGATGGCACTGCACATGACACTGTGCACATCCACACAGTGAACCACTGGCAATAATAACAACTCCTTTATGTTTTTAAAAAGCCTTTTAACTTGTGTGGAGGGGGAAAAAAACCTGACTGTAACTTCTTGAAATGTCTTCTGTTTGATGTAACCTGATACTTCACTTACTGCTGCCGTAGACCATACCAGGCTTCTGAGTTTGGTTTGTCACATTGTGTTATGTCAGTGCAATCAGCTTTCCTTCCATCACTGTTCTTCAGTGCTTACTTAGTCGTGTTCAATCAGTAGAATCATTGAAACAAAGAATCCTTTGGGTTGGAAAAGATCTTTAAATTCATAGAATCATTTTGGTTGGGAAAGATCTCTGAGATCATTGAGTCCAACCATGGCCATTAAGCCATGTCCCGAAGTGCCGTATCCACATGTTTCTTGAACTTCTTCAGGGGAGGTCACTGAGTCCAACCATGCTCTAACTCTGCCAAGGCTGGTGCTAGACCATGTCCTTCAGCACCACATCTCTCTGTCTTTAAAACACCTCCAAGGACAGGGATTCAACCACCTCCTTGGGCAGCCTCTTCCAGTGTTTGAGAACCCGTTCAGTCGAGAAGTTACTTCTAATATCCAACCTAGACCTCCCCTGATGCAACTTAATGCAATTTCGTCTCATCCTATCACTTGTTACTAGGGAGAAGAGGCCTGGTGAGACCCCATCTGGAGTACTGCCTCCAGTTCTGGAGCCACTATTACAAGACAGATATGGATGTGCGGGAAGGTGTCCAGAGAGGGGCCATGAGGATGATCAGAGGGCTGGAGCTGCTCTGCTGTGAGGAGAGACTGAGGGAGTTGGGGCTGTTCAGTCTGGAGAGGAGAAGACTCCCAGGTAACCTTCTTGTGATCTTTCAGTATCTTAAAAGGGCTACAAGAAAGCTGGGGAGGGACATTTTAGGCTGTCAGGCAGCAATAGGACTGGGGGGAATGGAGCAAAGCTGGAAATGGGTAGATTCAGACTGGATGTTAGGAAGAAGTTGTTCAGCATGAGGGTGGTGAGAGCCTGGAAGGGGTTGCCCAGGGAGGCGGTGGAAGCCTCATCCCTGGAGGTGTTTAAGGCCAGGCTGGATGAGGCTGTGGCTAGCCTGATCTAGTGTGAGGTGTCCCTGCCCATGGCAGGGCACTTGGGACTGGCTGCTCCTTGTGGTCCCTTCCAACCCTGACTGATTCTATGATTATATGACTACAACCTTCTTACCAGTAGTGACAGCAGTAGAAAGAGGGTAGACAACTAAATTGTTATTCTGCCTCATGAACGGTGAGCTGCTTTGACATCTGTGTCAAAGAGATATGGAATTTAACTCAGGAAGAGGCTGAGTGTGAATAAAGTAGCTTCTGTGCACAGAAGTCAGGAACTTGGGATCCCCATCCTGGAAAAGATGCTGCTCAAGGAGATAGGAGCAGCATCTGGCAAAAGGAGCAGTGAACAGAGAATCACAAAAACACAGAGTCGTAGAATGGCTCAGGTTGGAAGGGACCTCAGAGATAAAGAACACTTAGTTGGGCTCACATCAAGACAATGTGGCACAAAAGGGATTAAGAAGCAGCAAGCTCGGAAGGAGACTACTTCATATGACTTAACACAAAGATATCCTTGTCTTAGGATGATTTGAATACCAAGAGTATCTGCATATTAAAAATTAATAGAGACATTCATGGTTGAGAGGTCTGTCGAGGAGTATTAAGCACTTGGATAGAGAAGCAAGCTCCAGCTTAGAGGGTTCCTGTCCAGGGGAGTGCCAGAAGCAAGCAGGATTTGTGAGGGAAGCTTCTTCAGCTTTCCTGTGGAAAAGGGCTTGGGAATGCTGATGGATGAGAAACCGGACTTGAGCAGACAGTGTGAGCTCACAGCCCAGAAGGCAAAGGCAGCCTGGGCTATATCACAAGCTGCATGGCCAGAGATGGAGAGAGAGAATTCCGCCACTTTGCTCTGCTGAGACCTCACCTGGAGTGCTACATCCAGCTCTGGAGCCCTCAGTATAAAAAAGACATGGAGCTGATGGAACAGGTCCAGAGGAGGGACACAAAAGTGATCAGAGCACCAAGGCACCTCTGGCATGAGGAGCTGGGGGTGTGCAGCCTGGAGAAGAGAAGGCTTCAGGGAGACCTAATAGCAGCCTGCTGGGACCGGAAGGGGGCTACATGAAGGCTGAAGAGGGGTTGTTTGCAAAGGGCTGCAGGGACAGGACATAGGCAGTGGTTTGAATGAGAGCAGAGCAGTTTGAGATTGGATGTGAGGACCAAGTTCTGCACCATGAGAGTAGTGGAACACTGCAACAGGTTGCCCAGGGAGGTGACTGGGCCCCCATCCCTGAAGATATTTGAGGTGAGGTTCTGGGCAACCTGATCTAGTTGAGGATGTCCCTGTTTACTGCAGAGGGGGTTGTACTAGATGACCTTTAGAGGTCCCTTCCAACCCAAACCTTTCTGTGATTCTATCAAAAGATTTGCTGTTGGCACTGAAAGATCATTTCAGGGAGCTGCACAACCCTTCAACCATTTCAGTTAGTACAGCTCAGGATACCTGGGTGCAGGATGGCAACAGAGGTTAGATGTTTGCCCATGTGGTACAGTGAGAGACTTACCTTGATGACACAGATGAATTTCTTCTGCCTCAGAAGAGTGATTCAAACCCATTTACATTATTCAAACCTAGCATATGGGCTGCATAAAGAATCCTGAGCATTAAATTCACCTCTCCTGTGCTGCTAGACAGCTTTTATGTTACAGTGAGTTGTTGAGCCTCATCTCTAACCAAGCACATAGACCTTAAAGCCATAGCCAGGAGCACAGAAGTTCCATTTTGATTCAAAATGAGGGGAAAAAAAAAGCTAGGCTTAATGCTTTCATATGGAAAATAAGAGCTGATGAATCTAATTTCACAGAATAACAGAATGGTGAGGGTTATAATGGACTTCCGGAGATCATCAAGCAGGTTCACCTCAATCAGATTGCACAGGAATGCATCCAGGTGGGTTTTGAAAGTCTCCAGAGAAGGAGACTCCACTCTGAGTTCCTCGGTTCAAGAAATACATTGACAAACTGGAACAAGTTCAGGGAAGGGTCATGAGAATAGCTGGGTCACAAAAATGATGGGGTGGAACTTCTTCCTTAGGGGGAGAGTCTGAGGGAGCTGAGGCTCTTCAGCTTGGACAGAAGGAGCCTGAGGGGTGATCTCAGTAATATTTATCAATATGTGAAGGGTGAGTTGGGGCTGTTCAGTCTGGAGAAGAGGAGGCTTCCAGGTGACCTTCTTGTGGCCTTCCACTGTCTGAAGGGGGCCTACAAAAACGCTGAGGAGGGACTTTATAGGCTCTCAGGGAGTGACAGGACTGAGGGGAATGGAGCAAAGTTGGAGGTGGGGAAATTCAGCCTGGATATGAGGAGGAAGTTTTTCAGCATGAGAGTGGTGAGAGGCTGGAATCGGTTGCCCGGGGAGGGGGTTGAGGCCCCATGGCTGGAGGTGTTTAAGGCCAGGCTGGATGAGGCTATGGCCAGCCTGATCTAGTGTGAGGTGTCCCTGGGCATGGCAGGGGGGTTGGAACTGGCTGCTCCTTGTGGTCCCTTCCAGCCCTGACTGATTCTATGAGAGCCAAGAGGCTGGAGCCAGGCTCTGCCTGGTGATGCCCAGTGACAGGACAAGGGGCACTGGGTTGAAGCTCCACCCAGTGTGGAGGTTCCATGGAAACGTGAAGAAAAATCTTTTTCCTGTGAGGGTGACAGAACCCTGGCACAGGCTGCCCAGGGAGGTTGTGGAGTCTCCCTCTCTGGAGATATTCAAACCCTACCTGGATGTGTTCCTGTGTGACCTGGTCTAGGTGATCCTGCTCTGGCAGGGACATTGGATTGGATGAGATTTGGAGGTCCCTTCCAACCCCTAACCTTCTGTGATTCTGTGATCTAGGGACACTTCTTCTTGTGTTTTGTTGACCAGGATTTAATGTAACAAATGTAGCCTGTTGACNAGTTCCTCGGTTCAAGAAATACATTGACAAACTGGAACAAGTTCAGGGAAGGGTCATGAGAATAGCTGGGTCACAAAAATGATGGGGTGGAACTTCTTCCTTAGGGGGAGAGTCTGAGGGAGCTGAGGCTCTTCAGCTTGGACAGGAGGAGCCTGAGGGGTGATCTCAGTAATATTTATCAATATGTGAAGGGTGAGTTGGGGCTGTTCAGTCTGGAGAAGAGGAGGCTTCCAGGTGACCTTCTTGTGGCCTTCCACTGTCTGAAGGGGGCCTACAAAAACGCTGAGGAGGGACTTTATAGGCTCTCAGGGAGTGACAGGACTGAGGGGAATGGAGCAAAGTTGGAGGTGGGGAAATTCAGCCTGGATATGAGGAGGAAGTTTTTCAGCATGAGAGTGGTGAGAGGCTGGAATCGGTTGCCCGGGGAGGTGGTTGAGGCCCCATGGCTGGAGGTGTTTAAGGCCAGGCTGGATGAGGCTATGGCCAGCCTGATCTAGTGTGAGGTGTCCCTGGGCATGGCAGGGGGGTTGGAACTGGCTGCTCCTTGTGGTCCCTTCCAGCCCTGACTGATTCTATGAGAGCCAAGAGGCTGGAGCCAGGCTCTGCCTGGTGATGCCCAGTGACAGGACAAGGGGCACTGGGTTGAAGCTCCACCCAGTGTGGAGGTTCCATGGAAACGTGAAGAAAAATCTTTTTCCTGTGAGGGTGACAGAACCCTGGCACAGGCTGCCCAGGGAGGTTGTGGAGTCTCCCTCTCTGGAGATATTCAAACCCTACCTGGATGTGTTCCTGTGTGACCTGGTCTAGGTGATCCTGCTCTGGCAGGGACATTGGATTGGATGAGATTTGGAGGTCCCTTCCAACCCCTAACCTTCTGTGATTCTGTGATCTAGGGACACTTCTTCTTGTGTTTTGTTGACCAGGATTTAATGTAACAAATGTAGCCTGTTGACAAGGACTCAATTTAACACATTTACCCTGTTTCATTTGTTCTCCATGAGCAGAATGCCTTTGTCTTTGGCTTCCTGCTGAATAACTGTTAGAGTAGCAGGGGAAAAACACAGAGCAGAATTGCAGAGGAGAAAAGATGCCCAAATTTGCCAGTGTGTAATAGGTGGTTCAAACAAATCAATGCTAATTAATGAATATTTGCAAAACCACTGCACAGTGCTTTGACCAGTTGAAGTAGCAGGAGTCTTCCTTCTTGGTGGTTGGCATTCCAGGGGCGTTGTGCACTGTCACCCACCAGAGGTCTCCCACAGTGCAGGTCTCCAAACTCTTAGTTCCAGCCTGCTGGAGTCCCCAGGAATTTGCCAGGGACCTGGGCAGAAGCCAAGTCTGCAAGTCCTTCCTTTGAGAGCTTTCTTGTTTGCACTGAAGCTTTATCTGATCAGGAACAAAAGGAGTTGGTTTGTGATATTCTCTCACATCCACATGAGAGTCTATTTTATAAATCTAGAGCATTAATTTCTCTTGTTGCCATTTTCTCCTTCAACTCCTTCAGGGCTCTACAGACATATCAGTACTAGGTTGTGAAAGCCTCTGTGTGCCTGCCGTTAGACTGCTTCTGTGCATTGATTCATAGGATGGGCTGAGTTGGACCCATCCAAGCTGGCCTTGAACACCTCCAGGGAGGGAACATCCATCCTCCCTGAGCAACCTCTTCCAGTGTCTCATCCCACTCACTGGAAAGAATTTCTTCCTAACCTCCAGTCTAAATCTCTAATCCTTAAGGTTCAGTGCATTCCCTCTCATCCTATCACTACAAGCCCTTGTGAAAAGTCCCTTCCCAGCTTTCCTATAGACCCCGTTCATGTACCCTTCAGGCTGCTCCAAGGTTTCCCTAGAGCCTTCTCTTCTCCAGGTTGAACAGCCCCAGCTCTTCCAGCCTGCCCCTACAGGGGAGGTTCTCCATCCCTCTGATCATCTTCATGGCCTCCTCTGGACCCACTCCAGCAGTTCAGTGTCCTTCTTGTGTTGGAGGCACTAGAACTGGACAGATAAAGCCGGTCTGCAAGCACAGCTTTGGTACACCTTCTTGTATGAGACAGAGCAGGTCTGAATGATACCAATAACTGATAAGTAGCTTTTGAAGTATAAGGAGTTAGAATTCAAGCAAGGCATTGCTAAGCAACTGCAAAGTTTGTTTCAGCCCTACTTTCCCATTCCAGTTTTCCAATTTCCAAGAAAGAAAAACATGTTCTTACATGTACTTAAGTCATTCCCTTAAAATGGGGAGATTGCTCAGCTGGCTTGCTGCAGAGCTCTCACATTACCTCTAGATAAACATCATGATACTGAGAACAGAGCTGTGCTAGCAAACATTGGGAGCAGCTTGCTGGTGATGTGAAGTAGGATTGAGTAGAAATAATCAGATGCCTGCTTCTGGGTGGTGATTTGGGTTGCCCAGGGAAAAAGGTGATGTAATGGCATCAAATGTAAGGTTTTACTTCACAGAATCACAGCAACGTGCAGGTTGGCAAAGCCCCTCAGGATCACCAAGTCCAACCTAGAATCCTACACTACAAGATTCACCTTAAACCATAGCCCTAAGCACCACATCCAAACCACCCTTAAACACAGCCAGGGTTGGTGACTCCACCACCTCCCTGGGCAGCTCATTCCACTCCCTGACCACTCTCTCCATGGACAGCTTTTTCCTTATGTCCAATCTAAACCTCCCCAGCCTCAGTGTGAGGCCATTCCCCCTTGTTCTGTCTCCAGTTACCTGTGAGAAAAGCGCAGCAGCAGCCTCTTCACAATCTCCCTTCAGGTAGCTGTAGATAGCAATGAGATCTCCCCTCAGCCCCCTCTTCCTCACACTACCCATCCCCAGCTCCCTCAGTCGCACCTCATCAGATTTATTGTCCAGGCTCTTCCCCAGCTTTGTTGCCCTCCTCTGGACCTGCTCCAGCACCCCCATATCTCTCTGCCTCGGGGAACAAACTCTTGCAGGGCTAAGCTCTACAGTCTTTGGAAAGCTGCAACTCTTCAGCAGAAGCAACAAAAGCTTCATGCACACTGTGGTGGCTTAAAGAATATGGCTTAGCAGAAAGAAATCCTCAGCAGCTGTAATGGAACTGTGTTATTACTTCAGGTGGTATTGATGGTGTAACTATGCCATTAGGTTGGCCTCTACCCTCCAAGCATTCTGCTTTCTAACTCACAGCAGCGGGCAACAGCTAAACAACAACAGCCTGGAGAAGAGAAGCCTTCAGGGAGACCTAACAGCAGCCTGCCAGGACCTGAAGGGGCTACCAGCAGGCTGCAAAGGAACAGTTTGCAAAGGCCTGCAGAGACAGGATGAGGGCAGTGGTTTGAAATGAGAGCAGAGGAGATTTAGACTGGATGTGAGGAACAAGTTCTGCACCATGAGGGTGGTGGAACACTGCAACAGGCTGCCCAGGGAGGTGGTTTGGGCCCCATCTCTGGAGATATTCAAAGTGAGGCTTGACAGCCTGACCTCATTGAGGATGCCCTTGCTTACTGCAGAGGAAGTTGGACTAAATGACCTTTGGTGGTCCCTCCCAACACAGACCTTTCTGTAGTTCTACCAACACTTCCCATGATCTGCAGACAGCTAGAGGAATTTGAATTGCATTAACTTGCTGGTTCTCTTTCCTTCATTCTTTCCTAGTGGCGCTACCTCGTGGTGGTCTCCCACAGGCAGTTGCCCCTGTGCTGAGAAAGCAAATCTGAAAGGCAAGGGCATCAATGGAACCAGTATCAGTGCTGTAGGAGAAAGTTTATTTTGGGAGAAACAGTAAGAAATGGAATGACAAAAATTCGTTGCTATATAAGGATGATTGAAGAGGAATAAAAATGTTTCCTTGTTTAAGTTAACCATTCACAGATTCATAGAATGGTTTGGGTTGGAAGGCACCTTAAAGATCATTTGGTTCCAACCTCCCTGGCCTTGGCAAGGGTGCCCTACACTAGATCATATTGTCAAGGCCTTATCCAGCCTGGCCTTGAAAACTCCATGGAGGGGGCATCCACAGCCTTCCTGGGCAAACTGTGCCAGTGTCTCACTACCCTCACTGCAAAGAATTTCTTACTAACCTCCAGCCTAAATCTGCTCTCCTCAAGCTTCAATCTATTCCACCTTGTCCTATCAATACAAGCCCTTGTAAAAAATCCCTCCCCAGCTTTCTTGTAGTCCCCTTTAGGTACTAGAAGCCTGCTGTAAGGTCTCCCTGGAGCCTTCTCCAGACTGGACAGCCCCAACACTCTCAGCCTGTCCCCATAAGGGAGGTTCTTCAGCACTCTGATCATCTTTGTGACATCTGGACCTGCTTGAGCAGTGACTTTGTTGTGTTTTCAGTGTACTTCATCAGAAATTGAGGTCATGAAGCTTCTTCCAGGAGGTTTTGTTCCTATATTGTTTTAATAATTAAGTATATTTCATTTCCCCCCCTCCATTGTAGTGATCTTGCTCTTCATGTTGACAGCTTTCCAGAAAATCACTGTGAAAAGCACTTCTCAAGTGGGCAGCCTGCTCTAGATGGAGGTGTCCCTGCTGACTGCAGTGGGCTTGGGCAAGATGCCCTTCAAGGATCCTTCCCAACCTAATGCAATCTTTGATTCTGTGAAACTCTCAATATCCTGAAGGCACTTTAATAAATATTGTAAGTTCAGAGAGAAGAAGGTAAATGCTACTCAGATAAGGGAGGAAAGGGGGAAAGTATGGCTTGGTGATGTCTGAGGATAGCGTGGCCAGCAGGGCAAGGGGGGAGATTCTGCCCCTTTACTCTGCTCTCCTCAGACCCCACCTTGAGTCCTGGGTGCAGTTCTGGAGCCCCCAACACAAGCAGGACATGGAACTGTTGGAGCCAGTCCAGAGGAGGCTGCCGAGATGTTCAGAGGGCTGCAGCAGCTCTGCTCTGAGGACAGGCTGAGAGAGTTGAGGCTCTGCAGCCTGGAGAAGAGAAGGCTTCCAGGATACCTTGGAGTGGCCTTCCAGTATCTGAAGGGGGTTACAGGAAGGCTGGGGAGGGACTATGGACAAGGTCTTGTAATGAGAGGATGAGGAGGAATGGATTTGAACTGGCAGAGGGGAGATTGAAACTGGATGTTAGGAAGAAGTTGTTTGCAGTGAGGGTGGTGAGACACTGGCACAGGTTGCCCAGGAAGGTTGTGGAGCACAGAAGTGTGTTCCATCACATCTTCAATCACATTCTGTGCTTCTGTGCTCCACAACTTCCCTGGAGGTGTTCAAGGCTAGGTTGGATGAGGCCTTGAGCAACTTGCTCTAGTGGGAGGTGTCCCTGCCTTTGGCAGGGAGTTGGAACTGGCTGAGCATTGAGGTCCCTTCCAACCTAAACCATTCTGATTCTGTGTGTTTCTCAAGCATTAAAAGCATAGCCAACAGCTAAGAAAAGCAAGGTCAAATCCTTAATTGACTCTGGGACAGAGCCTGTGTTAATGTCCATGCCCACTTAGATAAGTGTTATTTCACTGTTATCTCCACTTATTGTTAAATGGAAAAACTTGCAGGACTCTGAGAACATCTGAAAAAGAAGGACCTTGCACAACAACCCCATGCCAAAAGAGATTAAGTGAACCTGATTTCAGTCAAGATTGTCTACTGCTTCTTTAACAAGATGAAAAGGAATCCAGCTGAGTCCGTTTGGCTGCTCTGTGTCAAAGGACACCATAGAATCTTTAGTTTCCATTTCTTACCTTTTATCTTACTTTTGTCCAGTTCTGGGCCACTCAGTTCAAGAAGGAGCTCAATAAACTGCTTGAGAGCGTTCAGCACAGAGCCCCAAAGCTGCTGCAGGCAGCGGAACATCTGTGAGGCCAGGCTGAGGGAGCTGGGGCTGGGAGCTTTGAGTAGAGAAGCCTGAGGACTGCACTCAGTGCTGTGCTAAAATGTGCAGGGCTGGAGCCAGGCTCTGCTCAGGGATGGCCAAGGACAGGACAAAGGGCACTGGGAGCAAACTGGAGCAGAAGAGGTGCCATGGGAACAGAAGAGAAAACTTTTTCCCTGTGAGGGTGCTGCAGCCCTGGAGCAGCCTGCCAGAGAGGTTGTGGAGTCTCCTTCTCTGGAGACTTTCAAACCCCACCTGGCTGTATGCCTGTGTGCCCTGCCCTGGGTGCTCCTGCTGTGGCAGGGGGGTTGGACTGGATGATCTTCTGAGGTCCCTTCCAACTTTTACCATTCTGTGATTCTGTGAAATTTGTTGAAGTGAACTTTAAAGTCCCCTAAAGACCAGTGACATATCTGTAAATCGTGAACATCTCCTTACAGAACAAACTCTGTTGTAGACTCTGGGAAAAGCAACAATATTGCAATAGGAGAGACAAGCTCAGCATTGGTGATGAATCATAGAATCACAGAATGATCTGGGGTGGAAGGGACCTCCAGAGGTCATTTACTGCAACTCCCTCTGCAGTCAGCAGGGACATCCTCAAGTAGATCAGGTTGCCCAGAGCCTTGTTGAGCCTCACCTTGAATATCTCCAGGGATGAGGCCCCAAGCAAGTCAGTCTTAAACCAGTTTTTGAATTCTTAGACCTTTCTGCCTTTGGTTTACTTTTTTTAAAGAACTTGGCCTTGTTTTTTCAGTCTGTGAACCAAAGTGACTTCTTCCCAAATAGCTTTGAAGGTGTAATTATTCATACTGAGAAGATTTGGATGAGCATAATATTATTACATATATTTACATAGAATCATCAAGGTTAGAAAAGGCCTCCAAGATCATCAAGTCCAACCTTCTACCCAGCGCCTCCAAGACTGCTAGACCTTGTCCCACGTGCCAGATCTCCTTGTTTTTTGAACACTTCCAGGGATAGTGACTCCACTACCTGCCTGGGCAGCCTGTTCCAGTGCCTGACCACTCTTGCAGCAAAGAAATTTTTCCGTCTATCCAACCTGAACCTCCCCAGAAACAGCTTGGGGCCATTGCCTCTTGTCCTGTTGTTAGTTACTTGAAGAAGCCAGCACCAGCCTCACTCAAAGCTCTTTTCACGTATCTGTAGAAGGCAATAAGGTCTCCCTTCACCCTGGTCTAGTTGATTGGATAGGGCTGAGTGATAAGTTGGACTGGATGAGCTTGGAGGTCTCTCCCAACCTGGTTGATTCTGTGATTCCTCTTCTTCAGGCTGAACAATCCCAGCTCCCTCAGCCTCTCCTTGTAATACCTGCTCTCCAGTCCCCTCACCAGCTATGTTGCTCTTCTCTGTACCCACTCTAGCACCTCAGTGTCTCCTTTTCTGTCTTCCTGAGAAGTGTCTTACCCCTCCTGCACAAGCAGGACTTAAGTTTGTATTCTTCACCCAGTACAGCCTGATAGCATCACAGCAACATAGTTCCTTTCAGGAAAGTTGGTATTTTTAGCCCAAGGTCATCTTCCCACCATAAGGTTCATGATTAAGTACATTCTTGACTATGTATCCATGTCAGATGCTGTTGCTTTAATAAAAGTAGGTTGTATCTGTTGATTTAGGCAGGAACTCTAACTGCACTTGAGTAAATTCTCACATGAAAATACAGCTTCATTAAATAGTTGCCAGCTGCCACTTTAAGTTGTTAGAATGTAGTCGGTTCCAGCACATTTAGTCATCAGACAATCATGGAATTGCTCGGGTTGGAAGGCACTTCAGAGATCATCCACACCAACCTCCCTGCCATCTCAACTAGACTCAGCTGCAACCTGCCTTTGAACACCCCCAGGCACGAGGCAGCCAAAGGCTTCCTGGGCAGCCTGTGCCAGAGTCTCACCACCCTGGTATTGAAGAACTTCTTCCTAAGATCCAGTCTAACCCTGCTCTGCCTCAGCTCCAAACCATGGTTAAGGGCAGGGAAGATCTCTGTTAGGAGGAGAGCCTGAGGGCCCTGCTGCTTGGAGACGAGGAGACTGAGGGGTGACCTCATTAGTGGTTATAAAGATGTAAAAGGTGAGTGCCAGGAGGCTGCACCCAGGCCCTGCTGGGTGATGCCCGTGGCAGCACAAGGGGCACTGGGTGGAAGCTGAGGCAGAGGAAATTTCATTTAAACCTGAGGAGGATTTTTTCCCTGTGAGGGTGACAGAACCCTGGAACAGGCTGCCCGGGGGGATTGTAGAGCCTCCCCTCTGGAGATATTCAAACCCCATCTGGATGTGTTGCTGTGTGATCTGCTCTAGGAAATCCTGCTCTGGCAGGGGGGTTGGACTGGATGAGCTTTGGAGGTCCCTTCCAGCCCCTGACATTCTCTGGTTCTTTGATTCTATGATTCCTCCTTGTCCTGTCTCTAGACACCCTCAGGACAAGTCCTTCTGCAGCCTTCCTGTAGGATCCCTTCAGGCACTGCTAGGCAGCTCTAAGGTCCTCCCCAGAGTCTCCTCTAGACTCCCTCAGCCTGTCCCCATAGCAAAGTTGCTCCAGCCCTTCCATCATCCCTGCAGTCTCCTCTGGACTCACTCCAACAGTTCTGTGTCCTTCTTATGCTGGGGACACCAGAACTGCAGACAGTATTCAAGGTGGGGTCTCGCAAGAGCAAAGTATTGACCAACTGGCAAGAGGAAGCAAAGTGCTCAATTAAAATTACAGAGGGGTTACATCTGGATTATGCTTCTCAAGAAAAGAAACCAGAACAGTTCCCAGCTCCTCCAAACTTCATCAAAGTGGCACATTCATGCTAAATTGCTTGGCCTTGCTTCAGAATTAAATCCATCCATCGTGTCCAAACCACATTTGACATGCCAAAAATAAACAGTTCAGAGGTTGATGCAAATGTTATGCTTGAGGCACTGCACAGCCACATCGGTGCTAAGAATCCTCCCCTTACTTAAATGCTGCCATTTCTAGGAGCTAGTGTTTGGGCCTGCATTCCTAGGGAGCAGTAGAATGTAAAGTCGTGGAACTGTAGAATTGTTTTGATTCAGAAAGTCCTTTAAGAGCATCCAGTGAAACTGTTCTCTGACTCTGCCAAGGCTGGAGCTAAACCATGGCCCTCAGCACCACATCTGCCTTTCTGAAACACCTTCAGGGATGGGGACTCAACCACCTCCCTGGGCAGCCTGTGCCAGGCCTGGAGAACCCTTTCAGTCAAAAAGTTTCTTCTATTATCCAACCTGAACCTCCGCTGGCACAACTTGGGACCATTTCCTGTCACTGCTTGTTACTAGGGAGAAGAGACCAACACACACTTTGCTGCAGCCTCCTTTCAGGGGGTTGCAGAGAGCAATGAGGCCTCCTCTCAGCTTTGTTTTCTCCAGATTAAACAACCTAAGATTCCTTAGTTGCTCCTCACCAGACCCCTTCTCCTTCCCCAGCTTTGTTGCCCTTCACTGGAAAAGCTCCAGCACCTCAATGCCTTTCTTGTAGTCAGAACCCAAATCAGACCCCAGGACTCAAGGTGTGGTCTCCGCAGTGCTGAGTACAGGGGGATGATCACTTCCCTGCTCCTGCTGGCCACACTGTTGCTGGTCCAAGCCAGGATGCTGTTGGCCTTCTTGACCCCCTGGGCACACTCTGGCTCACATTCAGCCATCTGTTGATGCATACTCACAGGTCTTCCTCTGCTGGGCAGCTTTCCAGCCACCCTGCCCAGAGCCTGGAGCCTTGCAGAGGGTTATTGTGACCCAAGTGCATGACCTGGCAGCCAGCACCTCAAATACACTTCAGTGTATTTGAATTGCAATGCACAAAGATGCAAATAGTCATGAAAACAGTCTGAGAGAGCCTTCCTTTCAGCTGTCATTTTCTCTCAGCTCACAAAGCCCTCTTTTTCCCTCGGTGCACAAAGGCTGATGTAGGATGTTGACTGCAGTATGTTTAGGTCAGCAGGCTGGTTTAGAGGGCATGTAACTGCTCGGGGTTCTTTGGAATGTTCCTCTGCCTTCTAGCTGCAACCTTGACATGCTATTGAGTTCAGATTTCTTTTATATCTCAGATCATGACTACAGAGCTCTAGGCAGACCTCAAGCTTACATGATTCTTTGAACTTACTGACTTGAAAGAGTAATGGTGGTTAAATCCAGAGGACTCCTAGCTGAAAGGCAAATTAATGATATGGATGCAGAGACAAAGGCTAAATATGCACTTGATTTGACTTCCCAATTATTGTCTCTATTTATTGACCATTAAATAGGAATAAAAACCCTTTTCGTTTTATTATTTCACATTTATGTTGCTTGACAGTATTGAAATTGAGCATTAAATAGTAAATAGCTTTGCATGATCTCAGAACCCAGGATGTGTTAACACAACTGTGGAGCTGTTCAAGGCAGGATTGGACGTGGCACTTGGTGCCATGGTCTAGCCTTGAGCTCTGTGGTAATGGGTTGAACTTGATGATCTATGAGGTCTCTTCCAACCTTGGTAATACTGTGATATAACCGATTCTGCCCCTCTTGTGAGACCCTAGCTGGAGTCCTGTGTCCAGCTCTGGTGCCCCCAGCAAAAGAAGGACATGGAACTGTTGGGACTGAGTTCAGAGAAGGGCCATGAAGATGCTCAGAGAGATGGAGAACTGCCCCTATGGGGACAGGCTGGGAGAGTGGAGGCTGTTCACCTGGACATAAGAAGACTGCATGGATACCTTAGAGCAGCCTTCCAGTACCTGAAAGGGGCTACAAGAAAGCTGGGGAGGGACTTTTTAAGAGGGTTTGTTGTGATAGGATGAGAGGGAATGGATTGAAGCTTGAGGAGAGGAAATTTAGACTGGAGATTAGGAAGAAATTCTTTGCAGGGAAGGTGGTGAGACACTGGCACAGTTTGCCCAGGGAGGTTGCGGAGCACAGAATCACAGAATGTGATCTTTGGTCACATTCGAGGGTGACAGAACCCTGGAACAGGCTGACCAGAGGGGTTGTGGAGTCTTCCTCTGTGGAGATATTCAAACTCCACCTGGATGTGGTCCTGAGTGACCTGCTCTAGATGTTCCAGCTCTGGCAGGGGAGTTGGACTGGCTGAGCTTTGGAGGTCCCTTCCAGCCCCTGACATTCTCTGATTCTCTCTGCTATGGTCCTTAGCAGTGCACAGTCTGTGTGCACATGCACATACATAATTCCTTTCTGATGTAATCTTTTGCCAAAGTTCCCTCCTTTTAGTGACATCTTTGCCCCATTTCCATAAAGGTTAACATTTCCATTAACTTCCCCCAGGCTGGGATCCCACCTGTTCTGTCAGAGTTCATTACACTTCAGTCTGATGTATTTAAAAGCATTTCTGTTTTCATCTCTTCAGCGGGATGCTGTTGTCATGACCTTGGAGAGGGCAGAAGAGATCATCTGGCAAGGAACAATTCCACATAGAGCTTTGATGATGATGAAGGGACTTTAACATCTCTCCTGTGAAGAAAGACTGAGAGCCCTGGGGCTAGTTAGTTTGGAGAAGAATAGGCTGAGGGGGGATCTGATCAATGTCTATCAATATCTGAGGGGTGGGTGTCTGGATGAAGGTGCCAGGCTCTGTTTGGTGGTGCCCAGTGATAGGACAAGGAACAATGGGGACAAGCTGGCACACAGGAGGTTCCACCTCAACACAAGGACAACCTTCTCTATTGTGAGGGTAACAGAGCCCTGGAGCAGGCTGCCCAGAGAGGTTGTGGAGTCTCCTCCTCTGGAGGCTTTCCAAGCCAACCTGGATGCATTCCTGTGTGTCCTGCCCTGGGTGATCCTGGTTTGGCAGGAGGGTTGGATTTGCTAATCTTTGGATGTCCCTTCCAACCTCTACCATTCTATAATCCTATAAAGCCTTATAGAGTGGAATAGAAGTACTAATTCCAGAATCAAAGAATCACTGAATCAAAGAATTGGTTTAGAGATCATCGAGTCCAGCCATTAACCCAACACTTGCAGGTCACCAGTAAAGAACCAGCATGGTAAGGGACGTTTCAAAGCAATCTCATTTGATAAAACCCTGGGTTTCAGTAGAATACTGCTGCTTTTCAAGACTTTTGTCAAAGTTTGCAGCTTCTTTCCTCCTGCAGTGTTGGCAGCTTCATTCCTGCTGCAAAGCTTGCAGCTTCCTTCTTCCTGCAAAGTTGGTAGCTTCATTCCTGCTGCAAAGCTTGCAGCTTCATTCCTGGATGAGTTGTCATAAACAACACCAGTTGAAACTGTGGCTCTAATGAGATGGAGACAAATCTGTCAGCACCACACAGGCAAGAGTGAATTATGCAGCTTGGCTGGTTTGGATATCCAATTCCTGCCAAAAAAAAGAAACAGAGGTTGAAAGAAAATCTGTGAAATACACATAAAATTCCTACATGAAACAAATCCCTCCCTTCCCCCCTCAGTTCTTTCAAGTTTTACCCCTGCATAGGATCACAGGATCATAGGAAGGAAGGGTTGGAAGGGACCTCCAGAAATCATCCAGTCCAAGTCCCCTGCCAAAGCAGGATGACTCTGGGCAGGTCACACAGGAACACATCCAGGTGGGTTTTGAAAGTCTCCAGAGACGGAAACTCTACAATCTCTGTGGGCAACCTGTTCTTGCTGGAAAGCAGCTCCATGGAGAAGGACTGTGGACAATGTTATCCATAGGACAGTAAGGTGTCCAAGAAGACCAGTGGGGTGCATTAAGAAGAGTGTCATCAGCAGGCCAAGGGAAGTTCTGCCTCTGCTCTGGTGAGACAACATCTGGAGTGTCGTGTCCAAGTCTGGACTCCCAGCTCATGAGGGACAGAGAAATACTAGAGAGACCCCAACGGAGGGCTACAAGGATGAATAAGGGACTGGAACGTCTGTCTGATGAGGAAAGGCTGGGAGACGTGGGACTGTTTAGGCTCTGGCATGGAGACTGGACTCAATCTTGCCTGCAGCTGCAGTTGTAGTGGAATTGTTGGGTGGAGCAGTTCAGCCTTGGCTCAGGAGATGGAAGGTGCTCTACACATCTGTGCTAAGTGTAGGTTCAGACAGAAACTTCTCCCTTCCCTGCTTTTTGGTGTTTGCCTTGAGTCTGGTCCTGTCTTTGGTGTTCCTGTGTGATCTGGTGTAGGTGATCCTGCTCTGGCAGGGTGTTGAACTGGATGAGCTTTAGAGGTCCCTTCCAACCCCTGACATTTTGTGATTCTGTGATCAATTCCACCTATTCTCTTCTTCACAAGTAGGCTGAAAAGGAAGGTTCTTGTCTGAAAACGTTTCATATACTATAAACATATTTGAAATTGTGGCTTTCCAGGACTTTATTTTAAAGAATTCTCTGTTCAGGTGGTTATTAGTTACTGAGAAATGATCATTTGTTGTTTGGTAGGTTTAGGGTGTTTGATTAGGTGACTGAGAAGTAATGAAGCTCTGCCCTCCCACTGCAACTCTGTGGTTCTGTGATTCTATATTTATGTCACACATAGAATCATAGAATCATAAATCATACAATCCTAGAATCAGTCAGGGTTGGAAGGGACCACAGGGATCAGCCAGTTCCAACCCCCTGCCATGCCCAGGGACACCTCACACTAAATCAGGGTGCCCACAGCCTCATCCAGCCTGGCCTTAAACACCTCCAGGGATGAGGCTTTCACCACCTCCCTGGGCAAACCCTTCTGGAGTCTCACCACCCTCATGCTGAAGAACTTATTCCTAACATCCAGTCTGACCCTACCCACCTCCATCTTTGTTCCATTCCCCCCAGTCCTATCACTACCTGACAGCCTAAAAAATCCCTCCCCAGCATTCTTGTAGCCTCCTTCAGATACTGAAAAGCCACAATAAGGTCATCTCAGAGCTTTCTCCTCTCCAGACTGAACAGCTGAATCCAAGCTATTTAGGGATATGTGGAGTGAAGTGAAACTAAAAGATTTTAAAGCTTTGTTTCAAGCTAATTTTGTGGCTTGCAGGAGCCATGAGAAACTCAGCTTCTTTTCAAATCCAATGTGACAGTGCCTTTCTCTAAGAGCAGAGCTTTTACAAAGGGTCTTTCAACTGAGGAGCCCACAACTCTTCTCAGAACACTGAGTCAGGACTTGACACTGAAGCCTTTATCAGATTAACAGTCTGAAGTTCTGCACTTTGGCCACAACAACCCTAAGCAGCACTACAGGCTGGGGACAGAGTGGCTGAGAGCAGCCAGGCAGAGAGGGAGCTGGGGGTGCTGGGAGAGAGGAGCTGAAGAGGAGGCAGCAGTGCCCAGGTGGGCAGCAGAGCCAATGGCATCCTGGGCTGGCTCAGGAGCAGTGTGGGCAGCAGGACAAGGGAGGTTCTTCTGCCCCTGTGCTCAGCACTGCTCAGGCCACACCTTGAGTGCTGTGTCCAGTTCTGGGCTCCTCAATTGCAGAGAGATGTTGAGGTGCTGGAAGGTGTTGAGAGAAGGGCAGCAAGGCTGGGGAGGGGCCTGGAGCACAGCCCTGTGAGGAGAGGCTGAGGGAGCTGGGGGTGTGCAGCCTGCAGAAGAGGAGGCTCAGGGCAGAGCTCATTGCTGTCTGCAGCTCCCTGAAGGGAGGCTGTAGCCAGGTGGGGTTGGGCTCTGCTGCCAGGCAGCCAGCAACAGAACAAGGGGACACAGTCTTAAGCTGTGCCAGGGAGGTCTAGGCTGGATGTTAGGAGGAAGTTGTTGTCAGAGAGAGTGATTGGCATTGGAATGGGCTGCCCAGGGAGGTGGTGGAGTCTCTGTGCCTGGAGGTGTTGAAGCCAAGCCTGGCTGGGGCACTTAGTGCCATGGTCTGGTTGATTGGGCAGGGCTGGGTGATCTTGGAGGTCTCTTCCAACTTGGATGATTCTAAGGGGCAGTGAGTGCTCAGAGGGATGTGTCAGCTGTGGGGCTTGGGGCTTCTCACCCTGTGAGGTAACTCAGCTCTACTGCTATAATTTACACAATGAGCAAGCGAGGAGCATGACTGAAGTTACACTGCACAGCCACCCAGCAGACGTACCTCAGCTGCTAGTTCAGCTCTCTGCCCTGCTTCTATTCTGGAAGGAACAACAACTGCTTGGAAATTTAAAGCAGAAAGTTAATGTTAATATAAGCCTTTCTTACAGAAAGCCTTTCTGAGTGATTTGTTAGGTATCCTGGATAGTTATCTGGGTTGGAATGAGGAATACCTTTCCCAATCTGCCTTGAAAAAGAGGAACAAAAAAAGCTAAGCCTCTGAATTTTCTGAGTGATGCTAAAGTGATGTTTAGCTGAGAAATTTTCATGCAGTAGGCAGCACAGAATTGCCTAGATTGGAAAAGACCTGGAAAAGGTTGGAAATGAGAAACACTTTGCCAAACCTGCTTTTGAAAAGGGGAGCAAAAAGGCTAAACCTGTGAATTTTTTGAGTGGGGCTAAAGTGATCTTGTTCAGTCTGGAAAGCAGAAGGCTCTTAGAGAACCTTATTGTGGCCTCTCAGTATCTGAAGGGGGCTACAAGAAAGCTGGGGAGGGACTTGTTAGGCTGTCAGGTCTAGGGGAATCCAAGCTAAAGGAGGGGAGATTCAGAATAGATGTTAGGAAGAAGTTCTTCAGCGTGAGGGTGGTGAGACACTGGCACAGTTAGCCCAGGGAGGTGGTGGAAGCCTCATCCCTGCAATTTTTAAGGCCAGGCTGCATGTGGCTGTGATCTCGTGTGAGGTGTCCCTGCCCATGGCAGGAACTGGACTGTAGGTGTAGGACTGGAACTGGATGATCCTTGAGGTCACTTCCAACCCTGACAATTCTGTGATTCTATGTTCAGCTAATGTATTTTCATACAGAACTGCCTGGATTGGAAAAGACTTGGAAAAGACTAGAAAGGATTGGAAAAACATTGGAAAAGACTGGAAAAAACGTTGGAAAGGACTGGAAAAGTTTGGAAAAGACTGGAAAAAACATTGGAAAGGACTGGAAAAGTTTGGAAAAGACTGGAAAAGACTAGAAAAGATTGGGAAAAAAACATTGGAAAAGACGATTGGAAAAGATTGGAAAAGACTGGAAAAGATCCTCAAGCCCATGTATTTCCCCCTGTCAGAAGGATTCCATTTAGCAAGAGATAAAGTACATCTTGGGTATATAAATATGTATATATATGAGATATGTTTAATTAAAGCCTTACTCTCTCTGTCTTCTGTGCATCTATTTCCAGTCTCCTCCACACTTCTCTCTGGTTTACATCTTTAAAATGCAATACGGGAAACTGCCACAAGCACCCTGGGAGAAGCTGAGAAAAGTGCAGCTTCACACATGGAGAGGAGCTGGTGGCAGTGGCTCAGACTCAGCGTTTCATCACGGCCCCACCGCGATCTCTACCGCGGGAGAACCATTTCAGGTTGGTAAATGATGGCATTTGCTTTAAAAGGCAAACCAAACCGTCAGCGAGTGGCTGGGCTTGGCAGCATCAGCACCAGGACTAGGTGCACTCTCTCAGGCTGGTTGCTCGGCTGGCTGGGGTTTAAATTTATGCTAAAGTATATCAAATGAATGATGTGTGCTCACACTTGAGTGGTAAAAGCTTGCTTCTGCCTGTCTGCTAATGTACCTAATCAGTTCTTTGCGACTAGAAACCAGATACTCTTTCATTCATGCCTTGATACTCTAGCAGTTTAATTTAGAGTTCTGGTGGGGGTGATACATTTAGGGAAGTTGGTCAGAGTGATTTTTATTTTTTTTTTGGGGGGGTGGGAGTAGGGAAAGGAGGGAATAAACCCCCACAACCCCACCCACATTTCATACATTGTAACTGGACTTGGAATAGACAAGTGTGATTATGTAAAAGCTGTGCCTGGGTGGCTGTTTGTCCTTTCTTGCAGAGTGTTCTGTGCTCGGTGAGTGGGAGGGTCACAGTGTGTGAGACTAATAAGGACAGAGCTGCATCCCCCTCTATCACTCTTCGGAGCCTCACTGACTCCAGCAACTCCTCGGTGCTACGGCAGCTCCCCACGGGCGTTTTCAGCGCTTCTGGAGGGGGCTAAACCCAAAATTCAAGGTAAGCAGCTCCTCCTTTGCGGGCAGTCATTTACACATCTCACACTCACTCACCCTGCAATGTCACTGGGACGTTTCGTGGTGGGTTTTGGGGGTTGTGTTCAAAATTGCCACCAAAGTTTGGCAATGATTTTGCCAATATGAATTATCTCTTACTTATAGCCAGTACGTACACAGCAATCTTCTAAACGCTCTGTAATCAGGCTGTGCTGTAGGATCCTGCTCGTGATCCTGCAAATACATTGTGTGTGTTTAGGACACACAGACACAAGAGACACCCCACAGGTATGTGCTGAGAGACACCAAGGCACAGCCCTACTCCATTCATAGTAATTTACAAACCCAATTAAACTGCTGCAAATTGCCAAACACGCATATTAATTGCACGCATATATTTACATGTAAAGCCCCTACCTATGAGTGCGATCGCTCTAATTAGCATGCCCATCGAGAGGCCTACATCCACCGACTTGAAACACACTTGCGAGCTGCAGCACGGTGGGTGGGAAGCGCAGTAAAACACTCCCCGAGCAGGGGGCGAACGCGAAAGGTTCAGCGGCTCCGGGAAGGTCATAGAACGGCTTGAGTTGGAAGGGACCTTAAAATAAAACCCCCTTGTGTCACACGGCCTGTCCCGAAGGCCACCCTGCTGCCCCAGCCCCGCGGTCCCCTTTCACCTGCCGGTGCCCCGGTCCCACTCACCTGCCGGCCCGGCCCGGCGGCAGAGGGCTCCCGCGCTCGCCCCGTTGCTGCTTGGCTCCCGTTCGCAGGCACCGCCACCCCGAGCGGGCTGCTGGCCCCGCTCCGCCCCGGGGCTGCTTAGGAAGCGGCGGCGGGCGCCTGCCCTGCCCTCCCCTCGTTCCATTTGCCCAGGGTCAGTTAGTCCCGGAGAGCCGCGGCAGTGCGAGTCCGGAGCGGGGTCCGGGAGCCAAGGCAGGCGAGGCGCGCTCCTTGCGCAGCCCTGCTACCCGCTTGCCTTACCGACCCGCCTCGTGGTTTACACCCTCCCTCCAGCACACCCAACTCAGCCCGAGAGAAATCAGACTGCCGGGGTTCAGCCCGAGCTACGGAGGGCTCAGGAGCCCGCGGGAGAGGACGCCAAGCCCGGAGGTGCGGTGGCAACGAGGGGGTGGCAGCGGTTCTTCATCTAGTTGGCAAGAGCCCTTCAGCAAATGATCGCTCTAAAGCGGCGGCTCCGGTGAATTACTGATGCCTGTTTCTAAAGCAGGTGCAGGAAATTAAATGATAATGTTATTTGAACGTGTATTCACTTTGCTGCTGTTGGGCAGGCTGGAAAAGTTAATGATGGTGTGGTTGCTGGCAGCTGCAGCGAGTGGTAGAGCAGCTTTGGGGATGATGAAGGTACCTTGCAATACTTAATTGATCTTCTCTTAGGTGGTGTGGTTTTCTTACAGAAAATGTGGTTGGAAGGGCGTCTGTCGTTTTCTGTCATTAAATTCACGTGTACGTTGCAGTCAGCCTAGAAGAAAAGCTGATACTGTCTTTAGAGGACAAAAGAGATGTTGTTGAAGCCAGCGAGTATTTTGGTGAGATTTAAACTCCAGGCTCGATGCAGGGCAGCTCTAGGCGCTTGAGTATTTTGTAAGGCAGAGAAAATACCGTGGGTTTGGTTTCTTTTGCGTGAAACGTTTTATGCTCTTAAACTGAAACAATTGCGAGTTGTCCTTGTGTCGTTTGGAGGCTGCTTCAGCAGTCGCTGGCAGGGTTGTGACGTTGAACTGTTTCAAATATTTAAAACTGAAAACCTGACAGAAAAAAAAAAGGAAAGGAAATTAGGCAGTACTGGTTTAATGGAATGAAAAATGAGTGTCTGTAAAACGGATATCTTTAAGTTGGTATTTCTTAAGGTGTTGCTTTTGGTCCTCCTAAAGAACTAAACGAGCAGATTTCAGACTTGATGTGGCCCTGGGCAGCCTGATCTGGTTGGGAATGTCCCTGCTGACTGCAGAGGTGTCGGACAAAGTGACCTTGGAGGGTCCCTTCCAACCCGAATCTGTGGATTTATATTTGTCATTTATTTGTAAATTGATCTGAATCTCTGTTTGGAGCTCCTTATAACAACTCAACGACGCAGGCTGCCTGGGGCTAGCGACTGCCTCTTCACAGCAAAGAAGTTCTTGTCTGTAATTTTCTGATGGGGTGAGGGGAAGAGAATAAGAAGAGATTGTTCAGAGCATGACTATTTTCTGTTTCAGATTTGTAGCTGATCGTTCACATGTGTCCAGGGGGAGATGAAGCACACTCGATCCTGCATAGTTTGGCTTTGTATGGCAGTCTTCCTCCTTCTTCCCATCTCTACTTCTGCGGCTGTCAGTGACCAGACAGGTACTTCCATTTTTTCTTCCCTATGACAGACCAAAGGCATAAATCTCAGTGCTGAACAAAGGGGGACAGTGCATGGAAAATAAGCAGCATGTGCAAATAAAACAGGACCTTTTAAAACGTACTCTTTAAGAACTCTTAAGTTTGAACTAGTTCCAAAGCAGCCTGTTTCCTCCACTTGGAAGCAGTTGTAGGTCCTAGGAGTTTTGAGTTTGCTGTCTAACTCACCATGCAAAACAAGATTCACAAAGTTTTGCAGGCTTTGACTTAGCATAAAATCGTTTGGCTTTCTTAGAGCAGATAGTGATCACTTTGAGCTAAACAGCCTAAAGCTTTTGCTAAGCTTCACTTAAACTTAATCCCTAGACCAGCTTGTACCTTTCACAGATGTAGAGGTAGACAAGACCTCAAAAGGCAGGGGAAAGGAATATAATGATATTGCAGAATCACAGAATGGTGGTGGTTGGAAGGGACCTCTGGAGATCACCTAGTCCAAGCCCTCTGCTAGAGCAGGATCAGCCAGGGCAGGTTTCCCAGGATCACGTCCAGGGGGGTTGAAGGTCTCTGGAGAGGGAGACTCTGCAGCTTCTCTGGGCAGCCTGCTCTGGTGCCCCAGCACCCTCAAAGTGAAGTTTTTCCTTAAGCTGAAGTGAAACCTCTACTGAATACCTGTTGCCTCTTTTCCTATCACTGAACACTGCTGAAAAGAGCCCAGCACCATCCTCTTGACCCCTACTCTTCACAGATTTATATTGTTTAGCTTTTAAGCTTCATGATTCTTTTTTCTTTTCTTTAAAATGTTCATAATTCTCTGTTTTCTTCTCTTTAAAAGCTTCATAATCCTTTTTTCTTCTCTTAAAAGCTTAATAATTCTGTTTCCTTCTTTCTCTTACTATCCACACTTTCACTCTCTCACTTAAACTCTATGTTGACTCTTTAGAATGCAGTGAGGTCTGTCATACAGGCACACCACATGTGCCTGTAGAATCAGGAACTGTCACTTCTCTAGGAGGGCTGAGCCCAAACCTTTCAGAACTTCCCTCCAACAATTAGCAAGGGGAAGAGGCTTGTTGCTATTTAAAGAAGAGTTCTTTTTCATGACTGGCTTTGGGTTTTTTCTTTTCTTTTTTTAGAAAATGAGATTTATTTTTAGCAATGCTATTTTGCCAAGAACCCTGATGGCAGGTAATAGGAGCTATGTACATATCCACAAGCTTTGAATCTCTCTGAATGCATTTGGAGCTCAGGCACAAGAAATTGAAAGTATCTGTAACTAGGTTAAGAATCCTTTTACTACCCCTAGCATAAATAATAGTAGTTAATAAATAATAAGGATAACATGTGGGCTCTGAAGTAAGAATAATGTGTGGTGAGGAGTGTGAATTTAAGGCAAAAAGGGGTTTTGCCTTACGTTTTCACATGGTTCTAAGCCCAGCTGCAGCAGAACCACACACAGCTGCTCACATAATTGTCCCTCGTTAACTTAGTCCAGGTCAGAGCCTGCTATCTGGTGTCACTAAGCTTCTTTTCTACTCCAGCCTCTTCTGTTAGGAACTAAACCTTCAGCACTTACACGTTCTTGGTTGTGGGGAGAGGTCAGCTGGAACCAAGCTGGGTAGAGAGATCCATCTGTAAGCTGTGGTACCTTTGGTGTTGTCGGTGTTGTGAGGAAAGTGAATTTAAGGCAAAGAGGTTTTTTTACCTTACATTTTGACATGGTTTTAAGCCCAGCTGCAGCAGAACCCCACACAGCTGCTCACACAACTGTCCCTCATTAACTTAGTTCAGGTCAGAGCCTGCTATCTGGATTCACTAAGCTTCTTCTGCCAAGGGCAGCCTAGGCTGCATCAGTAGTGTGACCAGCAGATAGAGAGAGGAGGTTCTGCCACTTTACTATGCTGAGATCTCTTGACTGGTTCAACTGTCTGTCCTTGGCATGGCCTCTTCCAGCTGCTTGTGGAGAAGCTGAACCCAGGACAATTTTGAGGGCAGCAAGGCTTAAGTGGTCTACTGATGTATTGTTAGCCCTGTGAGGGGGTGAGCCTGAATCCTAGCTGTGCAGTCATTCTCTTCAGCTGTCTGAAAGCAAAAGGGCTTGTCTTCTCTACTGTTGCTAGCTGGTGGGGTGCAGAAGGGAAGTTTTAAAAGTCATAGGATCATCTGGTTGGCAAAGACTTTAAGATCACAGCTAGAACACAAAAGGTTCCACCTCAGCATGAGGAGAAACTTCTTTGCTGTGTGGGCAACAGAGCCCTGGAGCAGGCTGCCCAGAGAAATTGCAGAGTCTTCTTCTCTGGAGACTTTCAAAGCCAACCTGGACATGTTCCTGTGTGCCCTGCCTTGGGTGATCCTGCTCTGGCAGGGGGGTTGGACTGGATGACCTCTGGAGGTCCCTACCAACCCCTAACATTCTTTGATTCTGTGATGGAGCCCAAGCATACTCTAACATCTCCTTGTACACAACTCTTAGACCATGTCTCTAAGCTCCTCATCCAAACGTCTCCAAGGATGGTGACTCCACCACTTCCTTGGGCAGCCTGTTCCAATGCTTGGTAACCCTTTCAGTGAAGAATTTTTTACTAATATCTGATCTAAACCTCCCCCTGTTTATGGCAACTTGAGGCCATAAAAGGGTGTGAGTGCAGAAGATTCCCTAATAATACAAGTTAATAATAACAACTCCTAGAATGGTTTGGTTTGGAAAAGCCCTTCCAGACCACTGAGTCCAACCATTCTCTAACTCTACGAAGGCTGAGGCTAAACCATTGCCCTCAGCATCACATCTCTGCCTCTTTGATCACCTCCAGGGAAGGGGATTCAACCACCACCCTGGGCAGCCTGTGCCAGGCTTGGAGAACCCTTTCAATGAAAAAGTTTCTTCTAATGTCCAAATGGGAACTTGAAAAGCATTAAAAGAAAATGCTATGAAGTATTTCCTCTTTTCTTCTTATGTTCTTTTTCTTTTCTTCTTTCTGATGAAAAGATGCCTTAGTAAAAGGTGGAGCAGTCAGAGAAGTGACAGACAGACTGAACTGCTACCAGAGTATCTGGCCTGTACATTACACTCTGCTACATGTTTGTGCCTCGAAGTTTGTGCCTCCTGCTTTGCAGCCAGCAAAGAAACTGCAGTTTTCCTTCAGCTGATTGCCACAAATGGATCAAATATGGGTCAAATTAAACCACTGGGAAGAAGAGGAGAGATTGAACCTCTCCTGAGAAAAACTGATGGTGTGCAATTGAGAGAAGCTGCTGCAGTTTGAGGTGATACAGGCAGATGGTGAGGAATAACAAGTAGAGAGCTGCCAGCTCGAGCGGCTATGCTGACAGCAGGGAATAAGCTCAGAGTGAAACCTCAAGTTAGTAACAGGAAAGAGGCTCTTCCAGAGATTGAGGGGATGGTTACTGTTCAAAAAAGAAATACAAGTTGTAGAGCAGAAAGCAGGACCTGGGAAAGGATGAACCCTCTGGCAGTGCAGCAGGAAGAGATCGAGGCACGTCTGCAAGCCTCGTGTTCAGCTGAACCAACTCCTCAGCGTCTCAAAGTTGTCTGATAGGTTGGTAATTCGTCTGCAGGTGAATCTCTTACAAACTGGAAATGTGCTCACTTCAAGAGCAGAGAAGTATCCAACTCTTCTCATCACCCCCCCCCCCCCCCCCCCCCAAAAAGCAAGCCAGTGGNCCTCCTTCATTCCTTCCTGACTTTTTTTCTTCAACTGGTTCTTTCTGGGGCCTTTGTTCTCTTCTGTCTCAGTTTGCTTTGGATCAGCCTCTGTATTTCAGGATCTGCCTAGGGAATCCTTTCCATTTTCTTTCCTCAGCAGCACATACATAGAATTTATTTCCCACTTCTCACCTAGCTGATCCTGCTTTAACAGGGAACTTGGACTCAATGATCTCCAGAGGTTCCTTCCATCACCTCCCATTCTGTAATTTCAATATGAAAGCTTTGCCAGCAATGCACACAGAGTATTGCATTTACATCCTAAACTTCCTTATCTGACCTACTTGAGTCCTAAATTGACTGACCTTCAAATGCAGAGAAAAGTGTAACTGGAATTAATTTGAACGGGAGGCAGGGCGAAGAAGTTTGTTAGGAGAAGGAGACCTCTGGTGCAAGAGAAGAGTTAACTGCTTCACATTAGGAATATTAATACTTTGTCTCATTCCCATGTCATAGAATCACAGAAGGGTTTGGGTGGAAGAGACCACCAAAAAATCACCCAGTCAAACCCCTCTGCAGCCAGCAGAGACATCCTCCACTAGAGCAGGTTGCCCACAGCCCTGTCAAGCTTCACCTTGAATATCTCCAGAGATGGGGGTCTCAACCACCTTCCTGGGCAACCTGTTGCAGTGTTCCATCAGCCTCATGCTGCAGAACTTGTTCCTCACAGCCAATCTAAATCTGCTCTGCTCTGGTTTGAAACCATTGTCCCTCGTCCTGTCCCTGCAGGCCTTCAAAAGCAGTCCATCTGCAGCCTTCTTGCATGCACCCTTAAGATGCTGGCAGGCTGCTGTCAGGTCTCCCTGGAGCCTTCTCTTCTCCAGGCTGGACACCCTCAGCTCCCTCAGTTTATCCTCATAGCAGAGGTGCTCCAACCCCCTGATCATTTTCACGGCCCTCTGGACTCACTCCATCAGCTCCAGCTCCTTCCTTCATGGTGGCTTGTCCAACTTTCTCTCACAATGAGTCCCTTGCTAACCCCTGAAGAATGTTGGATAAACAAAGTGCTGGGACTGCCAGGCATGGTGAATTTCCATTGCCTTTTGACATGGAATGTGTTGTGAAGAGTACTGGCTCTACACCATGATTTTAGATAGGCACTTTGAGCCACGCAGAGTCAGGGCTTTCAAGTATGCAAATCAGTTCAGCTTTTTGGTTTCCATCTTTTAGGACAGCTTGATACTTCTCAGAATCAAGATAAGGGCTCCAGAGCAACTCATATACAATGAGATGGTAGTCTTAGTAGTCTGAATAGGCAAGGTTGGATCCACAAACTGTTGTTCTTTGCATTTCTTAACTTGTAGTTAAATATCATGGGATCATAGAACTGGTTTGTCTGGAAGAGGGCTCCTCAGATCATTTGGTCTAATCTTTAACCCCATATACCATGGCCACTAAACCATAGAATCATAGAATGTCAGGGTATGGACCTCAAAAGCTCATCTTGTGCAGCCCCCCTGCCAGAGCAGCATCACCCAGAGCAGATCACACAGGAACATATCCAGACAGTTCTTCAATATCTTCAGAGAGGGAGACTCCACAACCTCTCTGGGCAGCCTGTTCCAGTGCTCTGTCACCCTCACAGGGAAAGAAATTCTTCCTCAGGTTCACATACAACCCAATTTCCTATGCTTTAACTTCCACCCCACTGCCCCTTGTCCTGGCACTGGGCATCACCAAGAAGAGTCTGGCTCCAGCCTGCTGGCACTCACCCCTTGCTGCATCCACACATTTCTTGAACACCTCCAGGGTGAGGACTCCACCACGTCCTTGGGCAGCCTGTTCCAATGCCTGACCACTCTTTCAGGAATACAAGTTTTCCTAACATCCAACCCAGTCCTCCCCTGGCACAGTTTCAGGCCATTTCCTCTCCTTCTGTCACCTGATATTAGGGAGAAGAGACCAATCCGCACCTCACTGCAACCTCTTTTCAGGGAGTTGTTGAGAGCAATGAGGTCTCCCCTCAGCCTCCACCTCTCCAGAGGAGAAGGTCATCCAAACCAACCATCAACATAACACCACCATGGCCATTAAACCGTGTCCCAGGTGCCATGCCCACATGTTTCTTGAACACTTCTGGGGATGATGACTCCACCACCTCCCTGAGCAGCCTCTTTCGGCCACTCTTCCACTAGAGATGTTGTTTCTAATCTCCAACCTAACCCTCCCCCAGCACAATTTCAGGCCATTTCCTCTCCTGATACTGGGGAGATTGTCATGTTCTTCTTCTTCCCATGAGTGTCTTCATGGAGACCTTGAACTTCATCTGTCCAGATGATGAATGTTTCGTCTCAGGGCAAAGACAATGTGAAGATCTGCCAGCAGTATTAAAGATCTTTGAGGAGTTAACTTCTTTGACCGTACAAACCGGAACTGCAGAAAGAATTTTCATCAGTCTATGAGGAAAGTTGTCAGTCTTGATCTGGGAGAGGTTTTGGGTTTAATATTTTCCAGTCTTGCCTTAACTCTGGTAAAAAAAGAATAACACTGGGCTAAAGGAGAGCACTGGCAGCATGCGACAGAAGATTCGCAGCAGTGCCTTCAGTTCTTCTGAGGTAATGGCATACAGCTCAAAAAGGAGCACTTAAACAGCCTGGCTATGCTGTGAATGTTGTGCCACTGATATAAAAATAAGCCCACAAGCCAGTCTGTGACATGTGAAGAATCATTTGCTGTTATTTGAGCAACGCAAAAATTAAGTCTGAAGTCTTTATTTGAACTTGTAAGAAAGTGGCTGGTGGGAATAAGCCAAAACTCCCAAGTGTTTCATCACCCACACAAGTGAGTGCTGGAAAAATCCCAGGCACACTTGTGCCTCAGGTTCTCTAGAGCTCACTGCAGCAGCAGCTCAAGGTAAAATCAGCTATAAGCATCTGGCTGCTCAGACAATAAGTACAACCCTACAGAGAGCAAAGAACCCCCCCAGGGGTGTTGGTTGACAACCAGCTGGATGTGAGCCAGCAGTGTGTACAGGCTGCCAAGAAAGCTACCAGCATCTTGGCCTGGGTCAGCAAGAGTGTGGGCAGCAGAACTAGAAGTGATGGTGCCCCTCGACTCAGCACTGGTGAGACTGTGCCTGGAGCACTGGGCTCAGTTTTGAGTCACTCACAAGGACATTGAGGTGCTGATCTAGGGTAAGGTGTCCCTGCCCGTGGCAGGGAGGTTGGAGCTAGATGATCCTTGTGGTCTCTTCCAACCCTGACTGATTCTATGACTCTATGTGCTGGAGCAGGTCCAGAGGAGGACAGCAAAGCTGGGGAAGAATCTGGAGAACAGGGCTGGGGAGAAGCAGCTGGGAGTGGTTAGCCTGGAGAAAAGGAGGCTGAATGGAGACTGGACGTGAGGAGGAAGTTCTTTAGCATGAGAGTGCTGAGACCCTGGAATGGGTTGCCCAGGGAGGTGGTTGAGGCCAGGCTGGATGAGGCTGTCAGCAGCCTGATCTAGGGTAGAAGTGCCCATGGCAGGGGAGTTGGAACTAGATGATCCTTGTGGTCCCTTCCAACTCTGACTGATTCTATGAGACCTTCTGCCTGCCTATAACTCCCTGAAAGGAGGTTGGAGGAAGGGGTTGGTCACTTCTCTCTAGTAACAAGTGACAGCATCACAGACTGCCAGGCTGGAAGGGACCCTAAGGCTCATCTGGACCAACCTTTCTAGGTGATAGTTGAGTTGAAATGAGCTGCCCCAGCACCCTAGCAAGCTGAATCTTGAAACCATCCATTGTAGGGGAATCCAGCTGCTGCCCTTGGGAGATGATTCCAATGTCTGACTGCTCTCTTGGGCAAACATTTTCTTCTGCAATCCAATGGGAATGTCCCCAGCAGTCATTTGTCCCCATCACTCCTTGTATTTTCCATGGTACTCCTTGTGAAAAGGGAGTTTCCGTCCTGCTGGTAGCCACCCTTTGTGTGCTGGTCCATGGTGCTAAGGTGTGCCCTAAGCCTTCTCTCCTCAAGGCTGAGCAAACCCAGCTCTCAGCATTTCCTCTTCCAGCCCTCAGGCCATTCTTGTGGCCCTTTAGATGTGAAGAACATGGAACTTGATCAACCTTATGCAAAAATGTCTTTTACCCAGTCTGTTCTTTAATTAAATCCATGCATCTTTTATCCAGCCTGATGCCAGGAGGTGTCTTTATGGCTGTATTTTGTAATTCACTTCCTACTGGTTATTTCCAATCAGCCATTCTTGATGCAGATCAAATCCTCTATCTCATTTGATAGAAGTTGAGAGAGATTTGAAGGACAATGAGCTCCCTGCATTGCTACAGAATGAGTGACAAACCTCCCATGCTTGAAGACAACAAACACAGCCGGTTCCAACGCCAGCTTTCAGTCAGGATGCTCTGGGAAGTCATTAAATATGGATGATCTCCAGGTTAATGGCAGGGCATTCCTCCTCTCTTTAAAAATGGATGATTTCCAGGTTAATGGCAGGACATTCCTCTTCTTTCTTTGAACTGATGTTTCACAAAGCCCTTCCAACTTCACCCTTCAGCAGCTTCAGATAGACTTCTGCGGGTGGCAGGCTGCCGGGGAGGCCGAGAATCGATCGGGGTACTGACGAGGACTCAGCTGCCAGCAGCCTTATGGTCAGTGCAGTGCAGCACAGCTTTATTCAGGAAGTGCAACAGCTTATATACCCCTTTAGCAGAGGTGTGCACAACTAGCTAAGGTTTACATATGTGGAAGGTACAGATTGGTTCAGAGTTACAAACAAGGTATCGATAGGTCAGTCACTCCCCTGCTGTCCACCTCATGGGATGGCAGGCTCAGCCCCCTGCAGGTGCGTGTGGAGTGCTCATTGTTTACAGCTTACTGTCCTGGGCCCCAGACAGTCCAAGGACAGTTCACAGCATGAGCTCTGATGTTTACAGCTCATGCCTGCCTAGGGAGAGTGTTCTCCCACAGACTTCGAGCACTCTTTTAGCTCTATCAGCTTTGCATAGAGCAAGGGGCAGGCTGGAGAAGGACTTGAGGCTGTCAGTTGATGAAAAACTCAGTGTGAGCCAGCATTGGTCGCTGGCACCCAGCAGGCAGCTGTGTGCTGGCTGCAGCAAGAGCAGAGATAGCAGCAGCACAGGGAGGGGTTTCTGCCCCACTGCTCTGCTCAGACCTCACCTGCAGCACTGCCTCCAGTTCTGGTGCCCCAGCACAAGAGGGACATGGAACAAAGTTTAAGAGACTTTGCGCAGCAGCTCATGTAAGCCTTGGGACTTTCCCCTCCCTGGACTTAACTTCTTTAGAGTGAACTCCTCTGTGAATCTCATACTCATCCACATTCAGACTCCTCACTTGCACTATAGCAACCACAAGGCTCTGGCCAACCTGATCTAGTGGAGGATGCCCTTGCTTTCTGCAGAGGGGTTTGGACTAGATGATCTTCGGACTGTGAACTGTTGGAGTGAGTCCAAAGGAGGCCATGAAGATGATCAGAGGCTGGAGAACCTCCCCTGTGGGGACAGGCTGGGAATGTTTGGGCTGTTCAGCCTGGAGATGAGAAGGCTCCAGGGAGACCTTAGAGCAGCCTTCCGGTACCTGAAAGGGGCTACAGGAGAACTGGGGAGGGACTTTTACAAGGGCTTGGAGTGAGAGGACAAGGGGGAATAGATTGAAGCTTGAGGAGGGCAGATTTAGACTGGAGATTAGGAAGAAATTCTTTCCAGTAAGGGTGGTGAGACACTGGAGGAGGTTGCTCAGGAAGGTTATGGATGCCCCTACCCTGGAGGTGTTCAAGGCCTTGAGCAACCTGGGCTAGTGGAAGATGTCTCTGCCTGTGGCAGGGGTTTGGAACTGGATGATCTCTAAAGTCCCTTCCAACCCAAACCATTCTCTGAATCTATGACAGAAGCCCATGTGCCAAATCCTGCTGTTGGTCATCTTCCATTGGAAGGTTTTACTAGGCTTTAGCAGGGCTGTTTGCAAAGCCAGAGCCTTCTTTCTGACCCATGCACAGAAGTGACATTTCCTCTGTATTTGCTTCTTCAAAGTGCTTATTTTTGTGAGGATATACATAAATAAAGAGGAGAAAGACCCTTTTTTGCAAGTAAAATGCTGCATGTTAATGATCCAGTGTTTGATCTAAGGCTTCAGTCAGATTTCACATTAGAATTTACCCTATTCCAGGTATTAAACTATTGCTGCTTGGTTACTTAAGTACTTTAGTTCAGGCTTAATCCCCTGAGAAGCTGTTTTCTTTCCAACCATTAAAAAAGACTCCTAAAAGACTGCTTCCATTGTTTCTGGTGGGATCATCCTTGCTCATCCACACTTGGAAATTCACAGAATCACAAAATGAGAGGGGTTAGAAGGGACCTCCAGGCATCATCCAGTTTAATCACCCTGCCAAAGCAGGATCCCCTAGGGCAGGTCACACAGGAATACATCCAGGTGGGGTTTGAAAGCCTCCAGTGAAGGAGACTCCACAACCTCTGGGCAGCCTGCTCCAGGGCTCTGTCACCCTCACTGTAAAGATGTTTCTCCTCATATTGAGGCAAAACCTTCCATGTTCACATTTGTGTTGTTCCTTGTCTTATTGCTTCTCACCACCAAAAAGAGATTGGCCCCAGCCACTTGACACCCACCCCTCAGATATTTACAGACTGTGATCACATCTCCTCTCAGTCTTCTCTTCTCCGAACAAGTAGCCCCAGGGCTCTCAATCTGCCTTCAGGCCGACAGGCAGAAAGGGACCTGGGGGTGCTGGTAGATGGTAGCTGAACATGAGCCAGCAGTGTACCCAGGTGGGCAGGAGAGCCAATGGCAATCCAGGCCACACCTTGAGTGCATTCTGTGCTTCTGTGCTCCACAACCTCCCTGGGCAACCTGTGCCAGTGTCTCACCACCCTCACTGCAAACAACTTCTTCCTAACAGCCAGTTTTAATCTCCCCTCTGCCAGTTCAAACCCATTCCTCCTCATCCTGTCATTACAAGACCTTGTCAATAGTCCCTCCCCAGCTGTCCTGTAGCCCCCTTCAGAACCTGGAAGGCCACTCCAAGGTCTCCTGGAAGCCTTCTCTTCTCCAGGCTGCAGAGCCCCAACTCTCTCAGCCTGTCCTCATAGTAAAGCTGCTGCAGCTCTCTGAGCATCTTGGTAGCCTCCTCTGGACTGGCTCCAACAGTTCCCTGTCCTGCTTGTGTTGTGGGCTCCAGAACTGCACCCAGGACTCCAGATACATAAGAAGTTCTATCTAAACATGAGGGGAAACTAATTTAAAGATGCTGCAGCCCTGTAGCAGGCTGCCCAGAGAGAGATTGGAGCCTCCATCTCTGTATGCATTCAAAATCTACCTGGATGTGTTCCTTTGTAACCTCCATTTTAGGGGGAATGGAGCAAAGCTGGAGGTGGGGAGATTCAGACTGGATGTGAGGAGGAAGTTGTTGAGCATGAGAGTGGTGAGAGGCTGGAATGGGTTGCCCAGGGAGTTGATTGAGGCCCCATGGCTGGAGGTGTTTAAGGCCAGGCTGGCTGAGGCTGTGGGCAGCCTGCTCTAGGGTAGGGTGTCCCTGCACATGGAACTAGCTGCTCCTTGTGGTCCCTTCCAACCCTGACTGATTCTCTGATTCTGTGACCCTCTCTAGGTGAACCTGCCTCAGGAGGGTTGGACTTGATGATCTCTGTGGGTCCCTTCAAGTCCCTACCATTCTGTGAAGCTCTAATGAGCACATGATGGGATTTTATGTCTGTTTACATTATTAGAAATGCAGCATGAACTCTGAGCTAGCATAGCTTTAAAGTGAGATTTCCTTTGCTTTATTGCTGGTTTTCATAACCTAAGGAAACAAAAAGAAGCTCTTAAGGTTTCTACCACTGTTAAGACTACTACTGCTGTCCTGGCAGTTTGTTCTGAGTCAGTTTTGCCTGATAGAATCTCACAATAGGTACTAAATTCTTCTCTCTTGAAGGTGCTGTGTGTCCTTTAATGAAAACAGTTGTCCATCATCTCAAACAAGCCAGGAGAGACAGTGCTGATGTTTCAGGTAAATGACTCTTGATATGGAAATCTACATTCATGGTTAGCAATGGATGCAAACCAGCATCGGCTGAGGCTGGCAGTGCCTGAAAGGGGCTACAAGAAAGCTGGGGAGGGACTTTTGACAAGGGCTTGTAGTGATAGGATGTGGGAAGGCTTTAGACTGGAGCTTAGGAACAAATTCTTTGCAGTGAGCGTGGTGAGACACTGGCCCAGGCTGCCCAGGGAGGTTGTGGAGCACAGAATCACCCAGTGTGACCAAAGATCACATTCTGTGCTTCTGTGCTCCACAACCTCCTTGGAGGTGTTCAAGGCCAGGTTGGATGAGGCCTTGAGCAACCTGGGCTGGTGGGAGACGTCCCTGCTCATGGCTGAGGGGTTGGAACTGGATGAGCTTTAAGGCTCCTTCCCACCCAAACTTTTCTATGCATATAGGATCATAGAATCAAGCAGGTTGGAAGAGACCTCCAAGCTCAGAGAAAGGTTGGAGCTTGGTCATCTTTAAGTCCCTTCCAACCCCACCCAATCTTCTTAATCTATGCACAGAAGCAGCCTAATGGCAGCCACACAGAGCCCCTCACAACCCAGTATTGATATCTCTTTAGAGCCCTGAAGGAAGTGAAGGATAAAATGGCAACAACAGAACTTAATACTCTCGATATATAAGAAAGTGAGGGTGGTGAGACATGGGCACAGGTTGCCCAGGGAGGCTGTGCATGCCCTCTCCCTGAAGGCATTCAAGGCCAGGTTGGATGAAGCCTTGAGCAACCTGGGCTGGTGGGAGGTGTCCCTGCCTGTGGCAGGGGGCTTGGAACTGAATGATTTTTGAGGTCACTTCCAACCCAAACCATTCTATGAACCTCTGAATATGCACCACAGGCACAGACATTCAGTTCTCTAATAAAAACTATTTAACTTAAGGGTTTTTTTGGGGTATGGTCTCATCAGACCTAAAGCAGTACAATATATAGAACTTATTTCCATTTCACAGGTGTTTTTGATTCCTAACAAACTGTGCTCAAGGCCAGGCTGGCTGTGAGGCTTTGAGCAAGCTGGGAGGTGTCCCTGCCCGTGGCAGGGGGTTGCAATGGGACCTGCAATATTGTGTCCAGATTTGGGCTTCCCAGTGCAAGAGACAGGGAGAGAGTCCAGCTGAGGCTATCAGGATGATTTGGGGACTTGAGCATCTCCACTAGAATCATAGAATGGAGTCATAGAATGGTTTAGGATGGAAGGGACCTCAAAGATCATCCAGTTCCAACCCCCTGCCATAGAACCGACCAGGTTGGAAGAGACCTGCAAGCTCAGCCAGTCCAACCTAGCACCCAGCCCTGTCCAGTCAACCCAGACCATGGCACTAAGTGCCCCAGCCAGGCTTGGCTTCAACACCTCCAGGCACAGAGACTCCACCACCTCCCTGGGCAGCCCATTCCAATGCCAATCACTCTCTCTGACAACAACTTCCTCCTGACATCCAGAAGGTCTTTTCCATAGATTCATGGAATGGTTTAGGTTGGAAGGGACCTTAAAGAGCATCTACTGCAACCAGACTGTGGGCACGGGTGGGGACACCTTGCAACCCAAACCGTGCTATGAATCTATGAGTCCAGAATGCCAGCCTCATGCTCCAGAAGCTGTTTGGTTTATTTTTAGGCAGGTAGGGTTGAAATCAGGACGTTTTGTTCTTGGAAAGTGTTGGTCCAAGTTCTGCAGCCCAGCTCATTTCCGTTGTTTTTTTCCCCCCAAACATCCTTTGTTGTTATCAGTTCAGATGAGGAAGGAAATAACAAATGCACCTCTGGGCTTGCAAAGTCACCAGGGAGTGGATTTTGTACAGAGAGTATCCCTGTCACTAAAATGAGTATTTAAATGGTTTGAAGCATGGCCACCTTGTGCTCTAGAAAATCAGCAAGCCTGCTCAAAAGCAGTTCTTACCTCCCCTCTAAAAAGCCATTCTATAAACTAAAGGATTGTTTGGTGTTTCACAGGGTTTGACCTGGCAGAAAGCTTTGCTTTGAGGCAAACATCTTGTGGAGGGGAAAAAGTCTGTTTCAAACTGGGAAGTGCACCTCTCATCAGAGACACCAAGTAAGTGAGATCCTGCTTGCATTCTAAGGCTGTGAAAAGCAGAGCTCAGTCTCCGTGCTGCTGCTGGACTCCCCTAGGAGTGTGACAGGGGCTGGGTCCTGGTGGCTTTATCTGTAACTCTGAGAAGCTCTCTGATTCAAGTGCAGTGTCATGCTGCACTCTGCCAGTTCCTAGGTAGAAGGTGACTTGTGAATATGTTCCTCAAATCATGAGGCTGGTACTGAGAACTCTGCTGTTTGGACACAACAGAACTTCTCTGGTGTGGCAGCAGTGCCACAGAACCTGCCCCCAGGGACACTGACTATGCTGGCACAATTAAAAAGAGGGAGACTCCATTTTCTTGTAGGCTGCCTCCCCTCTTCCCCTCTCCCCTCGCCTCTGCTCTTCCCCTCTCCCCTCGCCTCCCCTCTTCCCCTCTCCCCTCACCTCCCCTCTTCCCCTCTCCCCTCGCCTNCCTCTCCGCTCACCTCCCCGCTTCCCCTCTCCCCTCGCCTCCCCTCTTCCCCTCTCCCCTCGCCTCCTCTGTTCCCCTCTCCCCTCTCCTCCCCTCTTCCCCTCTCCTCTCGCCTCCCCTCTTCCCCTGTCCCCTCACCTCCTCTGTTCCCCTCTCCCCTCGCCTCCACTGTTCCCCTCTCCCCTCGCCTCCGCTCTTCCCCTCTCCCCTCGCCTCCGCTCTTCCCCTCTCCCTTTGCCGCCCCCCACTCTTCCCCTCTCCCTTCTCCTTGCCTCACCACCTTCTTCCTCCTATCCTGCTCTCATTCCATTTCCCTTTCCCCCCCTCTATTTTATTTTCTTTGCTCCTTCCCCTTGTCTTCCCTTTTTCCTAGTGCAATTAGCATCCTGCCTTTGAACAGCACCAGAACAGTAGGTGGTCAGTGGAGAGGTGAAACTGGCAGCATCCTGTTCTGACAAAGGGTGGGATGATAGGCAGAGACTGCTTGAAAAATCAAGAGGAAGGTGAGAGAGAGTGAGGTTTGCATGGACTGAAGCTTGCATGGGGACAGGGAAAGAGCAAGAAGGAGTTAGGAATGCAGTTTCAAGTTCCTCATGCTCATCCCAGAGCTTCTTGGTAGGGATGTGCCCCCAGTCATGCGACTGTGGCTTCTGTACAGCCTGTTCCTGTGGTGAGGAGGGCAGCAAATGGAGCCTGAGTCTGCAGGTGAGGCATTCTCTGTCGCAAGAGGTCTTGCTCCAGCTTGCCTGGTGAAAACTATACCCAGCCCTCGGACTTCCCCTTCGCTCAGACCCTGGGCAGAGCAATGAGAGGCCGTGAGTAGCATGAGGCCAGGGGACAGGGAGCAGAGAGGAATCTGAGCCACCAGACACAAAACAGAAGTAAATCTGTGGAGGGGAGAATGACTAAAGAAATAGGACCTTAATATTCTAGATTAGCAGGCAGATCCTAAGCTGTCCTGAAGCCTTAGCTACTGTAAATACTACATTCTCATGCTGTACTTCTGCAAAGTTCAACTCATCCCTGTCTTTTCTTTTTAAGTACCTTGAACGTTAGCTATTGAGGGAAACCTGACTACACACAACTACTTCACACAGAGTGCTCTAGGGGGCTTTAGAGCCTTCCCAGCAGTATCAAGATTGTCTTTGGAAGAAGAGGTGAATTTAGGTACCACCCATACATATCTCCACTAAAAAAATGGTTCAGAAGTTTGTTCATAACAAACCACTTTTATTTCTTTTTAATTGTCATAGTTTGTACAGATTTAGTTTTTACTGGACAGGACTTTGGACAGGGCTGGGTACTAGGTTGGACTGGATGATCTTGGAGGTCTCTTCCAACCTGGTTGATTCTATGACTTTGAGGGAAATGTGAAACTACAGAAGAGCAGAAAATCAAGGCAGTGACAAAAAGTGTGGGGCAGTTTTCCTTTCAGAAATGAGCATTTGGCAAAGAGTGAGGCACTAAGCAAATGCCTCTTGGAGAGTGAAATGCATGCTGTGAGCTGACTTTATTCTGCAGCTGAAAGACAATCAGTGGGCAAAAAGGGAGTGAGAGGAGCTAAAAGCTTGGAATGAGTGAATGAGGACAAGCTGAGGGAGCTGGAGGTGTTCCGCCTGGAGAAGAGAAGGCTCTGGGGGGACCTCAATGCTGCCTTCCAGTGCCTGAAAGGATTCTACAGGAAGGCTGCAGAAGGATTTCTCAGGGTGTCTAAGACAGGCCAAGGGGGAGTGGTTTGAAGCTGATGCAGAGCAGGGTTAGACTGGAGCTGAGGAAGTTCTTCAGTATGAGGGTGGTGAGACTCTGGAAGAGGTTGCCCAGGGAGGCTGTGGCTGCCTTCTGCCTGAGGATGTTGAAGTCCTTGTTTGTAGCCTTGAGCAGCTGAATCTGGCTGAGTAGTTGCCCTGCCTATGGCAGGGAGGTTGGAGCAGATGATCACAGTATCACAGTATCACCAAGGTTGGAAGAGACCTCATAGATCATCAAGTCCAAGCCGTTACCACAGAGCTCAAGGCTAGACCATGGCACCAAGTGCCACGTCCAATCCTGCCTTGAACAGCTCCAGGGACGGCGACTCCACCACCTCCCTGGGCAGCCCATTCCAGTGTCCAATGACTCTCTCAGTGAAGAACTTTCTCCTCACCTCGAGCCTAAACTTCCCCTGGCGCAGCCTGAGGCTGTGTCCTCTCGTTCTGGTGCTGGCCACCTGAGAGAAGAGAGCAACCTCCCCCTGGCCACAACCACCCCTCAGGTAGTTGTAGACAGCAATAAGGTCTGCCCTGAGCCTCCTCTTCTCCAGGCTAAACAACCCCAGCTCCCTCAGCCTCTCCTCGTAGGGCTGTGCTCGAGGCCTCTCACCAGCCTCGTTGCCCTTCTCTGGACACGCTCAAGCATCTCAATGTCCCTTCTAAACTGGGGGGCCCAGAACTGAACACAGTACTCGAGGTGTGGTCTAACCAGTGCAGAGTACAGGGGCAGAATGACCTCCCTGCTCCTGCTGGCCACACCATTCCTGATGCAGGCCAGGATGCCATTGGCTCTCTTGGCCACCTGGGCACACTGCTGGCTCAATGATGTGTAAAGTCCCTTCCAACCTAAGCCATTCTATGAGTCTATGATTTAAAATATATGTTAGTTTGAGGGAAAATTCATTTCTAAGAGCTTGGTGGTTTTGGAAGGGGTCTGGCAGGTGCTGTGGAGGTTGAAAAGTCTAAAGCTCTTTACTCTTAGCTTTATATTAGTGGTGTTTTATTTTCTTCTTTTTAAAAGAGTTTATTATTGAAGGCAGTGTAAAAGAATTTGCCTGATGGCTGTGGCTTGGCTGTTAACAGCTGGAAAGGAAAATGCCCAAGAAAGGCAGAACAAATACTTTTTTTCTTTCTCCCTGTTTGTGGAGTGAGAAGGAAATGAACATTTTCTTCTGTATTTTATCTCTTCAACTTTATGGAGGAAGGATGAATCTCTGAGCAGCAATGGGTACTTTTGCTTCATTTTCAGATTAACTTGAGCAGGGGATACAGAATTTCCATCTCTGGAGATATTCAAGGTGGGGCTGGACAGGGCTGTGGGCAACCTGATCTAGCTGAGGAGGCCCCTGTTGACTGCAAAGGAGGTTGGACTGGATGAGCTTTAGAGGTCCCTTTCAACCTGTATAGAATCATAGAATCAAGCAGGTTGGAAGAGACCTCCAAGCTCAGCCAGCCCAACTTAGCACCCAGCCCTGCCCAATCAACCAGACTATGGCACTAAGTGCCCCAGCCAGGCTTGGCTTCAACACCTCCCGGCACAGAGACTCCCCCACCTCCCTGGGCAGCCCATTCCAATGCCATCATTCCCTCTGCCAACAACTTCCTCCTAACATCCAGCCTAGACCTCCCCTGGCACAGCTTGAGACTGCTTCTGTTGCTGGTTGACCAACCCCACCCAGCTACAACATCCCTTCAGGTAGCAGTAGACAGCAATGAGATCAGTATACTACAAAGGGCAAACCTGGTAGGCAGATGGTTTGGCTTTAATGGTCTCTGGCTTCTCATCTTCCTCTCTCTCCCTCCTTACTGGTGAAAACTTTAGGTTGATGGAGCAGCTGAGATGGTTATTCATGAATGCAGAACAAGTCTAATAAATTAATATCACACCAGAAGATAAACTTTTCATTGAATCGTAGAATGTTAGGGGTTGGGGGAGACCTACAGAGATCACTGAGTCCAACCCCCCCAGCACAAATCAGGGTCACCCAGGGCAGATCACACAGGAACACATCAAGATGGGTCCTGTAAGTCTCCAGAGAAGGAGACTCCACAACCTCTCTGGGCAGCCTGCTCCAGGGCTCCAGCACCCTTGCAGCAAAGAAGTTTCTCCTCATGTTGAGCTGAGCTTCCTGTGTTCCAGTTTGTATCCATTACACCTTTTCCTATCACAGGACACTACAGAAAAGAGCCTGCACTCTTCTTCTTGCCAACCAGCCTTCAGGTATTTATAGATAGCAATAAGCTGCCCTTTCAGCCTTCTCCAGACTAGACAGCCCCAGGGCTCTCCATCAGCTTGCTGGGACTGCAGATAGCACCTCTGAAATACATATTCCTGAAGAGGAAAAGGATTCAAAGTGGTTTCAGTACCACCCAACCATGGTGGAATTCCATGGAATCCTTGTTCTTCAGGGCAGTAGCTTTGTTCATGCTTTTTAAACCTTTCTTCACAGAGAAAGAGAAGTCATCATTAAGAATAGAACTTACTTTTTAAGTGAAGTCTGTTAAATACAGAACTGTTGCTGAGATTGAATCACAGAATCAGTCAAGGTTGAAAGGGACCACAAGTATCAGCCAGTTCCAAGCCCCCTGCCATGGGCAGGGACACCCTACCCTAGATCAGGTCGCCTAGAGCCGCATCCAGCCTGGCTTTAAAGACTTTCAGGAATGAGGCTTCCACCACCTCCCTGGGCAACCCATTCCAGGCTCTCATCACCCTCATGCTGAAGAACTTCTTCCTGACATCCAGTCTGAATCTACCCATTTCTAACTTGGATCCATTCCCCCCAGTCATGTTACTACCTGATAGCCTAAAAAGTCCCTCCCCAGCTGTCTTGCAGTCTCCTTCAGATACTGGAAACCACAATAAGGTCTCCTGGGAGCCTTCAGAGATAATTGTTAAAGGCTTTGTGAGAGGTGTTTGAAGTGTTTTTGAGTCTCTTGTGGGCTGATTATTTTCAGAGAGGCAGTCAGGAGCACAGAGGCACACTTTGGATCAGGAACTCAGCTATCTGGCACCGTAGCCTCAGCATGGGCTGGATCCCAGTTATCCACCTCCAGTGCCTTGTAATGGATGATTTTAATTTCAGCCTCCTTCTCTTACAGCCTGTCAGACTGGGTGGTTCCAGTCTCCCTGCGTTATTTAGATGCTTTTTCTGCCTCAGAAACTATTTGAGCTGCCCTGGTGTGCAGCGAGGAGCAGAGCAGTGTTTGTTATGTGTCCTGCAGGAAACTGAGAGTATCTGATTAAGCTGACTAGCAAGTATCAGGTCACTTGGCACAGCTCCTCTTGCATTTCATTCATTCAGCCCTAGTGTGGGTAACAGAAAGCTCTGCTGTGCCATTTTTCTTCTCTGATGCCACTCTGCTTTCCTTTTTTTTTCAATGGGCCTGGAGTAGTGTTGCACCTATTTATATGTTGTCAATAATTTCCAGTGCCATGTCAGCCTGGGAAGCTGAGCTCTTCTGAGACCTCACCTCCAATCCTGCTTCCACTTCTGCTGTCCCCACCATAAGAAGGATGCAGAGCTGTTGGAGTGAGTCCAGAGAAGGGCCACAAAGATGATCCAAGGAGTAGCTCTGCTGTGAGGACAGGCTGAAGGAGCTGGGGTTGTGCAGCCTGGAGAGAGGAGTAGACTGAGGAGACCTCAGAGCTGCCATCCAATAGCTGAAGGGATCCTACAGGAAGGCTGCAGAGGGATTTTTCAGAGGGGTGTCTAGAGACAAGACAAAAGGGAATGGTTGAAGCTGAGGAGCAGTAGATTTAGACTGGATCTTAGGAAGAATCATAGAATCAGTCAGGGTTGGAGGGGACCACAAAGATCATCTAGTTCCAACCCAAGAAGTTCTTCGCTACCAGGGTGGTGAAACTCTGGAACGGGCTGCCCAGGGATGTTGTGGATGCCTCTTCCCTGGGGATGTTTAAGGCCAGGCTGTCACTGGAGGTGTTCTAGACAAGACTGAGTGGGGCATTTAGTGCCATGGTCTGGTTGTTTGGATAGGGCTGGGTGATAGGTTGGGCTGAATGAGCTTGGAAGTCTCTTCCAGCCTTGTTGATTCTATGATTCTATGACCTCCAGGATGATTGAGTCCAGCCTATATCATGATAGAATAATGGAATTGATTCCATTCCAAAGAGACCTTTAAGATCATCAAGTCTGGCCTTTAACCCAGCCCCACCATGGCCATCAAACCATGTCCCACAGTGCCATGGCCACAGGTTTCTTGAAGACCTTCAGGGATGGGGACTCCATCACCTCTCTGGGCAGCCTGTGACAATCCCTGACCACTTTCAGTAAGGAAATTGTTCCCAATCTCTAACTTAACCCTCCCCTGGCACAATTTCAGGCCATTTCCTCTCATTCTGTCACCTGATACTAGAGAGAAGAGCCCAACCCCCACCTCCCTCCAACCTCCTTTCAAGGAGTTGTAGAGAGCAATGAAGTCTCGCCTCAGCCTCCTCTTCTCCATACTGCACAATCCCAGGTCCCTCCCCAGCCCTGTTCTCCAGACCCTACCCCAGCTTTGTTGCTCTTCCCACTGAGGTGTTAAGTTTCCTTCAGTCAGTGCACTCTGCAGTCATCTTTGGTTTTCTACAGAGTAACAGGTGCCACCTATGCAGCAAATTCCAGTTTGGCACTGAGCTTGCTGACAAAATCAGCACAGGGCCAGGTAGTGACAGCAGCTAACAGTGTTCAGAACTGCTGGACACAAGGAGACCTTCATGCTAATCTTTGTTCATCAATTTTTAGTCTGAAGAGGAGAAGGCTGAGGGAGGATCTGATCAATGTCTATAAATATCTGAGGGCTGAGGGTCAGGAAGGAAGGGCCAGGGACAGCCTCTGCTCACTTGTGCCCTGGCATAGGACAAGGGGTGGAAACTGCAGCACAGGAGGTTGCACCTCAACATGAGGAAGAACTTCTTGACTGTAAAGGTCTCAGAGCCCTGGCACAGGCTGCTCAGAGAGGTTGTGGAGTCTCCTTCTCTGGAGCCTTTCCAGCCCTGCCTGGATGTGTTCCTGTGCAACCTGTGCTATATCCTCTGGTCCAGCTCTGGCAGGGGGGTTGGACAATGATCTCCAGAGGTCCCTTCCAGCCCTAACATCCTGTGATTGCCTTAGAATAAATAGCAGCACGATGAAATAATGTCACTGTCCTGCTCCAAAGCCCTGCCAGATGTCAGTTGTTCCTCATTCTTCCCCGTGGGCTGCTTTTCTCTCCTCTGAAGGCACCAAGGAAGGAGAGCCCAAGTTGATTTTGGTGGAGTTTCAGCATGTTTTGGAAATGGATGTTTCTGATTAGCTGATCTTAAGGGCGTTTTCATGGCTCTCTTACTTGGTAGTTTGTTTGGCTTTGACAACTCCAATTAATTTCCTGGGGAGCTTGTCCTTGCTATCTGTTCAGTGAGCTCAGACTTGCAGCAGTTGGGTTTGCTCTCATGACGTGTTTGGGACTTCTTCCCAGTTTGGTGTAAGGCACTGCAGAGCAGCTTGGAGCTTGACTGTATTTGGGCTACTGAGCTCCATCAGCACTGCTGTCACTCACTTCTGCCAGAGGAGCTGTGCCTATGGCTCAGGCCAGATTTCAAAGGAAGCATTTCACCTCCTTGGGATGTCAAGTGACGTGGTGCAGAAGTGCTGCTCCCACTCCTGTCAGGATGTTGCAGGCTGGAGGACAAGAGGTGATGATGACAGGAACTTGTAAGAACACTTATATGGACAGAGACATTAGAAGCAAATGTACCACAAAAGGACCAAGTGCAGAACATAGAATCATAGAGTGGTTCAAGTTGGAAGGGACCTCAAAGCTCATCCAGTTCCAACCCCCTGCCATAGACAGGGACACTTGCCACTGGAACAGGTTGCTCAAGGACTCAGGAGGCACAGAGATAATGGGCAGAGGCCAGTGGGATGACATTTAACAAGGCTTAAGTGCAGGGTTCTACATTTTGGCCAAAACAACCTCAAACAGAACTGCAGGCTGGGGACAGAGTGGCTGAGAGCAGCCAGGCAGAGAGGGAACTGGGTTCTTCTGCCCCTGTGCTCAGCACTGCTCAGGCCACCCCTTGAGTGCTGTGTCCAGTTGTGGGCTCCTCCATTGCAGAGAGATGTTGAGGTGCTGGAAGGTGTTGAGAGAAGGGCAGCAAGGCTGGGGAGGGGCCTGGAGCACAGCCCTGTGAGAGAGGCTGAGGGAGCTGGGGGTGTGCAGCCTGCAGAAGAGGAGGCTTCAGGGCAGAGCTCATTGCTGTCTGCAGCTCCCTGCAGGGAGGCTGTAGCCAGGTGGGGTTGGGCTCTGCTGCCAGGCAACCAGCAACAGAAGAAGGAGACACAGGCTGGGAAATTGTTCTTTCCAGTGAGGGTGGCGAGACACTGGCTCAGGTTCCCCAGAGAGGTTGTGGAGTCTCCTTCTCTGCAGCCTGTCAAGGTCTATGTGGATGTGTTCCTGTGTGCCCTGAGCTAGATTGTCTGGTCCTGCTCTGGCAGGAGGATTGGACTCGATGATATCTTTGGGTCTCTTCCAACCCCTGACATCCTGTGAGCCTTTCTGCAAGACTCTATTTAGTTTTCAGCAGTGATACCTGCCTGTGTGACTGTTAGGATGTGGAGACAGAGCTGCTGTGCCACCAGGAAATGATATCAGCTTCAGCCTAGTTTGTTGTGAAAGCGTTAGGAGCACTGAAAAAACACTTGGTGATCTGAGATAGCTGATACAGTTCCATGGAAGGGAAAGTCATGACTCATTAACTGCTTAGGACTCTTGAAAGATTGAAGAGTTATAACCCAGCCTTGCTTCAGTGCTTCCCTTAAGGACCTCTTCACACTGCTGCCATTAATCCATATTATGCCAAAGGTGACGTTTGTCACACTGACCGAGCTGTTGGTAGCACAAGTAAATGTCCTCTCTTTAAGCAGCTTATGCTGGGTTGATTTTTAGCTCTCATATACACTGAAATGGGACTTTTTATTCAAGGGGCTCCAGGTGGCCCTGCCTGAACAGGAGGAGTCAGAGCAGATGACCTCCGGAGTTCCTTTCCACCCCGCCTCTGTGGGATTTGGTGGTTCTGAGATAGACTACACAGTGAATGGATTGTCACAGATTGCCACAGACAAGGTCCTCTTCTCCACCCACCCTGCAGGCAGCAGGGACACCTCCAACCACGTCAGGCTGCCCAGGGTCACATCAAGTCTGATCTGGAGTGTCTCCAGGGATGGAGCTTCAACCACAAGACTTCTCAGTATTTCACCACTCTCGTTGTGCAGAACTTCACAGAGTCACAGAGACAGCCAGGCTGGCAAAGCCTCTCAGCATCACCAAGTCCAACCTAGAACACTACTCTACAAGACTCACCTTAAACCATAGCCCTAAGCACCACATCCAAACCACCCTTAAACACAGCCAGGCTGGGTGACTTCACCACCTCCCTGTGCAGCTCATTCCAGTCCCTGACCACTCTCCCCAGGGTGAACTTTTTTCCTAATTCCCTCAATTCCAGAGAGATGTTGAGGTGCTGGAAGGTGTTGAGAGAAGGGCAGCAAGGCTGGAGAGGGGCCTGGAGCACAGCCCTGTGAGGAGAGGCTGAGGGAGCTGGGGGTGAAGAAGAGGCTTAGGGCAGACCTCATTGCTGTCTACAACTANTTATGATTCTAAATCTACTTTTCTCTGGTTTGGAACCATGCCCCCTCCCTCTGTCCCTGCAGTCCTTTGGACACAGCTACAGGCCTTTGTTAAACTCAACTGTGACTCAGCAACTAGCAATGCAATGCTGATAGAGCTGAGCTCGATATATTTTAACCCCATTTAATCTATGACTTACATCAGGCTAAGCTGTAGGCACTCATTGTTAATTTTAACTTGACTTTAAGTCATTTCTGAGTCCTGAGACTTCAGAAGTGCTAATTTCCAGATTCTGATAGTGCTGTGAGGTCTGTGCTGCAAAGGAATTTTCTGCCCTTTTCCTTTGTTCATTCACTTAAGAAGTGGTAGCACTGAGGCATTCTGCAGGCTGGAAGAGAGCACTGGCTTTAGCTCATGGTCCTTCCCACTGTAAGCAGAACACCAGCCTTGAATATTCCTGGGCTGGTCATGCTGTGTGTGGGGGGTGTCAAAGCCAAAGCATGTTCTCTCTCTGGAGCTTCACTCTTGCAGCTGACAGAGCTACTTATTTCAGGTCAGGCCTTGGCATCTACTATCATTCTCTTTCCTACACTCTCTTTCCTACTCCAGCCTCTTCTGATGGGAACTAAATCTTCAGTGCTTACAGCACCTTTTTCTTAGGATGAGGACAGCTGGAGCCAAGATGGGTAGAGAGATCCATCTGTAAGCTGTGACTAGTAGAGAGATCCATCTGTAAGCTGTGGTACCTTTGATGTTGTCTGTGTTGTGAGGAGTGTGAATTTAAGGCAGAGAGGTTATTTACCTTACATTTTGACACGGTTTTAAGCCCAGCTGCAGCAGAGCCACACACAGCTGCTCACATAACTGTTCCCCATTAACTTAGTCCAGGTCAGAGCCTGCTATCTGGTGTCACTAAGCTTCTTTTCTACTCCAGCCTCTTCTGTTAGGAACTAAACCTTCAGCACTTACACGTTCTTGGTTGTGGGGAGAGGTCAGCTGGAACCAAGCTGGGTAGAGAGATCCATCTGTAAGCTGTGGTACCTTTGGTGTTGTCGGTGCCTTTTCTCAAGCACTTTTGAGCACTGCTGGCTTGTGACTTCAGCCTGGCCTAGGCAGGCCTGCATGCTGCAGAGGAGGAGGCAGCTTGTTATCCAGACAATTATCTGGGGAGGTTAGGAGAAAAGCATCCCTCAGTTTGGTTCAGCAGCAGTCCATGCAGGACCAGCTTTCCCTTTCCCCTGCCAGCCATGCTGCTATGTTTACTGTGAGCACTCAGCCTGCAGGGTGATTTGCCTCCTGCCATCAGCCAGGCAGAATGAGCCCAGGAAGGAAGGGGAGAGCCTGTTCCAAGAGTAATCAGAGTTCAGTTGCTAGCACTTGTTTCACTGATTCATTGTGAAAAGCTACCAAAGTTGGAGATGAAGGTGAGGGGAGACTAAACAGGAAGAAATTGAAGGTTGTAAGGGAACAAAGCATTGGGGCTGGTGGCATGAGGGCACGCAGAAATGCACGAGGTAGCTCCGCTGTGAGCAGCGTGAGAAGTCCGAGGGTGTGAGTCTCTCAGCATGCAGCTTGCTGGAGCTGCTCACCTTCCTGTGTGCCACACCGAGAGCCCATTCTGCTTCTGGCAGCAGCAGGCAGCTCCTGCTACCTGGACAAATGCCTGTGTGGGGCTGGCAAACTGGCTGTGAAAAGCTCCGAGGAGAGATGGATGCTTAGGTTTCTTCCTCCTCTAAACAAGATTATATGGATATATTAGATCAAGGGCAAAGGAACATCATTCCTGATTTCCTCTCCAAAGCATGCAGGGCATCGTCTGTCTTCAGGCTGAGTGATCATGGCCTCCAGTGGACAGATCCTCTCTGCTAGTCTGCGTTTGCTTTGCTTTCCCAGACAAGAGCAGCCACAGAGACAGGAGGAGGAGCAAAAGCTTCAAGCTAGAGAAGAGCAGACTTAGATTGGGTGTTAGGAACAAGTTCTGCACCATGAGGCTGGCAGAATGCTGCAGCAGGTTGCCCTATAGGGAGGTAGGTGCTGGAGTGGGTCCAGAGGAGGTCAACAAAGCTGGGGAAGGGCCTGGAGAATAAATCTTATGAGGAGCGACCGAGGGAGCTGGGGATGGGTAGTGTGAGGAAGAGGAGGCTGAGGGGAGACCTCACTGCTGTCTATAGCTCCCTGAAGGGACACAGTGGAGAGGCTGCTGCTGGGCTCTTCTCACAGGTAATTGGAGACAAATCTGGGCAAAGCTTATTTTGAAGATCCTATAGAGGACATAGCAAGATCTGGAGACAGAACAGGGGGAATGGCCTCAAGCTGAGGCTGAGGAGGTTTAGACTGGACATTAGGAAAAGTTTTTCCTGGAGAGAGTGGTCAGGGACTGTAGTGAGCTGCCCAGGGAGGTGATGGAGTCACCCAGCCTGGCTGTGTTTAAGGGTGGTTTGGATGTGATGCTCAGGGCTATGGCTTAAGGTGTATCTTATAGAGTAGGGTTCTAGGTTGGGTTCAGTGATCCTGAGGGGCTGTGCCAACCTGGGTGCTTCTGTGATTTCTGTGAGGTAGTTGAGGCCCCATCCCTGGAGATATTCAATGTGGGCTGTGGGCAACCTGATCTAGTTGAGGGTGTCCCTGCAGACTGTAGAGGGGGTTGGACTGGATGAGCTTTGGAGGTCCCTTCCAACCCAAAGCACCCTAGGATTCCATGATTCTGCGATCCACAGGCGATTGCCACTGTCCCACACATCTTGCACCAGGGTAGGAAGCCTCTTAAAACACAGAGCCATTTTCACTGCCACTTATTTTTCCTCTCTAACGTTGTCAGAGGCTTTCTTGATCAGCTAAACAACTCCATTCCACTGGAAACAATCATCCTGAGCATCAGAATTTAACATCTCATTGACTTCAGACTGCTCTAATAACTTGAGCTGCTGTTGCCTTTGTTCCATTCCTGTGAGCGCAGCAAGGAGCACATGAGCTAGAGAGCTGCTCATAAAATGGCTAAATAAAGACAGGGGTAGGTGTTAAATAAATCAAGCTCCTTCTTGACTTGTTGAAGCTCATATATTCTCCTCTTGATGGTTGCCATGCTTCAAATCCAGCTGTGGTGCTCTTTTTAAGGACATCCAACATGGCAAAATGGCCTTGAGGGAGATTATGTAAGAATGCCAGAAGCTTGGAACAGTTTGTGGATGTCTTGAAGCAAACTGATCTCTCTGAAAGAGTTTTACTGTTTTAATGTTAAGGTCAGCTTAGCTTTAAATATAGAAGACAAGATTGTGTCTTAGGAGACTATCACAAGCCTACCAAAGAAACAGGTTCATAGATTCAGAGAATGCTTTGGCTTGGAAGCGAGCTGAAAGGTCATCCAATTCCATCCCCCCTGCCATGGGCAAGGACACCTCCCACCAGCCCAAGTTGCTCAGGGCCTCATCTGTCCTGGCTTTGAACATCCCCAAGGAGGGAGAAGCCACAACCTTCCTTGGACAAGATGACCTCAGAGGCTCCTTTCCAACCCAGTGTGATCTGTGAAGCTGTGAGAAACATCACTCTGCTCAAGACTTTCACTGTAATAGAATCACAGAATTGCTTTGGCTGGAAAAGATCTCCAAGATCATCAAATCCAACCTAGCACCACAGTGCCCACTAAGCCATGTCCCAAAGTGCCACATCCACACCTTTTTTTTAGCAGCTCCAGGGATGGTGACTCCACCACCTCCCTGAGCAGCCTGTTCCAAAGCCTGATCACCCTTTCAGTGAAGAAATGTTTTACTTAGTAGCCAATCTAAAGTGCTTTTCCCATTTATATTCCTCCTCTGTGTTCCCTACCTCTCAGACACCAAGCTCAGCATCTTGTTTCCTGCTCCTCTCCTGAAGAAAATGAACAGATCTTTTCAAGGCCAGGTTGGATGAGACCTTGAGTGACCTGTTCTAGTGGGTGTTGTCCCTGCCTTTGGCAGGGGATTGGAACTGGATGAGCTTTGAGGTCCCTTCCAACCAAAACCATTCTATGATCTTTTGAGGGCCCTTCCAACCCACAATGTTCTGTGGTTCTGTGAATGCACAAACCATGCTAAAGTGAATCCTGGAGATGCCTCCAGTCTTACTGAATCCCAGGTGATCATGTGTTGGATCATATTGGGTTGAAAGAGACCTCCAAGCTCATCCAGTCCAACCTTCCCCCCCTGGCTACAGCCTCCCTGCAGGGAGCTGCAGACAGCAATGAGCTCTGCCCTGAGCCTCCTCTTCTGCAGGCTGCACACCCCCAGCTCCCTCAGCCTCTCCTCACAGGGCTGTGCTCCAGGCCCCTCCCCAGCCTTGCTGCCCTTCTCNCTAACATCCAGTCTGAATCTCCCCATTTCCAGCTTGCTTCCACTCTCCCCAGTCCTGTCACTCCCTGACAGCCTAAAATGTCCCTCCCCAGCTGTCTTGTAGCCCCCTTCAGATACTGAAAGGCCTCAGTAAAGTCACCTGGAAGCCTTCTCCCCTCCAGACTGAACAGCCCCAACTGCCTCGGTTTGGTAGATCTCTCTTCTTGACGTGACAACAATTTGCAGGTCTGCTTCCAGCAGAGCCTTTTCTGAGTGGGCTGAGCTCTCCCTCAGTAATTAATAACTCTTAAGCTGTCTGAATAGTTTCCCTTGAGTTGCATCATATAATGTGTCATATGAAAACATCTCGAGGCCGAACGTAACCTGAGCCTGGAGAGTGCATCTTAATGTGATTTGAGGAAGATGGATGGGAAGGAAATTATTTCTTACTCTGAGTCACAGGCAGCTGCTCTTAGACTTTTATTTGAAATAACCTTTTTGTCATAGGTTGAGTTTGAATCTGCTGAGATCTCTGGACAGAGATTGGTGAATCACTCTAGTTAGGTAGTTGCCCTTCTTCTTCCATTGTGCTGCTTCAGTTAGGCAAAAAAGCCCAATCCACTAAGAACCAAAAATACATTGCTGTGATATAGAATTGCTGACAATAACATGGAGGTTGCATTTGTATTGGGGCACCTGAGCTTTACCTGGGTTTGGTTCACTGTGGACGTTGAGGGGCTGTAGTGTGCCTAGAGAAGGGCAGCAAAGCCGGGGAAGGGTCATAGAATCATAGAATCAAGCAGGTTGGAAGAGAGCTCCAAGCTCAGCCAGCCCAACCTAGCACCCAGCCCTGCCCAATCAACCAGACCATGGCACTAAGTGCCCCAGCCAGGCTTGGCTTCAACACCTCCAGGCACAGAGACTCCACCACCTCCCTGGGCAGCCCATTCCAATGCCAATCACTCTCTCTGCCAACAACTTCCTCCTAACATCCAGCCTAGACCTGCCCTGGCACAGCTTGAGACTGTGTCCCCTTGTTCTGTTGCTGGGTGCCTGGCAGAAGAGCCCAACCCCACCATGCCAGTTGTCATGGCACTTTGAGATGTGGTTTAATGGCCATGGTGGCCTTGGGTTGATGGTTGGAGTTGATCTGTAATGACAGGATGAGGAGGAATGGGTTTGAACTGGCAGAAGAGAGATTCAAATTAGATATTAGGACAGGTTTCTTTGCAGTGAGGGTGGTGAGACACTGGCACAGGTTGCCCAGGGAGGTTGTGGAGCACAGAAGCACAGAATGGGATCAGAGAGCTTCTGTGCTCCACAACCTCCCTGGTGGTGTTCAAGTCCAGGTTGGATGAGGCCTTGAGCGACCTGTTCTAGTGCGAGGTGTCCCTGCCTATGGCAGCGAGGTTGGAACTGGCTGAGCTTTGAGGTCTCTTCCAACCTAAACCATTCTATGGTCTTAGGTTAAGAATTGAGTGTCTGCCCCACCATGGCACTAAATAAATCATTACCCACCCCAGGAAAAAGTTGTTTAACCCAACTGCTGCAGCTCAGCTCACCAAATTACCCTCACATTGTCGTGTTACAGGCGACATATCCCAGGTAACAGTATATGTCAGCTGGAAGAGCTATGTCTTGCCATAAACTTTAAGCATCTCTCACTTCACTCTCAGGAAATGTAAGTTGGCTCATCTTTCTCTTCTTGGAAGATGCTCAGCAAGCTGCAGGCTTCATTGATACTTGTAAACACGGAAGCCTCTGCTGGGCTGTAGTGCGCTCTCGCTCGACACGCAACAATTAAAGAGTTCAGGAGGGTTAAAAATAGCTGCTGGGCTTTGCCACCAGGGCTTCTTGTAAAAATAAAAACAAAAGGTAAATAAAGGATTGCCTTACTGCATTTGATATGGGGAACTTGATGCTGCCCTACAAAGATAGAACCAAACCTCTTTATAGCTCGCTGAACGCGCGCCGAATTCATTCATAATTACTCCTTTTAGCAGGGGGGGCAGGAGGAGGCCCTAGGGTCTGTGTTTCAGACATTAGCACGACTTCTGAGGAGACAGAATCACAGATTGACAGCTTGGGAGGGACTTCGAGGCTCATCTGGTCCACCCTTTTTCGGGTGATAGTGGAGTTGAAATGAGCTGCCCCAGCACCCTGGTATGGTGGCATCACTAACACTGGCTGAGCGTTTTGGTGGCGTCCTCTGGACTCACTCTAACACTTCCATGTCCTGCTTGTGCTGGGGGCTCCAGAACTGCACCCAGGACTGCAGGTGGGGTCTGAGGAGAGCAGAGCCAAGGGGCAGAATCCCCTCCCTTGCCCTGCTGCCCACACTGCTCTTGCTGCAGCCCAGCACAGAGTTGCTGTCTGGGCTGCACTCACCCTGCAGGCTCATGTTGAGCTTTCAATCAACCCAGACCCCCAGGTTCTTTTCCTCATCTCCAGTCTAAATTTCCTCTCCTCAAGCTTCAGTCCATTCCCTCTCATCACTACAAGCTATTGTCAAAAGTCCCTTTCCAGCTTTCTTGTAGCTCCCTTCAGGTACTGGAAGGCTGTTCTAAGGTTTCTCTGGAGCCTTTTCTTTCCCAGCCTGAGCAGCCCCAACCTTCTTAGCCTGTCCTCATAGGGGAGGTTTTCCAGCCTTTTGATCATCTTCATGTCCTACTCTGGACCTGCTCCAATAGTTCAACCTCTCTCTTATGCTGGGGGCACCAGAACTGCACTCACTACTCCAGGTGGGACCCCATGAGAGTGGAGGGGGCAAATTGCTTCCAGAGTGGGAGAATCACACCAGTGGGAGAATCACACCTTGTGGTGTTAGGGATTTCCCTGCTTGTCTTTGTTGTCAATCTGTCAGCTGGAACTTCAGTGCACCTCAGTGCAGTGCACCTCAATCCTGCACTCTGGGGTGGTGTAGGTTCAAGCCTCTGTACTCAAGGCTGTGTGCTTCAATTCCTGCTATTGTTTCCAGCAGCAGTTCCCACCGAGGGTGTGCTTTGCTTGGAGAACACAGTGCTCCATTCACCACCTTTCTTTTATTATTGTGATTATTATATGCTTCTGGCAACATGGGGAAAAAAAAGAGAGAGAGAAAATCCAACTGTCTGACTTCCACCTGAAGTGTAACTTAGTCAGACTGTGGGCGCCTGACTCCCAGAGAATGATTCCAATTGCCTGCTCTCCAGCACCACCTCACCCCTGATGGCCCACCCAAAATGAGTCATTTTGGACAACAGATTTCCCCTAGTATCTGGGCATAGGTTCCTGTGAAGCTGAGAAGCACCATGCTTAGGCAGCCAGCCATTCAACTCCCACCCAGGCTTCATTGTGACTCAAAGATGTATGTGGAGATAGCTGAGTGCTGCTTATGTCCCCAGAGATGCCTAAGCCATTGACTGTGCTTAAATCACTCAGAATAAGATTGGACAACAAAGAATTCAGCACAATCCACAGCAGGCATGAGCACTTCCAGTGTAGAAGAGGGAGAGAGGACCTTCTCCGTAGCCTCAAAGGTCAGAGGCCATCCAGGAAGGGCATCTGGTTCAGATTGTCCTAAGCTAAGGAAGCTCAGCAGGAATGGGAGCAGAGTAAAGGGGCAGAAGAGTGATCAGGGGCCAATCACTTCCCTGCTATTGCTGACCACACTATTGCTAATCCAGGCCAGGATGCTAATCCAGGCCTTGGCCACCTCCACCTGGGCACACTGCTGTCTCAGGATGTGATAAGTAATTCCTTACCGAAACCCTCTGTAGAAGAGACTCTTCCCAACGCTGCCACTTGTGAATTTCTGGCAGTTGGGAGCAGTTGGGAGCACTTAGCTCCTTGTTTTCACCAGACTGTTTTTTTCTGCCTGTTGACTCCTTTAAAGCAGTTTGTGTTCATAAGAATAATGAGGACTCCTTTTCTGCCCTCCTCTCTCCTGCTGCAGGCAAGTGTTCCCAAAGGGGATCCCTGACGAGTACTCTCTGGTTGCCACGTTCCGCGTGCGGCGCAGCACCAAGAAGGAGCGTTGGTACATCTGGCAGGTCTTAAACCAGTATGACACACCTGAGGTGAGAGGCAGCTTGGCTTTGTTCACTGATGAGACAAAACTGGGGGGTAAGGGGGGCTGTGCTGCTATCTGGTGACGTCTGGATAGGCTGAGAGCTGGGGGAAGGCAAACCTCATCAAGTTCAGTAAGGACAAGTGCAGGGTCCTGTATCTGAGGAGGAATAACAGCAGGTGCCAGGTCAGGTCAGCAGTTGCCTTGCTGGAAAGCAGCTCTGTGGAGAAATACCTTGGAGTGCTAGAGGACAGCAAGGTCTGCACGGGCCAGCAATCTGTTCTTGTGGCCATAGAGGGCCAATGGCATCCTGGGGTGCATCAGGAAAAGTGTGGCAAGCAGGGCTAGGGAGGTTCTTCTCCCCCTCTACTCTGCCCTGCTGAGACCACAGCTGCAATACTGTGTCCAGTTTTGGCCGCCTCAGTTCAAGAGACGCAGGGACCTGCTGGAGAGAACCCAGCAGAGTCATGAGGATGACGGGGGGACTTGAGCATCTCCCCTATGGAGAGGGACTGAGAGCCCTGGGGCTGGTTAGCCTGGAGAAGGCTGAGAGGATCTGATCAATGTCTATAAATATCTGAGGGGTGGGTGTCAGGATGAAGGTGCCAGGCTCTGTATGGTGGTACCCAGTGGTAGGAGAAGGAACAATGGGTACAAACTGGAACACAGGAGCCTCCACCTCAACATGAGGAGAAACTTCTTTACAGTAAGGATGCCAGAGCCTTGGAGCAGGCTGCCCAGAGAGGTTGTGGGGTCTTCTTCTTTGGAGACTTCCAAGACCCACCTGGATACATTGCTGTGTGACCTGCCCTGGGTGATCCTGCCTGGGCATGGGGATTGAACTCAACAATCTCCAGGGGTCCCTTCCAACCCCTAACATTCTGTGATTCTGTGACCGTAATGAAGTTGCTTTTTATGCCTCTATATATTACAATAAATACATCAGAGTGGATGTTTCACCACTGGGTTTAGCTCCAGTTTACACAGAATAGGCTGCTCTGAAGTAGTTGATGGTTTGTTTTAGGAATGGCAGAAAGGCAATGATTTATTGAGGGGAGACTGCCAACCAGAATGAAAACCAGGTCATGATTTAGAGCTGATCTGTGTTCACAAACTACAGGAGTGCTTCAGGATATAATTCTTGCTCAATTCGTGTGGCTGAAATATTCCAGTACCTGAAGGAGGCCTCAAAGAAAGGCTGGGGAGGGAGTTTTTAGAAGGGCTTGTAGTGATATCACAGGATCAGAGGCTCACAGGATGTCAGGGGTTGGAAGGGACCCAAAGAGATCATCCAGTCCAACTCCCCTGCCAGAGCAGGACCATCTAGCTCAGGGCACACAGCAACACATCCAGACAGGCCTTGAAGGGCTTTAGAGAAGGAGACTCCACAACCTCTCTGGGCAGCCTGTGCCAGTGCTCTGGGACCCTTCCAGTCAAGAAGTTCTGCCTTGTGTTGAGCTGGAACCTCCTGTGCTGCAGCTTCCATCCATTGCTCCTTGTCCTATCCCAGGGAACAAGTAAGAAGGTTGAAGCTGGAAGAGGGGAGGTCGAGACTCCATAACAGTGGAGTTGGAATTAGATGATCTTTAAAGGCCCCTTTCCACCCAGGCCACGATTCATAGTGGGCTCTAGTAGAAGGTGTGCCTGTCGGTGGTGGTGGAGAGGGTGGAACTGGATGATCTTTAAGAGAGAGGGTGGAACTGGATGATCTTTAAGATCCCTCCCAAACCAACCCATTGCATTCTTTCTGTTCTGTATGCTTCATTCATAGACTCATAACATGCAAACAACCTGGGGAGGGATTTTTTAGGCTATCAGGTAGTGACAGGACTAGGGGGAATAGAGCGAAGCTGGAGATGGGTAGGTTCAGGCTGGAGGTGAGGAGGAAGTTGTTGAGCATGAGAGTCATGAGAGGCTGGAATGGGTTGCCCAGGGAGGTGGTTGAGGCCCCATGGCTGGAGGTGTTTCAGGCCAGGCTGGCTGAGGCTGTGTGCAGCCTGCTCTAGGGTAGGGTGTCCCTGGGCATGGCAGGGGGGTTGGAACTGGCTGATCCTTGTGGTCCCTTCCAACCCTGACTGATTCTATGACTCTATGACCTTTTCTTTTCTTCCCCTTTCAGATCTCTGTCCTTCTGGATGGTACCAAAAAGGTGGTGGAGTACATGACCAAATCTTCTCGGAGCAATATACTGCACTACACTTTTAAGAGTCGGGAAATTTATCCCTTGTTCGATCGCCAGTGGCATAAGCTTGGTATTAGCGTGCAGCCGGGGGTCATTGCCCTCTATTTGGATTGTAATTTAATTGAGAGAAAGCAGACTGATGAGAAATTCACCATTGACTTGCAGGGGAGGACTCTGATTGCTTCTCGTGCTGCAGATGATAAGCCTGTAGATGTGAGTAGTAAGGAAGTTCAGCTAACCTCAAACTCTGCTTTGGCCACGCTTTTGCTAACAGCATTGTAAAGGATGATGTAGAGAAGGGTTTTTCTTTGCTATGAGTGTAGTAGAATACTGCAGTAGGTTGCCCAGAGAGGTGGTGGAGACCGTACACCTGGAGACATATTCAAGGTTTGATGTGGCTCCGAGCAACCTGCTCTAATTGGGGATCACAGAATCACAGAAAAAGCCAGGTTGGCAAAGCCCCTCAGGATCACCAAGCCCAACCTAGAACTCTACTCTACAAGATTCACCTTAAACCATAGCCCTGAGCACCACATCCAAACCACCCTGAAACACACCCAGGCTGGGTGACTTCACCACCTTCCTGGGCAGCTGTGTTGAGTGCCTGACCCTGGGCAGCTCATTCCAGTCCCTGACCACTCACTCCATGAAAACCTTTTTCCTAATGTCCAGTCTAACCCTCCCCAGCCTCAGCTTGAGGCCATTCCCCCTTTTCTGTCTCAAATTACCTGTGAGACCAGCAGCAGCTTCTCCACAATGTCCCTTCAGGTAGTTGTAGACAGCAATGAGGTCTCCCTTCAGCTTCCTCTTCCTCAAACTAACCATAGAATCATAGAATCAACCAGGTTGGAAGAGACCTCCAAGATCCAAACTATCACCCAGCCCTATCAGCCCCATTTCCCTGAGTCAGTCCTCTTAAGATTTATTCTCCAGGCCCTTCCCCAGTTTCATTGCCCTCCTCTGGACCTGCTCCAGCACCTGCACATCTCTCTTGTATTGTGATGTCCAAAACTGAACACAACACTCAAGGTGTGGCCTCACCAAAGCCGAGTACAAGGATGTTCCTGCTCTCTGCAGGGTGGTTGGGCAAGATGACATTTGAAGGTCCCTTCCAACCCAAGGCATTCTGTGACTGTTAGAGGTTAAGTGTGGTTGTTAATTTTGAGTCTGCATTCTTCATTTGAAGTCCTCTAATCAGTGTTCAGTGCTGTAGCAAGGAGCAACACCTACAAACTGCAAAGAGAAGGTTTCACCTCAACATGAGGAGAAACTTCTGTACAGTGAGGGTCCCAGAGCTCTGGAGCAGGCTGCCCAGAGAGGTTGTGGAGTCTTCTCTTCAGACTTTCAGATCCCACCTGGATGCATTCCTGTGGCAATTACCCTAGGGGATCCTGCCTTAACAGAGGGATTGGACTGAATGATCCCTGGAGGTCCCTTCCAACCTCTAAGGTTCTATGATTGTGTGATCTGCTAAGGCAAACTTGTCACCAAAGCAACCACACAAGCTGAATCCTTATTTAGGAGTCTGTTTTACTCTATTCACTTGGGACTAAGCAGCAGGTACCTTAGGGGTTGGATTAGATGACCTTTGGAGCTCCCTTTCAACCCAGACTGTTCTATGATTCTGTACTACTCCTGCAGCTAGAGATAACTTCCAGGAAGAATTCTCTTTTCTTTCTATATTTTGTATTATTCCTGCAGTTAGAGGAAGTTCTGCACAGAGAGAGTGATTGGCATTGGAATGGGCTGCCCAGGGAGGTGGTGGAGTCACTGTCCCTGGAGGTGTCCAAGCAAAGCCTGGCTGGGGCACTTAGTGCCATGGTCTGGTTGCTTGGCCAAGGCTGGGTGCTAGGTTGTGCTGGCTGAGCTTGGAGGTCTCTTCCAACCTGCTTGATTCTGTGATAACTTTCAGGGAGAATTCTCTTTTCTTTCCATTTTTATGAGACTGATTCCTAAGTTTGTCTCAGTCATCTGATAAAATTTGTCTCCCCTTGATAAAGGGGAGACACAAAACCCCCAGGGATTAGCTCTGTGTTAAGGCTGTCTCACATTGCAGGGTAGCTCACCTATGCAGAAATAGGGTCACATTGTTCATCAGTGTCACTCCTCTGTCTGAAGGAGAGGGATTAAGGAGCTGGAGGTGCTTGCTGCAACCTTTGGTGCAACAATTACTCAAGGCAGCTCCACAATCTGGGCTGTGTTCTGTCACAGAGATGCTCTTCTCTGTCTCCTCATGCAGAGAGCTCACTGCTAGCAGTCTGAAAGCTGCAGGAAACATCAGTTTGTTTAAGTACACTGACACCCCGTTCCTAGATTACTGCAAGCATCTGGCTTGCAGTTGATGGTGACCATCTGAAAGTTGCAGCTATTGTATGTACACTGTGTGTTTCCAGATGAAAACAGCACACTTTGGCTGCAAGCTACCATTCAGGGAGGGACTGGTCCTGGGAGGTACTAAACACTTCAGTATGGACTCACAGCTCTTATCACAGACTCACAGGATGTTAGGGGTTGGAAGGGACCTCTGGAGATCTTCCAGTCCAACCCCTCTGCCAGAGCAGTGCCATAGAATCTAGCACAGGTCACACAGGAACACATCCAGATGGGCCTTGGAAGGCTCCAGAGAAGGAGACTCCACAACCTCTCTGGGCAGCCTGCGCCAGTGCTCTGGGACCCTTACAGTTAAGTTCTTCCTCATGTTGAGCTGGAACCTCCTGTGCCACAGTTTCCACCCATTGCCCTTGTGTTGTCCCAGGGCACAAGTAGCAGAGCCTGTCCCTGTCCCTTCCTGATCCCCACCCCTCAGATATTTCACACAGCTCAAGCTTCATTTTGTTTCCTAAGACTGGGTGGTGAGACACTGGCACAGGTTGCCCAGGAAGGCTGTGGATGCTCCCTCCCTGGAGGTCTTCAAGGCCAGGCTGTGGCTGCTCCCTCCCTGGAGGGATTCAAGGCCAGGCTGTGGCTGCTCCCTCCCTGGAGGTGTTCAAGGCCAGGTTGGATGAGGCCTTGAGCAACCTGGGCTGGTAGGAGGTGTCCCTGCCCCTAGTATGAAGGTTGGAACTGGATGGTCCCTTCCAACCCAAACCATTCTATGAACCTATGAAACGTGGGCACCATCTCCTGATTTGCAAGCAGCACACAGGAAGAGGAGGAGACTCCTTTTATCTTGTGTTGGTTGCATGCCACAGGCTGGATTATTTCCATTGGAATTTCCACATTTGCAAGCAACCATTGTGGGTGTAAAGCTGATGAAGGCAGCAGAGCAAATCCTGTCCCAGTTGCTCTTCTCAATACTAAGTGCAAGGGAGAGAATAAGAGGATGGAAAACATGCAGAGGGGGCACAGAAGGACAAGATTAGTTAGCTAAAATTAGATGGTGTTCACCTCACCAATCCATCCAAGATCTCTGAAACAGAAGCTTTATCTGCAGGATTTGTGCTTTCTGCTCTTGAAGTAATTGAGTGGCAGGGTCCACACAAAGCTCTGTCCACAGTGGTAGAAGATGAATGTCAGAGTGAGCTTATCAAAACCTTTACTTGAAGTCTCTGCAGAAGAAAATGGTGTTCATGGCAAGATTTGCAGAGGGTGTCCAGAGGGCTAAAATGCCTGTGTGACATCTCAGGAACAGAACAGAGGGAGATAAGTTCAACTCCCAATGCCATTTACCTCAAAGTGGTAGGCTGCTGCCTGTTCCCTAAGTGAGGAATTGGGTTGGATTTGTCTCTTTTCCTAGCAGCTCAGAAACATGCAGTGCTTCAGAGAGAAAAGTTTATTAAGCCAAGATAAGAAACTGCATGCCCTAGCACAAGATTTTACATGTCTCATATCCATCTCTCTCTCTGTTTCTTGCTAGATTGAACTTCACCACTTAACTGTTTACTGCAATCCCAACCTTGCGGTGGAAGATTCATGTTGTGAGATATCTGCAGACCTGGTAAGTTGTTTGTTAGAGTCATAGAGTGGCTGAGATTGGAAGGAACCTCAGAGATCATCTACTCCAACTTCACAGCTAGACTTGGCTGCTCAAGGCCTCACCCAACCTGAACTTGAATATCCCCAGGGAGGAGACATTCACAACCTCCCTGGGTGGCCTTCTTCCTAAGATGCACTTTAACCCTGCTCTCCCTCACCTTCAACCCATTCCCCCATGTTTTATTGCTAGACACCCTCATGAAAGCAGCCTTCCTGCAGGTTCCTTTCAGGTATTGGAAAGCAGCTTTGAGGTCCCCTTGGAGCCTTCTCTTCTCACAGTTAAGCCAGGGAGTCTCTTACTCCACTTACTTCCCTTGCTTTCAGAGGGGATGAGCAGGTTGTGTATGTGTAGGAGAGTGTTCTGGAAGAATTCCCATCACTCACTAGCTCCTTTACTTTCCATGGAAGCTTCCCATGGGCTCCCTTCAAGTTGAGCCCTGATCAAGGTGAAGTTTCCTATTCTAAAGTGTAAAACCTTTGACTCGGATCTGACCTTCAGTGTGCTCATCTGTATCCCAAACTCCACATCATTGTGATCACTGCAGCCAAGCCTGACACTAACCAAAACATTACACAGCATGTTTTCAAGCTGAGTCATGCTGTCCATACACCAGAGGGACAGGAGGTCATCCAGAGGGATCTGGACAAGCTCTAGAGGTGGCCCAGGTGAACCTTATGATGTTCAAGAGCAAGTGCAGGAACAATCCTTGCTATCTATACAGGCTGAGGTGATAGAAAGCAGCCCTGAGGAAAGAGACTTGGTGGTGCTGGTGGGTGAGAAGCTGGATGTGAGCAGACAGTGTGAGCTTGCAGCCCAGAAAGCCAAAGGCAGCCTGGGCTGCATCAAAAGCAGCGTGGGCAGAGATGGGGAGAGGAGATTCTGCCACTTTACTCTGCTGAGACCTCGCCTGGAGTATTGCATCCAGCTCTGGAGCTCCCAGCACAGGAAGGACATGGATCTGATGGAGCAGGTCCAGAGAAGCAGGATGAGGACAATGGTTTGAAATGAGTCTAAATTGGATGGGAGGAACAAGTTCTGCACTGGGAGAGTACTAAAACACTGCAACAGGTTGCCCAGGGAGGTGATTGAGGCCCCATCCCTGGAGATACTCAAGGTGAGGCTGGACAGGGTCTGGGCAACCTGACTGCAGAGGGGGTTGGACTGGACGAGCTTTGGAGGTCCCTTCCAGCCCAAACCATTCTGATTCTATGGTTCTTAGTGAGCAGCAAATCTTCTTTCCCCTCCAGTGCTCAGGCGAGGAGAGGTTCCTTGCTACAACTTCCTCACCAGTGACTGTTGACAACAGCAAAATGCACCTTCAGGAAGCACCCAGAGAGAAATGCCTCTGCTTCCCAAACAAGGTATGGGATTTTCATCCTGCTTTGCAGCTGGATTTGATCAGTGAAGAGCATCTGCCTGGATTTTAGCATTGTGGTGTCCTGAAATGATATTTCTCAGTTAAGGAACAGGATGCTTCAGGTTTAGTTAAGAGAGCTGCAGAGGTGTGCAAATGTTCATGGTTTGAATCTAAACACGAAGGGAAAGATCTGGGGTTGAGAATGTTGAACAGATTTAGCTGTCAGAGGAGATGATTTTACTGCAGGGGAAATGATTTTCCACATTAATGCTTGTAAAATACGTTCTTCTTCTGAAGAATTGATTTGATTAGACACAATTGATATTTAATTTATTATGATGTATTAGTTGTTATTGTTTATTATTGTTATTTATTAGTTATTATTGGATGTTGTTTCTCATTGATTTTATTATGTCTCTTTAATTTTATTCTAGTTGTTGAGTAGATTTTATTATGCATCATTCTTTTGGTTAGACTTTTGTGATGAGGACAAGTGAACCCAAACCAAATACAGATTTGGGATCTACTTATTTGTTGATTTTATTTATTTCTGTATTTGAAAGTCAAGGATTTATTTTTAGCTTTTTAATTATTATTTTCATTTTAATCTTCTTCTTCTCCTTCTCCTCCCCCTTCATCTTCTTCTTCTCCTTCTCCTCCTCCCTCCTCCTTCTCCTTTCTCCTCCTCCTCCTTTCTCCTCCTCCTCCTCTCCTCCTCTCTCCTCCTTTTTCTTTCTCCTCCTTCTCCTCCTTTCTCCCCCTTCTCTTTTCTCCTCCTTATCCTCCTTTCTCCCCCTTCTTCTCCCTCTCCCACTTCTTCCCCCTTGTTCTTCCCCCTTCTTCTTCCCCCTTGTTCTTCCCCCTTGTTCTTCCCCCTTGTTCTTCCCCTTTGTTCTTCCCCCTTTGTTCTTCCCCCTTCTTCTTCCCCCTTCTTCTTCCCCCTTCTTCTTCCCCCTTCTGCTTTTTCTGTTGTTGTTGTTATTATTACTATCATGTTATTGTTTTTCTTATTATATTTCTATTCTTATTAACTATTCTTTTAATTATTACTATTGTTGCTTAGATATTGTTGTTATGATTATTACTTTTATTATAAATAACAGCCACATCAACAACTTAATTGTTTTTATTGCTTTCTTATGTTGCTATTATTTCTGTTTCTTGATTTTTAATGTACTTATTATGTCTGGTTTATTATGTATCCTTTTTTTTTGATTAGGATAAAAACAAGGAAACCAAATCAAATACATATTCTGGATCTACTTGTTTGTGAATTTTATTGATTTCCTCCTTTGAAAATCAGGGATTCATTCTGTGCAATTATTTGATGATGTCCCAAGCTGTGCCAGGGCAGGTCTAGGCTGGATGTGAGGAGGAAGTTGTTGTCAGAGAGAGTGATTGGCACTGGAATGGGCTGCCCAGGGAGGTGGTGGAGTCGCTGTGCCTGGAGGTGTTGAAGCCAAGCCTGGCTGGGGCACTTAGTGCCATGGTCTGGTTGATTGGCCAGGGCTGGGTGCTAGGTTGGGCTGGCTGAGCTTGGAGCTCTCTTCCAACCTGGTTGATTCTATTCTATTCTATTGCTGTTATTATTACTTTTATTGTAAATAACAGCCACAATAACCATTTAACTATGGCTTTTTTATTTTGTTCTTATTTCTATTTCTTTCTTTTATTATATTTATGATGTCTATTTTCTTATTTATCCTGGTTTTTTTGGTTAGACTTTTGTGATAAAGACAAGGAAACCAAACCAAATACATATTCTGGATCTATTTGTTTGCTAATTTTATTGATTTCCTCCTTTGAAAATCAAGGATTTATTCTGTACAATTATTTGATGATGATTTCCATTTCATTATTATTATTCTATTATTACTGCTTTTACTGCTACTATTATTATCAGTATTATTATTATTACTTCTACTACTATTATTACTACTACTATTACTACTGTTATTATTGTTATTATTATTACATGTTATTATTGTATTATCTTATTGTTCTTATTTCTATCTCTTTATATTTAACAGCTCTATGACTCACAATTTCTTATGTGTCATGTTTTCGTTAGACCTGTCTGATAAAGACAGGGAAACCAAACCAAATCCATCTTCTGGATCTCCTTATTTGTTCCTTCTGTTTATTTCCTTCTTTGCCCATCAGGGAGAAGCAGGGCTGCCAGGAGCAGCTGGTTTGCCAGGCCAGAAAGGAGACAAAGGGGAAAAGGTAACAATGTCACTTTAATTCTCTCTTTCAAAACTTTGGCTTTGGATGTTGTTGCTCCTTACATGACTCTCCCTGTACACAGCATCAGTGATTTATTGCTTAGTCTTTGCTTCTGCTTCAGGCTTGGGGCAGTGTGGCTGGGATGCTGTCTAGCAGGAAGGATGCTGGGTCAGCTGAATATGAGCCAGCAGTGTGCCCAGGTAGCCAAGAAAGCCAGTGTCATCCTGGCTTGGGTTAGAATACTGTGGCCAGCAGGAGAAGGATCACAAACCCTGTGAGGAGAGGCTGAGTGAGCTGGGGGTGTGCAGCCTGCAGAAGAGGAGGCTCAGGGCAGACCTCATTGCTGTCTGCAGCTGCCTGCAGGGAGGCTGCAGCCAGGTGGGGTTGGGCTCTGCTGCCAGGCACCCAGCAACAGAAGAAGGGGACACAGCCTCAAGCTGTGGCAGGGGAGGTCTAGGCTGGATGTTAGGAGGAAGTTGTTGTCAGAGAGAGTGATTGGCATTGGAATGGGCTGCCCAGGGAGGTGGTGGAGTCTCTGTGCCTGGAGGTGTTGAAGCCAAGCCTGGCTGGGGCACTTAGTGCCATGGTCTGGTTGTATGGCCAGGGCTGGGTGCTAGGTTGGGCTGGGTGAGCTTGGAGGTCTCTTCCAACCTGCTTGATTCTATGATTCTATTCTATTATTGTCCCCTTGTACACCTCAGGTATTGTGTTCATTTTTGGGCACCTCAATACAGGAGAGTTGTGGAGGTGCTGGAGCCAGGGCAGAGGAGGGCAAGGAAGCTGGGAAGGGCCTGGAGAGCAAATCTGATGAAAAGCAATTGAAGGAGCTGGGGATGGTTAGTGTAAAAAGAGGAGGCTAAGAGGGGATCTACAGCTAACTGAAAGGAGGCTGTGGAGGAGTCGGTGGTGGTCTCTTCTCACATGTAAATAGTGATAGAACAAGAGGGAATGGCCTCAAGTTGCCCCTGGGTAGGTTTAGATAGGACATTGGGAATCAAGGAGGGACATAGACATGGTGGAGCAGGTCCAGAGGAGGGAGTTGAAGCACCTCTGCTATGAGGACAGGTTGAGGGAGTTCAGCCTGGAGAAGGTTCCATGGAGACTTGATCGCAGCCTGTCCGTACCTGAAGGGGCTACACGAAGGATGGACAGAGACTGTGTGCAAAGGCCTGCAGGAACAGGATGAGGACAATGGCTTCAAACTAGAGCAGAGCAGATGTAGATTGGATGTGAGGAACAAGTTCTGCACCGTGAGGCTGCTGGAACACTGCAACAGGTTGCCCAGGGAGGTGGTTGAGGTCGCATCCTTGGAGATATTCAAGGTGAGGCTGAACAGGGCTGTGGGCAACCTGCTCTAGTGGAAGATGTTCCTGCTGAGTGCAGAGGGGCTTGGACTGGATGACCTTTGGAGTTCCTTTCCAACCCAACCCATTCTGTGATCAGGTGATATACACTGAAAATAGAAACTGTTCTTGTCTTAAAGTCACTCTGTGTTACCTTCTTCTTTTTATTTAAGGAGACTTAGTGCCTGTGAAAGATTTCTTAATGGACATCCATAAACAATTCAATATTGTGATGTAACCACAAACCATGCCAAGGCTCTGTCAGTAGGTCACTGGTTAATGCTGTAACTACAGCAGGGAGCAAAAAGTCATGCATTAAAAGTGCCTGTTGGTGCACTTGGTGGGAAATTAATTGCTGGGCAAGTGAACTTGGTTAATTTAAATGTTACTTAAGGAAAAAGACATTAAAAGGACTATTTTAGGATACCTAGAGTCAGATTTCTGCACTATGCTGTTCCATTAGGGACAGGACTTGAAGGGAAAAGTACTCATTGAGGGCTCTGCTCTTTCTGCCTCTTTGTCTTGCTGGTCTTGCTGGTTGGAATTGATGATCCTAGAGATCTTTTCCAAGCTTAATGATTTTGGTTCTTCCTTTCCTTCTCTTCCTTCTGACATTCCTCTGATAACCCAGGTCCACCTGACTCTATGTAAGACCCTTTTTTCTTTTCCCAAATGATCTCGATTCAACAAAGCAATCCCACTGGAGACTGCAGGCACTTCTCCAGTTCTAGTTTCTCCCAGTTCACACTGACTTTTGTCTGTCTAAAGAGAAGGGAAAGGTGAACTCTTTGAATTAAATCAGTGTTTTAGCTTATGGGAAACAATATCTATTCCTCAGGTTTCCTCTCTCTAGAGCACAAACATTGCCAGTTTGAAGCACTCATTGCTCCACATTAGCTGATTGGAATAAAGAGAAGCACCCACAACAACCTCATTGCTCTCCAGAGCTCCCTGAAAGGATGTGGCAGTGAGGTGGGAGTTGGGCTCTTCTCCCTGGTATCAGGTGGTAGATGGAGATGAAATGGCCTGAAATGGTGCCAGGGGAGGGTTAGGTTGGAGATGAGTGGTCAGGGACTGGCACAGGCTGCCCAGGGAGGTGATGGAGTCCCCATCCCTAGAGGTGTTTAAGAAATGTGTGGCCATGGCACTATGGGACAGGGTTTAATGACCATGGTGGGGTTGGGTTGGTGGTTGGACTGGATGATCTTAGAGGGCTTTGCCAATAAAAACACTTCTATGAATCTGTGAGTTTAATATCCAACCTGAAGCTCCCCTGCCACAACTTGAACCCATTTCCTCTTGTCCTGCCACTTGTCACATGTGAGAAGGGACCAACCCACACTTCACTGTAGCCTTATTTGAAGTAGTTTTCCAGGATGTTGAAGTCTCTCTTCAGCCTCCTCTTCTCCAGATTAAACAACCCAAGTTCCCTCAGGCATTCCTCATGAGAATAATAGAACCATAGAATCAGTCAGGGTTGGAAGGGACCACAAGGAGCAGCCAGTTCCAAGTCCCCTGCCATGGGCAGGGACACCTCACACTAGATCAGGCTGGCCACAGCCTCATCCAGCCTGGCCTTAAACACCTCCAGGGATAAGGCTTCCACCACCTCCCTGGGCAACCCCTTCCAGGCTCTCACCACCCTCATGCTGAACAACTTCCTAACATCCAGTCTGACTCTCCCCATCTTCAGCTTTGTTCCATCCCCCCCAGTCCTATCGCTCCCTGACAGCCTAAAAAGTCCCTCCCCAGCTTTCTTGTAGCCCCCTTCAGATACTGCAAGGCCACAATAAGGTGAACCTGGGATCCTTCTCCTCTCCAGACTGAACAGCCCCAACTCCCTCAGTCCCTCCTCACAGCAGAGCAGCTCCAGCCCTCTGATCATCCTTGTGGCCCTTCTCTGGACACCTTCCAGTGTACATCTTCTCCCAGGTGCTCCAGAACTGGATGTAGTACTCCAGACCCATTCTCCATCCCTTCTAGAGGGCAGACTTTCCTGTTCCTTCATCCTACAGTTCCCACTCTTTGCTCCCCCTGAAGCTTTTTGGCTGTGCCCCTGTTTGACTGAAGCGCCAAGACAATGTGCATGCCTTGGCTGCCCTTAGCTTGTCCCTTGCAGCGCTGCTTTGTCACAGGCTGCTTGCTCTGAGTCACGGCAGAGGCTAGGAGAAGGAGGGCTCCTAAGGGCTGATTTAATTGTCACCATGACAGGGATGAGCCTAAAGCAACTGGGACACTCCAGGTGGGGTCTCACCCATGCGGAGTAAAGACAGAAGCCGAACTTGATGTGATTGGAGTTGCCTTCAGGCCAGGGAGCCTGCCTGCAAGCAGACCTCTGCTAACTGGCCAGAAAGCCAGAGGTGCTAAAGGCTTCCTGGCGTGTGGCAGGCTCTGGGTAATTTTAGCCTCTGCCCTCTATAAAATCCCTCTGCTGGACGGGACAGAGAAGCTCTGCTCTGCTAAAACGCTGCCAAGTGGCACAAGGGAACAGAGTGTGCAGAGATAAGAGAGGCACTCTCTGGGTGATTAGATAAGGTACCCTGGGGCCAGGCCTGCTGCTTTCTCCCTCCTCGTGCCCCTGGCTGCCTGCTGTTGGTGCACACAGGGTTTTGGTCTGCTTTTGGGACTGAGCTGTCTAAGGACCATTCCAGTCCTACACTAGCGAGCTGGCGGTGTTCAGCCTGGGGAAGAGGAGGCTGAGAGGAGACTTCATAGCTCTCTACCAGCTCCCTGAAAGGAGATTGCAGCAAGGTGGGGGCTAGCCTCTTCTCCTACCTAACAGGACAGGAGGAAATGGCCTCAAGGGGCAGCAGGGGAAGCTTGGACTGGATGCTAGAAAAATATTCTTCACTGGAAGAGTCATGGGGTGGTGGAGTCACCATCCCTGGAGGTGGTTAAAAAGATGTTGGGATGAGAAGCTTAGGGACATGGAGGGGATACCCACAACCTCCTCAATGATGGATTTTTCATCCCTGGAGGTGGTTAAAAGGTGATTGGATGAGAAGCTTAGGGATGTGGAGGGGATATCCCCAACCTCCTTGATCATCTGAAAGTGTATTGGAAAGCTGCCAGAATAAAATTCCATGAAGTGTGTCAGACAAACACTTCTGGAGCTCCCCAACACTGAAGTCTGGGAAACCAACTGGAGAAGGCCGTATGGTTGTCTTACTCTTATGGCTTTTCTGTAGGCACACTTGTGGCCAAACACTGGAGCAGAGAAACCTTTTCTTTAATCCAGTCAGACAGTTGTTTACTTTCCTCAGCTCCCAGATGTGGAAGTTACTGTAAAACATGTTGGATGGAATGAGGATGATCATAGAATCAAGCAGGTTGGAAGAGAGCTCCAAGCTCAGCCAGCCCAACCTAGCACCCAGCCCTGGCCAATCAACCAGACCATGGCACTAAGTGCCCCAGCCAGGCTTGGCTTCAACACCTCCAGGCACAGAGACTCCACCACCTCCCTGGGCAGCCCATTCCAATGCCAATCACTCTCTCTGACAACAACTTCCTCCTCACATCCAGCCTAGACCTGCCCTGCCACAGCTTGAGGCTGTGTCCCCTT
>WAAF01000908.1:532044-581187 GCA_013400475.1 Tricholaema leucomelas
CTAGCTTGGTGTCATCTGCAGACTTACTGATGCTGGGCTCAATCCCCGGATCCAGATCATCAATAAAGACATTGAGCAGGACTGTGCCCAGCACTGATCCTTGGGGCACACCACCAGTGCCAGCCGCCAGCTGGATGTCGAATAGAAGCTGAGTTTTCCCATGGCTCTCTTTCTGTAGCTCTTTCTCTGATGTTATCTTCCTTCCAAATGACCAAGCCACATTGTGTTGGTTTTTTCCAGTACAAGTTATTCTTACAGTTTCCATGGTTAATACTGTTTGGGTTTCTTTTGCTTAGCACCTCACAGATTCCCAGTCAGGCCAAATCCCCAAACTCCTGTTAGTTTATGTAAGGCTCCACAGTCCTATCATAGTTGATTGGACACGGCTGGGTGCTAGGTTGGACTGGATGATTTTGGAGGTCTCTTCCAACCTGGTTGATTCTATGATTCTGTTTAATACCAAAAACTTTCTTGGACCTTGGGGCTCTTTGAATTCTGACCACAGAAAAGCCACAGGATTGTTTCCAATTAAAAATCAACTACTGTGGAATCTGAAAGTGGCAAACCCAAAGGCCAGGTAAAAACCAAAGGAGAGTGGAGGGAGGGCAAAGAAAGGGGTTTGTGCATGTGTAGCTAGGTGAAGAAAAGGAGATCTATCCACCCAACTTCTGCTAGCCACAGCTGTCATGTCTGGGCACAGTGGTGCAGTGCTGACTGGAATTGAAGCTTGAGGAGAGGAGATTTAGACTGGAGTCTAGACAGAAGTGCTCCACAACCTCCCTGGAGGTGTTCAGGACTAGGTTGGATGAGGCCTTCAGTGACCTGTTCTAGTGGGAGGTGTCCCTGCCTATGGCAGGGGGTTGGAACTGGCTGAGCTTTGAGATCCCTTCCAACCTGAAGCATTCTATGACAGCAAATACTACTGAGGTTTGGATAAAGAGGAGCAGACAAAAGCAGTTTAGTTTGGGAAGCCTTCTGATTTGCACTTCTGACTACATCAGCTTTACTTTGCAGAGTGTAGTGATCAAGAAAGAAGAAAAAGTCTTTTCATAGTATTAAAAAACCCAAATCTGAAATAGATCCTTGGAGCCTTCTCTTCTTCAGGCTGAACAGCCCCAACTCTCTCAGCTTGTTTCCCACAGGGGAGGTTCTCCAGCTATTTGCTCATTTTGTGGCCTCCTCTGGACCAGCAGTTCCATGTCCCACTTATGCTGTGGGCTCCCCGAGATGGAAGCAGTGCTGCAGGTGAGGTCTGAGCACAGCAGAGGGGCAGAATCCCCTCCCTGTGCTGCTGCTCTCCCTGCTCTGGCTGCAGCCAGCACACAGCTGCCTCTGGGCTGTGACCAGTGCTGGCTCCTGGGCACTTTGGCACCAACTGACACCCCCAAGTCCTGGGATGAGATTGAACAAGGCCAAGTGCAGGGTTCTACACTTTGGCCACAACAACCCCAAGCAGCACTACAGGCTGGGGACAGAGTGGCTGAGAGCAGCCAGGCAGAGAGGGACCAGGGGGCACTAGTAGGTAGCAGCTGAAGATGAGGCAGCAGAGTGCCCAGGTGGGCAGCAGAGCCAATGGCATCCTGGGCTGGCTCAGGAGCAGTGTGGGCAGCAGGACAAGGGAGGTTCTTCTGCCCCTGTGCTCAGCACTGCTCAGGCCACCCCTGGAGTGCTGTGTCCAGTTCTGGGCTCCTCCATTGCAGAGAGATGTTGAGGTGCTGGAAGGTGTTGAGAGAAGGGCAGCAAGGCTGGGGAGGGGCCTGGAGCACAGCCCTGTGAGGAGAGGCTGAGGGAGCTGGGGGTGTGCAGCCTGCAGAAGAGGAGGCTCAGGGCAGAGCTCATTGCTGTCTGCAGCTCCCTGCAGGGAGGCTGTAGCCAGGTGGGGTTGGGCTCTGCTGCCAGGCAGCCAGGGACAGAAGAAGGGGACACAGCCTCAAGCTGTGGCAGGGGAGGTCTAGGCTGGATGTTAGGAGGAAGTTGTTGTCAGAGAGAGTGATTGGCATTGGAATGGGCTGCCCAGGGAGGTGGTGGAGTCTCTGTGCCTGGAGGTGTTGAAGCCAAGCCTGGCTGGGGCACTTAGTGCCATGGTCTGGTTGATTGGCCAGGGCTGGGTGCTAGGTTGAGCTGGCTGAGCTTGAAGGTCTCTTCCAACCTGCTTGATTCTATGATTCCTCCTCCTCAAGACCTCTTTTTTCCCACTCAGTCAGTGATGAAGATGACACAATTATGTTTCTTAAGCTGCCTTTCGTGGCACCCTTGTGGCACTCTTCACTTCTAACACTTCCCAATGGCTTCGCTTTGCCCTCACAGTTCTCTGCGCTGAGTTTTTGCAGTGGTTTGGTTTTGCTGCTGTGGTTTTCTGCACTAATTTTTTTCTTTTGCACTCAGGCATCCTAAAATATTAACTACCCTGAGTAAGCTCTCTGCAGTAGCTGGGCTTGCACAGTGAGCTTGAAGAAGCAGTGAAATACTCAACGTGCTCTGCATTTGCTACTCTGCTCTGGGGGGGCTCCCACAGTGTGTGTTAATAAAGTAAACAGTTTAGACAGAGCAAAAGGAGAGAGAAATGCTTATGAGAACAAAAACAATGTTTATCACTACACAACTTAAGATTTATGTTCAAAGCCAGGCTAGAGAGAGGAAAAACAAACCCCAACTGTACATTTTGAGAGCTCTGCCGAGCACATGAGTGCTGTTTGTACTTCAAGAGGCATGAAAAAGAGTTTGGGTTTAGGTGAAGCTGTGCAGTAGGTGTCTGTTAGTACTGTTCCTTCATTTTGCATGTGTCAGTGATGGTCACAGAATCATAGAATGGTCTAGGTTGAAAGGGACCTCCAAATGTCATCCAATCCAACCCCTTCTGCAGTCAGCAGGGACACTCTCAGCTCGATCAGAGTCATGTTGAGCCTCACCTTGAATATCTCCAGGGATGGGGCATCAACTACCTCCCTGAGCAACCTGTTCCAGTGTTCCACAAGTAAAGAACTTGTTGCTAAAATCCAATCTAAATCTGCTCTTCTGATGGCCCAGCAGTGTGTACCTGAACTCATATTATGTGAGCTAGGAGGTAACAGGACTGGAGTGTGCAATGCTGTTTGTGGTAGCTCTTCTTTCACTGTGTGAGGCACTCATCTGGAACTTCAGTTTTCTCAAGGCTGTTACCAGGGCTCTGTCTTCAGTTTTCATAGAATCCCAGGGTGGTGGGGATTGGAAGTGACCTCTTCAAATTGAGTCCAACTCCCTGCCAAAGCAGGATCACTTAGGGCAGATCACACAGGAAGACATCCAGATGGGGTTTGAAAGCTTTCAGAGAAGGAGACTGCACAACCTCCCTGAGCAGTCTGCTTCAGGGCTCCAGCACCCTCACAGTAAAGAGTCTTCTCCTGGTGTTGAAGTGGAATTTCCTATGATTGAGTTTATGTCCATTGCCCCTCATCCTGTCACTAGGAGTCACTGAAAGGAGACTGGTTCCATTCTCCTGACAGGCACCCTTGAGATATCTGTAGACAGTGATAAGATCCCCTCTCAGCCTTCTCTTCTCCAGACTGAGTAGCCCCAGGGCTTTCAGCCTTTCCTCATCAGACAGATGTTCCTGTCCCTTAGCCATCCTCATAGCCCTCTGCTTGACTTTCCAGTAGCTCCCTTTCTTTCTTGAGCTGGACCCAGTGTGCCAGGTGAGGCTTCAGCCAGGCAGAGTAGATAGGAAAGAGAACCTCCCTTGACCTGCTCACCTCTTAAGGCACACCAGGATCCCATTTACCTTCTTGGCCACAAGGGCACATTGGTCTTCCATGGAGACCTGAGTGTCCACCAGGACTCTGAGGTCCTTCTCCATGGAGCTGCTTTCCAGCAGTTCAATCCCTCCCCTGTACTGGTAAGGAGATTATTCCTGCCCACGTACAGGACTCTGAGGTCCTTCTCCATGGAGCTGCTTTCCAGCAGTTCAATCCCTCACCTGTACTGGTAAGGAGATTATTCCTGTCCAGGTACAGGACTCTGAGGTCCTTCTCCATGGAGCTGCTTTCCAGCAGTTCAATCCCTCACCTGTACTGGTGAGCAGATTATTCCTGTCCAGGTGCAAGGGCTCCACTCTTACCCTTGCTGAACTTTTAACTGGCTCTGAAATCTAACACTGGTGATTTTATCCGTGTTGAACTTGATTCCCCTTTTCTAATTGAGTTCTGCTTTTATATTTGGTACAAGTAAGGAAATGATTAGTAAAAGGATGGCCAAAACATGATATAGATACCTTTTGTGGTATGTGTGCTGCATCCAAGTGACATGTTAACACTTCCTTCATGCTCTGCCTGCTGGGAAGAGCTCCCTTTGCCCTTAGTGGCACCTAGAAAATGAGTTTGAGAGGTGCTGCCTTTTAAGATAATTTATTAGAGGAGAAATGGACTTCAGCAGCTGAGTCTCAAAGGTGGCTTGGAAATGCTCAGTGCTTTGTTTCCCAACGTGATTTAATTACATACACTCATTAATTTAGAATTAAAAGTAAGGAACTGACATGCAGCAGCAGCATGTGACTTCAAATTTGCTGTCAGAGATGCTTTTAAGCCCCAGCTCCATACTGAGTTACTCTGGGGTCAGGTCTTCAGGGCCAGCTATGTCATCAAGTGCACCAACAGGAACCGTGTTCAAACAGTGCTTCCGAGTCGCCTTGTGTCAGCCCGGAGATCCCTGTCCTGCTTTCCCCACTGCTCCAGCTAGACCCTGTCTAGCATTTTCCAAGGCATATTTGACTTTGCAGAAGAGCCATGGATATGTAGCTGGTGCTGCCAGTTCAGCATCTGCTCCTGGAACATCAATCACCCAGGCAAGCACACAGAGCTGAGCAGACAGTGGAGTTGAGCCGACAGTGATGCGCTCTTTTCCTTGCAGCTGTCTCAGAAGATCTCTGAGCTCTGTGCCTTCCACATTTCATCTGCTCTACTGATCCTTGACAGGGCTCAGTGCAATTCCAAAGCAGCTCCTCAGCCACCTCTGAAAAAGCTTCCCAAATGGCACGTGGAGTGCTGGATAGGTACTGCTCCAAAGCCACCTTACTTAATTGATCTGTCTGTTGTTCAGTGCTATCCAATTTCTGACCTCCTGCCATGGCTAATCAGTTAGATTTCAGTCTTTTCAGGCCAGGCCTGGTCAGCAATTGTGCAGCTTATGCATGGCTGAAAAATCCTGGTACTACTTTACTCTGGAGTCTCCAGCAGAGATAGAAAAGAGTACAGGAAGAAAAATAGGAAACATTATTTGACAGGCTCTAATCACAGAGTGATATGGGTTGGAAGGGACCTCTGGAAATCACCAGGCAACCTTCCTGCCAAAGTAGGTTGCACAGGAATATGTCCAGGTGGGTTTAAGTCTCCAGAGATGGAGACTCCACCACCTTTCTGGGCAGGCTGTTCCAGTGTTCTGGCACCTTCAAAGTAAAGAAGTTTCTCCTCATGTTCAGATGGAACTACCTGTGTGTGAGAATAGGTCTTATGGGGGGCAACTGAAGGAGGTGGGGGTGGTTAGTTTGAGAAAGAGGAGGCTGAGAGGAGTCTTCATCACTGTCTACCTGAGAGGACCTTGTGGAGAGGTTGGTGCTGGTCTCTTCTCACAGGTGAATAGTGATGGAACAAGAGGGAATGGCCTCTAGCTGCAGCTGGGTAGGTTTAGACTGGATACTAGGAATTGTTTGTTCCCAGCAAGAGTGGTCAGGCATTGGGATGAGCTGCCAGGGAGGTGTGGAGTCACCAACCCTGGATGCATTTAAGATATCTGGATGTGCTGCTTGGGGATATGGTTCAGGGTGCACCTTGTAGAGCAGGGCTATCTGTTGGGCCTGGTGATCACAGGATCACAGAATCAGGCAGGGATGGAAGGGACCACAAGGATCAGCCAGTTCCAACCCCCCTGCCATGCCCAGGGACACCCTGCCCTAGATCAGCCTGGCCAGAGCCTCGTCCAGCCTGGCCTTAAACGCCACCAGGGATGGGCCTCAACCACCTCCCTTGGCAGCCCATTCCAGCCTCTCACCACTCTCATGATCAACAACTTCCTCCTCACCTCCAGTTTGACCCTACCCACCTCCAGCTTTGCTCCATTCCCCCTAATCCTGTCACTCCCTGACAGCCTAAAAAGTCCCTCCCCAGTTTTTTTGTAGCCCTCTTCAGATGCTGGAAGGCCACAAGAAGGTCGCCTGGGAGCCTCCTCTGCTCCAGCCTGCACAGCCCCAACTCTTTCAGTCTGTGCTCACAGCAGAGCTGCTGCAGCCTCTGAGCATCCTCCTGGCCCTGCTCTGGACATGCTCTAGCACGTGGAGCTGGAGTGTGTACTGGAGGCTCCAAAACCAGATACAGTGATCCTGAGGAGCTTTGCCAACCTCAGTGTTTCTGTGATTCTGTGTTGAAGTTTGTGCCCTTTACCTCTTGTCCTGCCACTGGGCCCCACTGAGAAACAGCCTGGCCCCATTCTTCTGACACCCACCCTGGATGGTCAGCATTGAGGAGATCTCCTTTCAGTCTCTTCTCTAGGCTAATATAGAGGCAGGGGAAGGAAAACAACTCTTTGAGACTGGAAAGCTTTGCAGAGCAGAGAATTGTGAGCTGTGAGAAGGTAAAGAAGCAGCTCAACATTTTTAAGAGGGGATTTTAAAAGGATAGATTTTTTTAAATGATTAATATTTTAGGGGTTTAAACTAAATAGATTAACCTCAAAAAAAGGGGAAAACCCAACCCAAACCCACAACAGAAACCCCAAACCACCCCAGTAATTTTCTAATTGGGCAACTTTATTACCACTAAGTTTAAAGCTCTGAGTTGCTGGCAGCTAAACCAAGCCGTTGGCTGCCATCTATTAAAGCCACAGATTTCGTCTTGGGCTTTGGTTTTGTTTCCAGTCCTATCTTTGTGTGCAATTAAGAGGCAAATGCATGCGAACAGAGCAGCTCTCAACAGCTTTCTGATGGATAAATTTGCTCTCTGAAAAGCCTTCCTGGGCAAATCCCCTTCAGCCCATCCTCTTTTGCAGAGCTGATTGCTTCAGCACGTCTAGCTCTTGCTCGCTCCCTCAGCGCTACAAGGAAGTGTTTTGAACAGCCTTTGATCATAAATTTGATTCCAGAGAGCTGTCTGCTCTGCTGACTTATTTTTGCCTTATTAGGTGATTCTTTGCCCTTCTCAGCTCCAGGAACTGTTGAGCCTCTCTGGTTTTTCAGTTCCTGAAGCTTGAAAGGAGAAGAGTTCAGTTTGGTGCTTGAGAGAAAGCTCTGTGGAATCAAGTTACCTTGGTCCTGGGGTGCAGCAAGAGAGAGCGTGGGCAGCAGATCCAGGGAGGTTCTCCCTCCTCTTTACTCTGCCCTAGTGAGAGCACAGCTGCAATATTGTGTCTAGTTTTGGGCTCCCCACTTCAAGAGACACAGGGACCTGCTGGAGAGAGTCCAACAGAGAGCCACAAGAATGACTGGGGGACTTGAGCATCTCCTTTAAGATGAGAGACTGAGAGCCCTGGGGCTGGTTAGTCTGGAGAAGAGAAGGCTGAGAGGGGATCTGATCAGTGTCTATAAATATATGAGGAGTGAGGGTCAAGTGGCTGGGGCCAAGCTCTTCTTGCTGGTCAGCAGCAATAAAACAAGGAACAGTGGATACAAACTGGAACACAGAAGGCTTCACCTCAACAGGAGAAGCTTCTTTAGAAATGCCAGAGCCCTGGAGCAGGCTGCCCAGAGAGGCTGTGGAGTCTCCTTCTCTGGAGACTTTCAAAGCCCACCTGGATGTGTTCCTGTGCAAACTGGCCTAGGGTATCCTGCCGTGGCAGAGAGGTTGGGCTCGATCTCTGGAAGCCCTTCCCAACCTCTAAAGTTCTGTGGTTCTGTTATTCTGTGATTCTCCTCTCTTGTGGTTTCCCACCAAATCAGATTAGTACACCTCAGCAGAACAAAAGTGCAGATGTGTTTGGGGAGGCAGACACTAGTGCTTGGCATCAAAGCCAGGAGCTCCTTCAGGCAAGTGACACTGAGACAAGAGTGGGGGTGGAAGGGCTCTACCCTCTGGGGTTGCAGTGGAGCTGGCATGCAGCAGCCCCTATTGTGATATGAGGTGTGGCCAAAGGAACCAGAGGTCACCCTCCATTTTCTAGGGGTCTGGGCTGCTGGGAGCCAAACTGAGGGTGGCAAACTGCCACGCAGGGCAGGCTTTTGTTAGCAAGTTATGTAACGGGGAAGTAAAAAATAATGCGGTCGTTAAGTAAGGCAGTCATTAAAGGCAGCTCTTTGTTCCTTAATCAGAGAGCCATGAATACACCAGCTGGGAGACAGCCTGGCTCTGAGATTCTTAACTGGGCTTGAAACGCCTCAGTCAGGACCTTACAGCCCTTGCAAGGGCGGGGGAAGGCTTGGGGAGTCTTCTTCCATTGTTGGTAAACGATACTTATGGGCTTCTTTCTGTGAGGCTTTTCCCTGGCACAGAGATTGTTTTTTTAATTATTATTGCTACTTTCTTTGCTTCCTCCCCCTAATTGTATTGTGTTTTGCCTTCAGTTGTGAGGGCTAGAGGCTGTGGCTTCTGGGACTCAGATTCCAGAAGTTAGGCTTGGAGATAAATGCTCATCGCAAGGCATAGCGTTCGTAGGAGTTGGCAGCAGAGCGTGGCAGGAGATGGACTGTTTGAGGAGGAAGGAATTTTCTCACTGCCTTGCAGCCCTGGACAGCTTGGCTGACACATTTTGCTTAGCTCTGTTTGTCTTCTTTTGAGGGATTAGATATTGGCCTTTGACAGATGTTAGGTGTTAGATCTGCTGAAGCAGTGATCTATGTTAGGGCCGTAATGGAGAGCTCCTGGTGCCATCTTTCACTTGTACATGATGTTGTTATCTCCCCAGCTAACATCTACTGCATGTAGATACTAATGCAGTGCAGGAGACCAAACAAACAAACAAATGCTTAGCTTCATGGAAAAGAAAATCTATAGATAGTAGAAATTCTAGAGAGGTAAGCCTGGATGAGGCACTTAGTGCCATGGTCTGGTGACTGGCTAGGGCTGGGTGCTAGGTTGGACTGGAGGAGCTTGGAGGTCTCTTCCAACCTGCTTGATTCTATGAGTATTGTTGGCTGCTGGGACTTGCAACCTATTAACTAGTAACTCTCCTTTCCCCTTTTGTGCTGGAGGAGTTTTACATCATAGATTGATAGAGTGGTTTAGATTGGAAGGGACATTGTATATCCTCTAATGTCCCTCCTATCCAGCTGATTTGCCCAAATTTGATTTGAACTCAAAGTACTGTGGTGAGAAATTAACCATTTCTAGGTCCATTTGACAAATACTTTCAGATCTTCAGACAGTCACTTCTATAGATTTGCCTGTGCAAAACTGTGTGATATATGTATAGAATGGCTTGGGTGGGAAGGGACCTTAAAGATCATCTAATTCCAACCCCTCTGCCATGGGCAGGGACACCTCCCACTGGCCCAGGTTGCTCAAGCCCTCATCCAACCTGGCCTTGAACACCTCCAGAGAGGGAGCAGCCCCAGCCTCCTTAGAGGTTCCAGAGTCTCACCACCCTCACTGCAAAGAAATTCTTCCTAACCTCCAGTCTAAATCTCCTCTCTTCAAGCTCAGATTCATTCCTCATACAACTACTTAAACCCCCTCCAGCTCGGATGTGTGCTTTTCAACAGATGTATTTCTTCCCCAAAAACATCTTCAAAAGTGTCATGTAGGTTTTCTATCTCAAATCCCATATAAATTTCTTCTTCATGGATCACAGATCACAGGAAGCTAGGGCTGGGGAGGGACCTCTGCAGATCTTTAGGATAGGGTTCTTTACTGTGAGGGTGGTGAGACACTGGCACAGGTTGCCCAGGGAGGTTGTGGAGCACAGAAGCACAGAATGGGATCTTGAAGGTGTTCAAGATCAGGTTGAATGAGTCCTTGAGCCACCTGTTCTAGTGGGAGGTGTCCCTGCCTATGACAGAGGGTTGGAACTGGCTGAGCTTTGAGCTCCCTTCCAACCTAGACCATTCTATGATCATTGAGTCCAACAGCCCCTGCCAGAGCAGGACCATAGAGAGCTATGGGACACCAAACCTGTTTTTTTGTTCCAGTAGGAACATCCTGCATAGGTATAGCAGAAGAGAGTGCTTGGCTCTCTGTTTAGACTTTGCAGTGCTAGGCAGGGTTTCTCAACACCTAAGCCTCACCCTGGCTGTTTCAAGTGGGAATCGATTAAATCAACGTGACACGCTGAGGCCGAGCCAAGTCTTGTCTAATCAGCAGTCAGCACAGCTGCTCTGGCATGAGGCTCCCAAAAATAGAAACACAAGAAGTCAAACAAGTAAGTGGAAGGGCACTAAAAGAAAAAAACTAAAAGTGCTGCTAATTCCACTGTTGACTTTCTGTCTAATGGATTCTTGTTCCCAGGCCACACTAAGTAAAGCAACTGGCGCGGGCTGCGCCTCTGCAGATGGCTCAGCAGTGACACAGGCAGCCCAGCTGGCTGACAGGTGTTTGAGTTGGGTTTAACAAGTTCCTCACACCAGCCAGATTTATTTCTCTCTAAGTTTTTTTTCTCCCCCTTACAGATACTGAGAAGTTAGTCAGCTGATGGTTTTTATTCAGCATTGGCACCCCTGGCACTGTGCTGCCTTTTGTTGTGAGTGTCAGGTAGAACCAGAGAGTTGTTTTGCTTGGAAAAGACTCCTAAGAGTCTACCTGTCAACACCACCACGGCCATTAAAGCATGTCCCAAAGTCACACATTTCTTGAACCCTTCCAGGGATGGGGATTCCACCACCTCCCTGGGCAGCCTGTGCCAATCCCTGACCGCTCTGGCAGTATGGAAATTTTCCCTTGTCTCTAACCTGACCCTCCTCTGGCACAATTCCAGGCCATTTCTTCTCATCCTATCACCTGATACCAGGGAGCAGAACCTAACCCCCACCTCAATCCAACCTCCTCTCAGGGAGCTGTAGAGAGCAATGAGCTCTCCCCTCAGCCTCCTCTTCTCCAGGCTAAGCACCCCCAGCTCCCTCAACTGCTCCTCCCCAGCCCTCCTCTCCAGACCCTCCCCCAGCTTCGTTGCCCTTCTCTGAACATGCTCCACCAATTGTTTCTTCTGATTTTCCTTACAAATGAGGAAATTATAGTTTAAGTTTGTAGTAAGAAAGACACTGAATAGGAAATGAATCCCTGCTTTGTTCCATAGTTGTATCTGTTACCTTGACTCATGGCAGATGCACAAGATTTTATTTATAGCTGTTGGCAGCAGGATCCCAAGAAATGTTTCTTTAGCTGTCTCCTTCTTGTAATGAAAATGCTCTTAAATAGCTTCATGGAAGGAGCTTGCCTGACTTGGAGGGTATCACTGTTACACTCTGTGTTGATGTCTTCCATAATGTGAGAAGGTCTTGGGAATTTTGTGTGCAGTTTAGGTCAAGCCTGGAGGGAAAAACATTCACAGAATGCTGGAGGTTGAAAGGGTCCTCTGGAAATCATCTAGACCAGTTCCAGTGCCTGCCCAGAAGAGAATCATAGAATCACAGAATGGTTTAGGTTGGAAGGGAGCTCAAAGCTCAACCAGTTCCAACCCCCTGCCATAGGCAGGGACACCTCCCACTAGAACAGGTCGCTCAAGGCCTCATCCAACCTGATCCTGAACACCTTCAGGGAGGTTGTGGAGCACAGAAGCACAGAATGGGATCAAAGATCTCATTCTGTGCTTCTGTGCTCCACAACCTCCCTGGGCAACCTGTGCCAGTGTCTCACCACCCTCACTGCAAACAACTTCTTCCTAACATCCAGTTTCAGTCTCCCCTCTGCCAGTTCAAACCCATTCCTCCTCATCCTGTCATTACCAGACCTTGTCAACAGTCCCCCCCCTGCCTTCCTGTAGCCCCTCAGATCCTGGAAGGCCACTCCAAGGTCTTCTGGAAGCCTTCTCTTCTCCAGGCTGCAGAGCCCCACCTCTCTCAGCCTGTCCTCATAGCAGAGCTGCTGCAGCCCTCTGAGCATCTTTGTGTCCTCCTCTGAACTCACTCCAAGAGTTCCATGTCCCTCTTCTTGTGTTGGGGCCTCCAGAACTGTACATAGTGCATTAATACTGGATATTAGTATTAAGAAGAGTGTGTCCAGCAGGTCAAGGGAGGTTCTCCTCCTGCTCTACTCAACCCTGGATGGACTACATCTGGAATACTGTGCCCACTGCTGGGATCCGTGGGTTCAACAGGGACAGGGAACATGTTGCTCACATGGCTTAAATCTGCAGGAAGGATAACACTTGAGCTATCCTGAGTAACTGAGTGGGAACCATGGGATCAGTATCCTGAGAGGCATAGGCTGGATGTTAGGAGGAAGTTCTTGCCAGAGAGAATGATTGGCACTGGAATAGGCTGCCCAGGGAGGTAGTGGAGTCACTATCCCTGGAGGAGTTCAAGACAAGACTGGATGAGGCACTTAGTGCCATGGTCTGGTTGATTGGATAGGGCTGGGTGCTAGGTTGGACTGGATGAGCTTGGAGGTCTCTTCCAACTTGCTTGATTCTATGAGCCTGTGGTAGAATGGTAGGAGGAATGGGTTTGAACTGGCAGAGGGGAGATTGAAACTGCATGTTAGGAAGTGATTTACATTGAGGGTGGTCAGACACTGAAACAGGTTGCCCAGGGAGGCTGTGGAGCACAGAAGCACAGAATGTGATCAAAGATCCCATTCTGTGCTTCTGTGCTCCACAACCTCCCTGGAGGTGTTCAAGGCCAGGCTGGATGAGGCCTTGAGCTACCTGTTCTAGTGGGAGGTGTCCCTGCCTATGGCAGGGGTGTTGGAACTGGCTGAGCTTTGAGGTCCTTTCCAACCTAAAGCATTCTATGGTTCTATGACATATAATTGGTGTGGGAGGCAAAGCTGTGGCCCTGCTGGTGGCTGTGGGCTGGCTCTGTACATGCTCCATGGGGGAGGATGCTGCAGGAGCCCTCTGCCCGTGCGCGGTCGAACATTCCGCTCCGTTGCTGCCTTGCTAAAAATAGCTGTCCTGCTTTTCAAACACTGGGCTATTAGATTAGTCCAGGGGTCTGGCATGCTCAGGGTGATGGAAGGCACATACCCATAAATTAGCAAAACAGTAAGTAGTGTTTGGCCACACTAATTTTCTTTCTATTAAGATGAGTTTCCTTGTTAGTAACCCCGGGGTGCCAAGGCTTTTCTCTAAATCAAGCTCCTGGCAGTGCCCCAGTGCCTGTTAAAATGCTTGGGTGGAGAAACCTCTGACTGCTTCTTGCTGCTTTTGTATTGGGTTTTGCTTTCTGCTTTGTTTTGTTGGATTTTTTTTTGTTTCTTTCTTTGTTTTTTAATTTATTTGGTGTATTTTTTTTCTTTTATTAATTTTATAGAGCCATAGAATCAGTCAGGGTTGGATGATGACTCCACCACCTCCCTGGGCATCCTATGCCAATGCCTGAACACTGTATCCAGAAAGACATTTTTCCTGATACCCACCCTCAGCCTGCTCTCATGCCATTTCAGGCCATTTCCTCTCCTATCACCTGATACTAGGAGAAGAGGTCATAGAATCATAGAATCAGTCAGGGTTGGAAGGGACCACAAGGATCAGGCAGTTCCAGTCCCCCTGCCGTGGGCAAGGACACCTCACACTAGATCAGGCTGTGCAGAGGAGCCTCATCCAGCCTGGCCGTAAACACCTCCAGGGAGGAGGCTTCCACCACCTCCCTGGGCAACCCCTTCCAGGCTCTCACCACCCTCATGCTGAACAACTTCTTCCTAACATCCAGTCTGAATCTCCCCATTTCCAGCTTGGTTCCACTCCCCCCAGTCCTATCACTACCTGACAGCCTAAAAAGTCCCTCCCCAGCTTTCTTGTAGAACCCTATCTGCAAGATGCTTAAAGTGTTTTGCAGCAACCATTTCACTTTCCCAGCCTTGCAGAGAGGATCTCACGAGGTCCCAGCACGTTTGCCACCATAAATCATCTCAATGCCTAAAATATTCCACATAGCAAACCACATTCCAAGTGATTGATACAAGTTGCTCTCAACTTTGAGGGTTTTGGGTTCTTTTCTTTAGTGATTAGATAATGTGATGCCTAATTAATTTTTGGCACTGCATTGTTTGTGGTGCAAGTAACCACTGAACTTAAGAAAGTTCATCCTTTTGTCTTGGCGTACAAGTTCACATACTTGTGTGCTGAGATAACCTCTCTTTCATCTTGGCTCACAGCACTGAGTTGGGTGGGAGAGTTGATTGGCTTGAGGGAAGGAAGGCTCTGCAAGAGGTCTGGACAGGCTGGAGTGATGGACTGAGGTCAGCTCCATGAGGATCGACAAGGCCAAGTGCTGGGTGCTGCACCTGGGGCACAGCAACACCATGCAATGCTCTAGGCTCAGGACAGAGTGGCTGCAAAGTTGCCTGGTGGAAAGGACCTGGGGGTGCTGGTTGACAGCTGGGCTGAAGATGAGCCAGCAGTGTGCCCAGGTGGATCAGGAATAGTGTGGCCAGCAGAAGCAGGGAGGTGAATGTGCCCCTGTGCTGGGCACTGGTGAGGCTAAATCTCAAATCCTGGGTTCAGTTTTGGGCCTCTCATTCCAAGAAGGACATTGAGGTGCTGGAGCATGTCCAGAGACGGTGCTGGGGAAGGGGCTGAAGAAAGTCATGTGAGGAGTAGCTGAGAGAACTGGGTTGTTTAGCCTGGAGAAAAGGAGGCTGAGAGGAGACCTCGTTGCTCTCTACATCTCCCTGAAAGGAGGCTGGAGTGAGGTGGGGGGGTTCATAGAATCAACCAGGTTGGGAGAGACCTCCAAGTTCATCCAGTCCAACCTATCACCTAGCCCTGTCCAATCAACTAGGTTGGGCTCTTCTCCCTAGTAAGTGACAGGGTAAGAGGAAATGGCTTCAAGCTTCACCTGGGGAGCTTTAGGAGATTAGGAAAAAAAACCCTTTTGCTGCAGGAGTAGTGAGACATTGGCAGAGGCTGCCCAGGGAGGTGGTGGAGTCACCATGACTCCACAAAGACTGTGGGCATGGCACTTCAGGACACAGCTTAGGGGGCATGCATGATGATCTTAGTTTGAAGGTTGGACTCAATGATTTTAGAGGTCCTTTCCAACTGAAATAATTCCATGATTCTATGACTCTTATTTGGGGGGGGGGAATAGCAAAAAATGCAAGTCAAGGTGTGAACATAGCTGTAAATGCACCGTCAGCAAGTTGCTAAGAGCACAGCTGCAAAGCATCTGCCTCAGGCTGGAAAACATTTAGATCTCAACTGCATTTCTATGTTTCCAAGTTGCTGCAGTGCAAATGCAAACTGCAAAATCAATCTGAAATGTGTGGTCATGGCACTTTGGGATGTGGTTTAATGGCCATGGTGGTGTTAGGCTGAAGGTTGGACTTGATGATCTTAGAGGTCTTTCCCAACCAAAACAAATCTGTGATCTATGAATCCATTAGGAAGCATAATTATAAATACACTGCAAGTCAAAGCAGCCACAACATGAACAATCCAAGATGGAATGAGAATCAGGGTTGATGCAGGAGGCTATTTCTGCATTGTTATGTTGAAGGGATAATCACAGGATCAGAGGATGTGAGGGTTTGGAAGGGACCTCTGGAGATCTTCCAGTTCAACCCCCATGCCAGAGCAGGGCCATACAATCTAGCTCAGGTCACACAGGAACACATCCAGACAGGGCTGGAAAGGCTTCAGAGAAGGATACTCCACAACCTCTCTGTGGGCAGCCTGTGACAGAGCTCTGGGACTCCTACAGTACAGAGGTTCTTCCTCTTGTTGAGGTGGAACCTCCTGTGCTGCAGTTTCCATCCCTTGCCCCTTGTGCTGTCCCAGGGCACAAGTGAGCAGAGCCTGTCCCTGTCCCTTCCTTCCTGACCTCCAGGCCTCAGCTATTGATAGACATTGCTCAGATCCCCTCTCAGCCTTCTCCTCTGCAGACCAAGCAGCCCCAGGGCTCTCAGCCTTTCCTCATCAGGCAGTGCTCCAGTCCCTGAAGCATCCTTGTAGCCCTCCCTTGGATTCTCTCCAGCAGATCCCTGCCCCTCTTCAGCTGGGGAGCCCAGAACTGGCAAAACATCTAGGGCTTGTCTCCCCAAAACCAAACCCCAGCAGCGACTGTGGAGTGGTTTGGGTTGTTTTTACTGCTTTGCAGTGACTCAGTGCAGCAGGGAAAATGAAATATTGTCTGGTACCTATTAGCCTGTGAAGAACTTTTCTGAATTCACACTGTAAATCTGGAGAAAATGAAGGGCTAAGGATTCCTTGTGCTGATTAATTGGAAGTTTTCTCCAGCGTGCTAGCATCTATTTTTACAGAGCAGAGCTGGAAGGAAGATGTTGGAAACTGTGCCACGAGTGGAGTGGAGAAAAATGCCCTTTTAACAAGCTATTTTAAACTGCATTTTTAATTGCTGTGTGTCGTGAGTGCTCTGTATTTATTTGCTTAATTACTTGTATCAGTTTGGTGAGTAATTGGCCTTTTATTGGCTCTCTCTGTTGTAAGAGATTGGAGGTGTTGGGGTTTTTTTCTTTGTTCTTTTGTGTGTGTGTCTGTGAGACATTTGTCTTCTGCTTGGCTGGGAATTAAACAAGTGAGCTTTCCAAGCTGTCTTTTGTTGCTGAATTCTGGCTTGGCCAGAAAACTGAATTAGCTGATGTGCAAGTTACTGGGGCAAACTTCTGTCAAGCAATTAAGAGCCAAGAATGCCATGGAGACATAGGAGCTGACTGATGGAGCAGCAACATTGCTGAGAAGGACCTGGAGATAGATGAGGTGAAAGTGTTCTCCTGCAGGGAATAAAGTGAACGACATCTTGGACTGTGTTGTGAGTCTTCAGAAGAGGAGGATGAGGGAAGACCTCATAGAATCACAGAACAACCTCATAGAATCATGGAACATCCTTATAGCATCAGAGAACAACCTCACAGAATCATAGAACAACCTGGGCTGAAAGGGATTTTCAGCCTGGAAGGGACTTGGGTATTAGGAAAAATATTCTTCACAGCAAGGGCTGCCAAGCATTGGAACAGGCTGCCCAGGGAGGTGGTGGAGCCACCGTCCCTGAAGCTAACTTAAAGGACACATGAGTGTGGTGCTGAGGGAAGTGGTTTAGTGCTAGTGGCTTGGGACTGTGAGCTCTAGGCAAGGGTTGGACTTGATCTCCAAACCATTCTATGATTCTATCTCAAAAGTCTCTTCCAAACTTGACAGTTCTGTGATGAAAGCTTCAGCTGGCACCTCGGGGGGAAATATTTTCCCCTCTTTGCTTGGTGATGCTGCATCTGGTATGCTGGGTCATATCTGAGAAGTCTTCCCCCCCTCAGCTCTGCAAGACATGTTGAAGCAACAGCAAGGACCCAGCAGGGAGGTAGTGTGTGCTCAGGAGCCTGCAAAACAAGACCTTTGAGGAGAATGTCAAGGAGCTAAGCTTGCTGAGCTTGGCAAAGAGGAGGCCAAGGAGCAATAGAGCCTGTCCTGCAAGCCTAAGGATTTTCAAGGACAGCTTCCTCAAATGCCAAGTGCAGTCCAGGCTGATGAGTTGAGTGAGCAGGGCAGAAGGCCAGCATGGATGAACCAGGAGCTCCTGCCTGAGCTCAGATGCAAAAAAGCAGGTGAGCAGTGAAACCAGGGGTGAGCCACCCAGCAGGAACACAGAAACATTGCCAGAGCATATGGTGGTGGAGTTAGAAAACCACAAACTCATCTGGAGTTGAAACTCCTGAAGGACTCAAAGGGCAGCATGAAGGACTTCTACCTGTGTCCACAGCAAGAACAAGGCTGAAGGAAGCACTGCCCCAAGGCCAAGAGGACCTGGTGCCCTTTTGGCCTTGGCTTAAACCAGTCAAGTTTGCCTTCAGGTCCCTTAAAGCTCCTCACAGAATGTGTGAGAAGGGAGCATTGCCTGCTGAAGGAGAAGGGAGTGTTGAGGAGCAGTTAAGCTGCCTGGACATCAATGAATAGCTCACAGTTCTTAAAGCCAAGAAGATCCCTCAGGCTGAGTGGGAGAAATGATTGATTGGTGTCAACTGACAGAAGTCTGGAGAGCTGGCTGGGGTTTTGGTGAGGTCTCATCCCTCTTTGAATGGGAGATAACCAACATCCCATTGATCCCTTCTGCTTTAAGCCCCTAAGAAGCAGTCAGTGAAATAAAACTGCTTTAAAGAATGACAACACAGAGCTTGGCACTCTCAGCATGTTTGCCAGTGATGCCAAGCTGTGTGCTGCACTGGACTCGCCCAAGGGCAGGGGTGGCATCCAGGAAGGCCTTGATGGGCTTCACAAGTGAGGCAGTGCCAACTGCCCGAGGTTCAACAAGTCCCAAGTGCAAGGTCCTGCAGCTGGCATAAGCTAGCCCCAGGCACAAATCCAGGCTGAGTACCGAGTGGGTGAGGGCAGCCCTGAGGAAAGAGCCTTTGGGGTGTTGGGTGCTGAGCAGCTCCCCAGGAGCCAGCAGTGCCCTCCTGCAGCCCAGCAGGCAGCTGTGTGCTGGCTGCAGCCAGAGAAGAGTGGATTGTAATGACAGGACAAGGGGTAATGGGTTTGAACTGGCAGAGGGGAGATTGAAACTGGATGTTAGGAAGAAGTTGTTTGCAGTGAGGGTGATGAGACACTGGCACAGGTTGCCCAGGGAGGTTGTGGAGCACAGAAGCACAGAATGGGATCTTTTCTATGCTTCTGTGCTCTGCAACCTCCCTGAAGGTGTTCAAGACCAGGTTGGATGAGGCCTTGGGCAGCCTGTTCTAGTGGGAGGTGTCCCTGCCTATGGCAGGGGGTTGGAACTGGCTGAGCTTTGAGGTCCTTTCCAACCTAAACCATTCTATGATTGTGCCCCTTGGCTCTGCTCAAACCTCACCTCCAATCCTGCCTCCAGCTCTGCTGTCCCCAGCAGAAGGAGGACACAGAGCTGCTGGAGAGAGGCCTGAGGAGGCCACAAAGATGATGGCAGGGCTGGAGCAGCTCTGCTGTGAGCACAGGCTGAGGGAGCTGGGGGGGTGCAGCCTGCAGAGGAGAAGGCTCCAGGGGGGGCTCAGAGCTGCCTGCAGTGCCTGAAGGGATCCTGCAGGAAGGCTGCAGAGGGACTTATCCTAGAGGGGTCTGTAGACAGGCCAATGGGGAATGGTTGGGGCTGAGGCAGAGCGGGGTTAGACTGGAGCTGAGGAAGAAGTTCTGCAGTGTGAGGCTGGTGAGAGTCTGGAGCAGGCTGCCCAGGGAGGCTGTGGATGATCCTCTCTGGAGTGTTTAAGCCCAGATTGGATGAAGCCTTGAGCAGCTGAATCTATGAATCTATCTGAGAGGTGTCCCTGCCCATGGTGGAGAGGTTGGAGGAGATGAGCTCTGAGGTCCCTTTCAACCTGAGCTATTCTAGGATGATTTGAAGAGTGTTTGTGGTTGAGATTGATGTTTGACTGCTTTGTGTTGCAGGGTGAACCTGGCTTTGCAGGCAGTAAAGGTGAAGAAGGGGAAAAGGTAAAATGATTCTGTGCATGTTAATGACAGTTTCAGTTTAGCAATAAGGTCAGCCAAGCAGAACTTGGTTCTGAAGGTCTCCCTTAATTCTTTCATGGATGAAGTTCTTCCTTTTTGCCATGGGAATGAAATGATGACATCCTGAAATAAAGGAAACTTCCATGCCCATTAATCATGACCTACAGTAGAAACATTTCTTTTGCTTAAGATTTAATCATTGAATAAAAATCAAATTTAATCACCAAATTTAGAACCAAATCATCACATTTAACCATCAAATTTACCAGAAGCATAACCACAGGACTGCAGTAGTGTTTCCTGGTGTCTTATTTCTATGGTAACTAGGAAAAGTTTGTTTCTCCAGCATGAAATGTGTGATGAGATGAAGTGTAGGCATTTATAGCACTTAGTTGTTGCTTTGGTATGTTACAAATGCATTGATGTGCTGATCCTAGCTACTAAATGCTGTGAACACTTTTGTCCTGAGAACATCAATTTAAGGCAAAAGCAAGAATTAAGGTTTGACACATCTGAAAAGAGGTTGGAGTGAGATGGGGGCTGGGCTCTTCTCTCTAGTATCAGCTGAGGGAGCTGGGGGTGCTCTGCCTAGAGAAAAGGAGGCTAAGGGGAGACCTTCTGGTTCTTTGCAACTCCCTGAAATGAGGTTGTAGCTGGGTTGGGGTTGGTCTCTTAATAACAAGTGATAGAACAAGAGGAAATGGCCTGAAATTGTGGCAGGAGAGGGTTAGATTGGAGATGAGGAAAAGTTTCTTTGCTGCAAGAGTGGTCAGGGACTAGCACAGGCTGCCCAGGGAGGTGGTGGAGTCCCCATGCCTGGAGGTGTTCAAGAAACCTGTAGCCGTGGCACTGTGGGACAGGGTTTAGTGGCCGTGGTGGTGCTGGGTTGATGGTTGGACTCAATGATCTCACTTAGAAGGCTTTTCCAACTCAAATAGTTCTGTACTTGAAGGGAAGTTGTAGCCAGGTGGGGTTGGTCTTCTGCCGGGCAATCAGCAACAGAACGAGGGGATACAGTCTCAAGTTGTGCCAGGGCAGGTTCAGGAGCAGGAGCAGTGTGGGCAGCAGGACAAGGGAGGTTCTTCTGCCCCTGTACTCACTACTGCTCAGGCCACACCTTGAGTGCAGCCTGCAGAAGAGGAGGCTCAGGGCAGAGCTCATTGCTGTCTGCAGCTCCCTGCAGGGAGGCTGTAGCCAGCTGGGGTTGGGCTCTGCTGCCAGGCACCCAGCACCAGAAGAAGGGGACACAGCCTCAAGCTGTGCCAGGGCAGGTCTAGGCTGGATGTTAGGAGGAAGTTGTTGGCAGAGAGAGTGATTGGCATTGGAATGGGCTGCCCAGGGAGGTGGTGGAGTGGCCGTGCCTGGAGGTGTTGAAGCCAAGCCTGGCTGGGGCACTTAGTGCCATGGTCTGGTTGATTGGCCAGGGCTGGGTGCTAGGTTGGACTGGCTGAGCTTGGAGGTCTCTTCCAACCTGGTTAATTCCATGATTCTAAGTATTCCAGTAACCAGGAAGGAAGAAGTATGAGAAGTGAAAAGCAGCATCCATAGCAACTAACATTTGGAATGTGAAGCTTCAGCCTCTAAAAAAAAAGCAGCCCACTTGTTACCCTTGAGTTTTTCTAAGTCCACCAACAGATCTTCTTTCCTTGTGGCTTCCTTATTCATCAATTCTGAAGGGCTTCTGGATTGGGTTTTTTTTCCCCTATTTTTTTTTCCTTCCCCTGCATAATCACTCTGCAGCTGTGCTGTGCTTCCCTTCAGTTTTATGAATAAATTGTGTTGGGACACAGGCTCTTGGTTCCAGCTGCTGCTGCCACTCTCTCTGCTTCACTTCCCTTATGTGAAGGCAGAAATAAAATAACCCAACCAGAGCTAAGTGCATTTGTGCTGTGTGGAAGCTGAGTCAGCACAATTCAGGGTTTTTTTTGTTTGTTCCTTTCACAGAATTGTTAGGATTGGAAGGGACCTCAAGGATCATCCAGTTCCAACCCCCATCCATAGGAAGGAGTTCTTTACAGTGAGGGAACAGGGAGGTTGGGGATGTTCCCTCCCTGGAGGTGTTCAAGGCCAGGTTGGATGAGGTCTCATGGAAGCTGTTTCCCTTCCCATGGCAGGGGGGCTGGAACTGGATGATCTTTAAGGTTCCTTCCAGCCCAACCCATTCTGTGACTCTGTGATTTAAAGAACTTCTCATGGGCAGGGACACCTCAAACTAGATCAGGTAGCCCAAAGCCACATCCAGACTGGCCTTAAAAACATCCAGGGAGGAGACTTCCACCACTTCCCTGGGCAACCTGTGCCAGTCTCTCACCACCCTCATGCTGAGCAACTTCTTCCTAAGATCTAATCTCAATCTCTTTCCTCTAGCTTGGATCCATTCCCCTCAGTCCTGTCACTCCCTGACAGCCTAAAAAGTCCCTCCCCAGCTTTCTTGTAGCCCCCTTCAGACACTGGAAGCCACAAGAAGGTCTCCTGGGAGCCTTCTCCTCTCCAGACTGAACAGCCCCAACTGCCTCGGTCTCTCCTCATAGCAGACAGCTCCAGCCCTCTGCTCATCCTCGTGGCCCTTCTCTGGACCTTCTCTTTATACCTTATAACTTCAGAACGTAATTAAAAACCCTCCACTAGAAACTATTTCCAGTGCAGCTATTAACAATTCAGCTGCACTTCAATTTAAGGAAATCTGTGAGTGGAAGGATCTTTATTTACCAGAGAGCACTGAAGAAAAAGAAATTAGAAAGAAATTCTTTACAGTGAGGGTGGTGAGACACCAAACCAGGTTGGCCAGGGAGGTTTCTTGTGAGAGAATGAGACAGAATGGATTTAAGATGGAAGAGGGCAGATTTAGACTGGAGATGAGGCAGAAATTCTTGCAGTGAGGGTGGTGAGACACTGGCACAGGTTGCCCAGGGAGGTTGTGGAGCACAGAAGCACAGAATGAGATCAGAGATCACATTCTGTGATTCTGTCATCCACAGCTTCCCTGGAAGTGTCTGTGGTCAGGCTGGGTTAAGCTTTGGCCGACCTGATCTAGTGCAGTGTGTCTCTGCCTAAGGTGGGGAGGTTGGACCTAGAGGATCTTCAGAGCTCCCTTGCACCCTCTACCACTCTGTGATTCTCTGGTTTTGAAAGGAGAGCACAGAGAATGGCTGGGGCTGAGGAGCAGATAACCTCTGAGGGAGGCTTGCATGAATGAAGATCACTTAGAGTCAGCTGGGAAGAAATATGTAAACAGATCTCAGATCCAGAGCAGTGCTGCAAAGAGGGAGGGGAATGTGTGTTTGCTGCTGTGTGTGTTTGCTGCTGTGTGTGTTTGCTGCTGTGTGTGTTTGCTGCTGTGTGTGTTTGCTGCTCTGTGTGTTTGCTGCTCTGTGTGTTTGCTGCTCTGTGTGTTTGCTGCTCTGTGTGTTTGCTGCTCTGTGTGTTTGCTGCTCTGTGTGTTTGCTGCTCTGTGTGTTTGCTGCTCTGTGTGTTTGCTGCTCTGTGTGTTTGCTGCTCTGTGTGTTTGCTGCTCTGTGTGTTTGCTGCTCTGTGTGTTTGCTGCTCTGTGTGTTTGCTGCTCTGTGTGTTTGCTGCTCTGTGTGTTTGCTGCTCTGTGTGTTTGCTGCTCTGTGTGTTTGCTGCTCTGTGTGTTTGCTGCTCTGTGTGTTTGCTGCTCTGTGTGTTTGCTGCTCTGTGTGTTTGCTGCTCTGTGTGTTTGCTGCTGTGTGTGTTTGCTGGCTTGTGTGCTAGCTGCTTGTGTGTTAGCTGGTGTGTGTTAGCTGGTGTGAGTGTTTGCTGTATGTGTTTGCTGCCGTCTGTGTTTGCTGTTGTGTGTGTTTGCAGCACTGAGTGGTGGTCCAGAGGGAGCTGAATGTGAGCCAGCAGTGTGCCCAGGTGGCCAAGAAGGCCAATGGCATCCTGGCCTGGATCAGGGACAGTGTGGCCAGCAGGACACAGGGAGGTCCTTCTGCCCCTGTGCTCAGCACTGCTCAGGCCACACCTGGAGTGCTGTGTCCAGCTGTGGGCTCCTCCATTGCAGAGAGATGTTGAGGTGCTGGAAGGTGTTTGGAGAAGGGCAGCAAGGCTGGGGAGGGGCCTGGAGCACAGCCCTGTGAGGAGAGGCTGAGGGAGCTGGGGGTGTGCAGCCTGCAGCAGAGGAGGCTCAGGGCAGAGCTCATTGCTGTCTGCAGCTCCCTGCAGGGAGGCTGTAGCCAGGTGGGGTTGGGCTCTGCTGCCAGGCAGCCAGCAACAGGAGAAAGGGGACACAGCCTCAAGCTGTGCCAGGGGAGGTCTAGGCTGGATGTTAGGAGGAAGTTGTTGGCAGAGAGTGATTGGCATTGGAATGGGCTGCCCCGGGAGGTGGTGCAGTCCCCATCCCTGGAGGTGATTAAGAGGAGGCTGGATGAGGCACTTAGTGCCATGGGTTAGTTAATTAGAAGGTATTAGGTGATAGGTTGTACTTGCTGATCTCAAAGGTCTTTTCCAGCCTGGTTAATTCTGTGGTTCTGTGTTGCTAAAGCAGGAGAAGTTTCTGTGCAGCCATTAGAAAATTGGTTTTAATTTTAACACTGTTATTTATCGTGGAAGTAATTTCCTCTTCCAGCCATCTGCACTTTTTATCTCAGTTACAGAGAAAGGAATAAACTGTGGCAAGGCTTCCTTCATCAACACACAGCAGATGAGATTGTCTGTAAGGATTGTAACCATTTTCTGTTAATAGCACAAGAATGATGCCAGGTGTTGCTCACACTGACTCCTCATTCCATAAGCACAGCGAACAGCAAGGCAATTTCTCCTTCACCATATATCCTTGTGTGGTTTTAATGCCCACCAAATGCTTTTCTCTAACAGGGCAGTAAAGCTCTAGGAAGAGGTTGCTCAGAGTGATTATACAGCCTCTTGTCCTTGGTTTTGCAAGATTAGCCCTCAGCAACCAGACCTGAGCCCATAGTTGCTCCCTGTTTTGAGCAGGAGATTGGACTAGAGACCTCCTGAGGTCATGTCCAGCCTCAATTATTGGCACCTCCAAGGTTGTGTTTAGCTTTGGGCCTCACACAACAAAGACATTGAGGTGCTGGAGTGGGTTCAGAGAAGGACAACAAAGCTGGAGAAGGGTCTAGAGAACAGGGCTGTGGAGGAGCAGCTGGGGGTGCTCTGCTTAGAGAAAAGGAGGCTGAGGAGAGACCTTCTGGCTCTTCACAACTCCCTGAAAGGAGGTTATAGCTGGGTTGGGATTGGTCTCTTAGTAACAAGTGATAGAACGAGAGGAACTGGCCTGAAATTGTGCTGTCAGGTGATAGGTTGGACTCCATGAAATCAAAGGTCTTTTCCAACCCAATTAATCCTGTGATTCTGTGAATCAAATGTAGAATAAGCTGATAGAGAGGATTAGACACTGAAATGGGCTGCCCAGGGAAGTGGTGGAGTCCCAATCCCTGGAGGTGTTTAAGGACAGATTGGATGTGGCACTCAGTGGCATGGTCTGGTTGATGTGGTGGTGTTAGCATGAGGCTGAACTTGATGACCTCAGAGATCTCTTCCAGCCTCAGTGATTCTGTGATTACAAGCAGAGAATTACTGCAGGGTGTGCTAACAAGAGCTTGGGTGCCATGGAGGTTGCAGTGCAGTGAAGTTTGATGTGTTCCTGCTTTAAGCATGTCACAAGCCTCCCAGGCTTGGAAGAAAAAGCACAGAAAGCCACTCTCCCCCCCAGAATAAAACATTTTAAAGCCAAGGGGAAATCCCAGTGGGAAAAGGGTCTAGAAAATGGGCTTCCATTACAGAATCACCCAGTTATAAAGGCTGCAACAGACCTGTGAGATGATCACCACACTGACCAGACCATGGCACTAAGTGCCACATCCAATCTTCCCTTAAACACCTCTTAACAACAAAGTTGGAAGCAGCAGGATTTCTTAAACTCAGGCTGGATTGAGGGGCCAAGGCCAGATGGATGAGGTTTAAGGAAGCCTCACAGAGAGAGTGATTGGCACTGGAATGGGCTGCCCAGGGAGGTGGTGGAGTCACCATCCATGGAGGTGTTGAAGCCAAGCCTGGCTGGGGCACTTAGTGCCATGGTCTGGTTGATTGGCCAGGGCTGGGTGCTAGGTTGGGCTGGGTGAGCTTGGAGGTCTCTTCCAACCTGCTTGATTCTCTGATTCTATGAAGGCCCAAGTGCTGGGTCCTGCACTTNATGAGGCAGTGTGTGCCCAGGGGCACTTTTAGGCACTTGATCCTTGACTTTCCTGTCACTTTTTGGGTGGATGTTCCTCAGGAAAACGATGTAACTAAAAAAGTTGAATCCATTTGACTAAGGGGAAAATGTAGAGTAAAGCTCTGCTGTCACTCATTCATTGCTCCCAAAGCTTCATCCTTTTAGATTTAGGTTTTGGGGCTGTTCTTTTATGTCTTGGTTGTCCTTTTGCCTGTGTATACAGACGAGAGGAGTGAAAGGCTGGGGCCTGTCCAGCCTAAATGTAGAACAAGTTGTCACTTTCTTCTAAATGCAGGATGTTCTTGGTGTATATATTTACTGGTTTGTGAAGCAGGGTTTGAGTTATCCCAGGAAGCAGGGCTTCCTCTATTTCCTCCAGCAGAAAATTCCTAATAGATCTTAGTGTCAAGAAGATTTCCTGGAGGTTCAACATTTTCTGCTTCCTGCTATCACACCTAATAAAAGACTCTTGTCTATCTGTCTGTCTGCTCAGGACACTATAAGCTTCCAGCCTGGCCCCAGGTGGAGCTCTTTATGTCACAGGCTACAAGGTGCTTTTCTTAAGTAAGCATAAAGTTAAGAGGGAAAATCCTTTCTAAGGTGCTAGGATGAAGTTAGCCAGCATCTAATCTCCCTGATATTTTGGTGTCTGTACCATAATTCTCAGCGATGAGGACAGCTCAAGGAGTGGGAAAACAGCTCCTGACATTCTGTGCTTCTGTGATCTGATCTACTTGAAAAATAGAATCATAGAATCAAGCACTTTGGAAGAGACCCCCAAGCTCATCCAGTCCAAGCTATCAGCCAGCCCTGGCCCATCAACCAGACCATGGCACTAAGTGCCCCAGCCAGGCATTTGTTAATCATAAAATCAAGCAGGTTGGAAGAGACCTCCAAGCTCAGCCAGTCCAAGCTAGCACCCAGCCCTGGCCAATCAACCAGACCATGGCACTAAGTGCAGCCCAGTCTGGGCTGCAAGTGCACACTGCTGGCTCACGCTGAGCTTCTCACCCACCAGCACCCCCAAGGCCTTTTCTCCAGGGCTGCTCTCAAGCCAGGCACTGCCCAGCCTGTATCAGTGCCTGGGGTTGCCCCGACTCAGATGCAGGACCCTGCCCTTGGTCTTAGAATCATAGAATCCAGCAGGTTGGAGGAGACTTCCAAGCTCATCCAGGTCCTTTATGATGACCTCCTGTCCCTCTAAGCTGTTTTGGGTTTGGAGGGATCTGTTTGGGGTTTTGAGGGAATTGTCTTGGATTTATATCAACAGCACCACTCTTCTTGGTGCCACCTGCAAATCTGCTGCTGATTATCAGGGATTGTCCTGAGTTTCTGTAGTATTTACCTTGACCTGGCAATCTTCATACTGTTTAACTCTTTTGCCCTTTGAAGTAGTCTTAATTCAAGCTACCTGATGGGAATAATCTCCAGGCTATGCTAAGTGTTGAAGTGTGCCTGGGAATTACATGGGGAAATGCTAATTAGACTCTGTGAAATATCTGGAAGAGACCTTCACAGCTGGGTTCTATCAGTTTAGTAATACAGATAAGCAAGTTCCAGGTCCCAAGCTGTATCTCTCTTTAATTTACTTACACATAGCCATTTGGTCAGATTAAAGGTTCATCAGGCTCAGCATCCGGCTTCTAATGATAGCCTCAAGTGGTGCCTGGGGGAAAGCACAGGACAGAGCAAGTGCACTGCTGCTCCTCCTGTACTCTTCCAACCTCCAGTTCTGTGAGGCTGCACTCTCAGCCAGATGTGTTTGCAGTGCATTTGGGGTGCTTTCAGTGGGTTTCTCTCCCAGTAGTGAGTGAGGTTTTCCTTTGACTTTATATAAACTTGGAGCATCTGCAGTATCCTGTGGTGAGGAATTGTGTTGCTTCTCTTGGTCGTTGCAGAACCACTTCCTGTTGTTTATTTGGAGCCTGCTGTCTCTGAGAAAAGCCTGGCTGGGGCACTTAGTGCCATGGTCTGCTCGATTGGCCAGGGCTGGGTGCTAGCTTGGGCTGGATGAGCTTGGAGGTCTCTTCCAACCTCCTCGATTCTATGAATTTCATTTGCAGGCTCTACTTCTTCTGGCAGAAGGTTCCTGTTCTCCTTTTCAATGTCAATCATTTGCTGGGTGCTAGGTTGGGCTGGATGAGCTTGGAGGTCTCTTCCAACCTGGAAAGAAATAGAAAAATCTGTAACTAAAATATATAAATAAAAAATTCAGTATCAAAGCATTTGCAGATACTGAGTATAATTTCAGCCTGGAGAGGAAAAGGCTCCAGGGAGATCTTAGAGCAGCCTTCCAGGACCTGAAGAGGGCTACAAGATGGTTGTAGAGGGACTTTTTGCAAGGAGACAAGGGAGAATGGATTGAAGCTTGAGGAGGGGAGATGTAGACTGGAGATTGGGAAGAAATTCTGTACAGTGAGGGTGCTGAGACACTGGAACAGGTTGCCCAGGGAGGCTGTGGATGTCCCCTTTTAAGGCCAGGTTAGGTGAGGCCTGGAGCAACCTGTGCTGGTGGAAGGTGTCCCTGCCCATGGCAGAGGAGTTGGACCATTAAAGTCCCTTCCAAGCCAAACGATTCTCTGATTCTATCAATTTACTTTCATCCACAAAGCTCTTCAAATTCCATTTGCTCCTAGAAGATAGGAAGCCACTCGTGTGGTAGACCCAGATGTGGAGACGTGGGAAAGAAATGCCCTGTGGTGCTGTGCAGAAAGAGCTGAGCTTGTTCTGAACGAGGTGCTCGAGGCATCAGAGGCATTGCAGCTTCATTAGTGGCTTTCATAGCAGGAGCTGAGTGCCAGCTCCTTTGGATGTACTGCTTCCATTAATGGGTACTTCTGTGTCACCTTGGAGATGTCTCTGAGGGCATACCCAGGTATGACTGGCTGGGCACTGTTGCAGCTCACTGCAGAGGAGCTGGACAAGATGATCTGAGAGGATCTATTTCAGTCCAGTGCATTCTGTGATTCTGCTCTAAGTTGTGGATGCCTCCTCCCTGGAGGTGCTCAAGGTCAGGCTGAATAAGCCTCTGAGCAGGCTGGTTTAGTGACAGATGTCCCTGCCCATGGCAGGGGGTTGGAACTAGGTGGTCTTTGAGCTCACTTCCAAGCCAAAGCATGGTTTCTGTCATGCCCCAGCTCTTCCCTTTGGCTGCACTGCTTTCCAGCAGCTGTGTGGTCTGGGTGTCACCTGTAAGCAGTAAACCTTCCTTCTCTTCAGAGTCAGAAGTAGAATGCACATTTTCTGGTCTTGCCTTTCATCATCCTGCCAGGGACTTGTTGGTGTTCTGTGAGTAGTGGAAAGTGTCCCACACTCAGCCTGTGCTTTAGCCTCACCAGAAGGCTTAGGCCACCCTCTGCTGCAGCTATTTAGTCCTTCAGCTCAGATGATAAAGCTAATTACTGTGAGTTAAAATAGTCTCTCTTTTGACTCCACAGATGATCTTTGGTGAAAGGCCTTTTCCTTCCTTTTGTCATTTACCCTTTATTAATCTGAGCAGACTGCACTTAAGGAGGTGATTGCAGAGTCAAAAGATAAGACATGTCAGAAAAGGATTCATTTGCAAACTAAATGTGATCACAATTGGATTAGAGAGAGGTCTGGAAGCAGCTATGAGTGCTCCTACAAGAGAGGCTCAGAGGAACAGGTCTGACAGGAGTTGAGCATCCCTTCTGTGAACATTTCTGTTCAAATATGGTTTTTACTCCTGTTTCTGGATAATAAGAATAGGAATAATAGTAATAATAATGGTGATGATGATAATAATAATAGTAATAATAATCATTAATAATAATGTCATCCAGTCACAGAATCAGAGAATCAAGCAGCTTGGAAGAGACCTCCAAGCTCAGCCAGCACAACCTAGCACCCAGCCCTGGCCAATCAACCAGACCATGGCACTAAGTGCCCCAGCCAGGCTTGGCTTCAACACCTCCAGGCACAGAGACTCCACCACCTCCCTGGGCAGCCCATTCCAATGCCATTCACTCTCTCTGGCAAGAACTCCCTGCCAAGGCTGGAGGTAACCCATGTCTCTCAGCACCACATCTCTGCCTCTTTGAAACACCTCCATGGACCACAGAATCAGAATCACAGAATCATAGAATGGTTTAGATTGAAAGAGACCTCAAAGGTCATCCAGTCCCAACCCCCTGCCATAGGCAGGGACACCTCCCGCTAGAACAGGTTGCTCAAGACCTCATCCAACCTGGTCCTGAATGCCTCCAGGGAAGTTGTGGAGCACAGAAGCACAGGATGTGTTCTTTGAGGGTGGTGGCAGAGCACTGGAGCTGGCTGCCCAGAGAGATCGTTGGGCTGTCCTTCTCTGGGGACATTCAAAACCCACCTGGATGTGTTCCTGTGCCACCTGTTCCAGGTGAATCAGCTCTAGCAGGGGCAGCTGGACTGGATGATCTCCAGAGATCCCTTCCAAGCCCTACCATTCTGTGATCCTATGAACTAGTGAAGCCATCGTGTGCAGGGGGTCATTAAAATCACAGTTTGCTGCTGCTAATTTGTTACTGAGGCTTCAGCTCTTTGGGCAAGCTCCTACAAACTCATTTTGCAAACCCAATTATTGGATGCAAAGGCCTCTGCCGTGGCCAGGGGATGAATAGCTCTGAATCAAGGCTGTGTCACAAATGGAATTAGCTGAAGGATCTCAGTTCAAAACCATTTACCTAACAAAGTTATGAGTATGATGCTGACCTGATAAATAAGTTCTGCTCTGACAAATGTAGTCCCCTGGAGATGCTGGATTTTCAGTACAGGGCTGTTTGCTGTCTTTGGTTAACATGAAGAGCTTGGGCTTGGTAGTCCTCATGCTTTATTCAGAACTAGGTCACTTTTATGATTTCTAACCCCACTGGAGTGACAGAGATGCAGTTACAGAGGTCTTGTGGGTTCTGAAACACATCCTTCCTTTCACTATGCTTCTAATGCCTAGTACTGCTGAGCCTGCACCTTGAGTAGAGGGTTCAGTTTTGGGGCCCTCACTACAAGCAGGACATTGAGGTGCTGGAGTGTATCCAGAGAAGGGCAACAAAGCTGGGGAAGGGTCTGGAAGACAGGGCTGGGGAGGAGCAGCTGAGGTTGTTTAGTCTGGAGAAGAAGCAGCTGAGGAGAGACCTCATTGCTCTCTACAGCTCCCTGAAAGGAGTTTGAAGTCAGGTGAGTGTTGGTCTCCTCTCTAGTAACAAGAGGTAGGATGAGAGGATATGGCCTCAGGTTGCACCACGAGAGGTTTAGGTTGGAGATTGAAAGAAACTCCTTGACTGAAAGGGTTCTCAAGGGCTGAAACAGGCTCCTCATGGAGGTGGCTAAATTCTTCCATCCTTGGAGGTGCTTCCAAGAGGCAGAAATGTGGTATTGAGAAACATGGTTTAGCACCAAGCCTTGGCAGAGTTACATAATGCTTGGACTTGATGAATCTGGAGAGCAGCCAGGCAGAGAGGGACCTGGGGGTGCTGGGAGAGGAGCTGAAGAGGAGCCAGCAGTGTGCACAGGTGGGCAGCAGAGCCAATGGCATCCTGGGCTGGCTCAGGAGCAGTGTGGGCAGCAGGACAAGGGAGGTTCTTCTGCCCCTGTGCTCAGCACTGCTCAGGCCACCCCTTGAGTGCTGTGTCCAGTTCTGGGCTCCTCCATTGCAGAGAGATGTTGAGGTGCTGGAAGGTGTTGAGAGAAGGGCAGCAAGGCTGGGGAGGGGCCTGGAGCACAGCCCTGTGAGGAGAGGCTGAGGGAGCTGGGGGTGTGCAGCCTGCAGAAGAGGAGGCTCAGGGCAGAGCTCATTGCTGTCTGCAGCTCCCTGCAGGGAGGCTGTAGCCAGCTGGGGTTGGGCTCTGCTGCCAGGCACCCAGCAACAGAAGAAGGGGACACAGCCTCAAGCTGTGGCAGGGCAGGTCTAGGCTGGATGTTAGGAGGAAGTTGTTGTCAGAGAGAGTGATTGGCATTGGAATGGGCTGCCCAGGGAGGTGGTGGAGTCTCTGTGCCTGGAGGTGTTGAAGCCAAGCTTGGATGGGACACTTAGTGCCATGGTTTGGTTGATTGGCCAGGGCTGGGTGATCTTGGAGCTCTCTTCCAACCTGCTTGATTCTGTGGCTTGGTGATGCTCCAGGCCTTTTCCATCTGAGCCACTCCCGTGGGTGCCAAGCAGGTGGGGGTTGTTGCTGTTGATGCAGTATGTGGTAACTAGAACAGGATGGTAGTCAGAGACAGTAAATTCCAACTCCCTTCCATGTATTCTCCACAGGAGGTTGTGTTTGTAGCTGGTGCTCTGTGAGCAAACCCAAGAACCACCCTGCACAGTCAGCATCCCAAGGCTCTTGTCTACCATTTTTTCCCTTTGATTCATAATGTGTTCCAAGGTTCATGCTTGTGAGAAAGCTTTCAGAGCAGAAATCATTTCCATTCTCAAATGCAGTCAGCAAACCAATAAATGCACTGAGTCAGACAAACATAGTCAGGGCAGTGCTGTTATCAGGCACTGACACCAAGAACTGTTCCTTGAACAACAGCCCCAGAAGGAAAGCAATTGATTCCATGTCAGTGGTAGGGTTTTTCACAGGGAGAACTGCTCCTCAGTGTCCATTTCTGTTTCACCATCATCTTCTTGGAGCTCTCTGAGAACCAAGGAATATTTTTCTGTGGCCATTTTGGAGCTCTGTGGCTCTCAGAGCCTGAAGATGTTTTTCAGATGCATTTAATTAGAAAGAATTTCTGAGAGAATATATGAAATGGTTTTGCTTGTACAGCCAAGCAATGAGGGCTCCCAGGAGACCTTCTTGTGGCCCTCCAAAACCTGAAAGGGGCTACAAGAAAGCTGGGGAGGGACTTTTTAGGTTGCCAGGGAGTGATAGAGCTGGGGGGGAATGGATCCAAGCCAGAGGAGGGCAGATTGAGATTAGACCTTAGGAAGAAGTTGTTCAGCATGAGGGTGGTGAGAGCCTGGCACAGGTTGCCCAGAGAGGTGGTGGAAGCCTGCTCCCTGGATGTTTTTAAGGCCAGTCTGGATGTGGCTCTGGGCAACCTGATCTAGTGTGAGATGTCCCTGCCCATGGGAAGTTCTTTTAGTCACAGTGTCACAGAATGGGTTGAGTTGGAAGGAACCTTAAAGATCATCAAGTTCCAGCCCCCCTGCCATGGGAAGAGAGGCAGCTTCCATGACCTCATCCAGCCTGGCCTTGAACACCTCCAGGGAGGGGACATCCCCAACCTGATCTAGTGTGAGATGTCCCTACCTGTGGCATGGGGGTTGGAACTGGATGATCCTTGAGGTCCCTTCCAGCCCCGGCAGTTCTGTGCTTCTGTATGTGCAGAACAAACCAGCAACTTAACATACCCCTCCTGGTGAGAGGTGTCATGGGGTGGTGTTTGTCCTGTGTGTCTAACAAAATGCATATCTATTCTTTCAGGGTGAAAAAGGAGAGAAAGGAGAACCAGGACCAGAAGGCACTCATGGAAGAGAGGTAAGCAGAATGATGTTTAAGGCCAGGTTTGTTGAGGCCTTGGACTACCAAGTCTCGTTGAGAGATGTCCCTGCCTGTGGCAGGGGGTTGGAGTAGATGATCCCTGAGGTCGCTTCCAAGCTGAGCCATTCTGTGGTTCTGTAAAGTCACAAACTTTTGAGGGGTGCTTAAGCAATGCAACTCAGGGTGAAACAATGAAATCTGAGTCAGAATTTCTCTTTTCTTCCCTGATGGCTTTCACTGCCTACTTAATTACTTGGTTTGCTTCATATTTGAGGTAGAGCATGGCCCAGTGTCTCAAAGTACTGCATAATCCTGATCAGTGTGTTCACATCCAGGCTTCAACTGTGCCTATCCTTACAGAAACTCCAAGCAATTCATCTTACTTTTGCCTAATTCTTTGGGCTGAGGTTGTGAGGTTGGGTTGAGGTTGTGGGATTGGGCTGAGGTTGTGGCTTCAGGCTGAGGTTGTGAGTTTGGGCTGAGGTTGTGAGTTTGGGGCTGAGGTTGTGAGTTTGGGCTGAGGTTGTGGATTTGGATCAAGGTTGTGGGTTTAGGTTGAGGTTGTGGATTTGGGTTAAGGTTGTGAGGCTGAGCTGAGGTTGTGGGGTTAAGTTATGGAGTTGGGCTGAGGTTTGTGTTGAGGGGGTCGTGGGTTTTGGGTCGTGGGTTTGTGTTGAGGTTGTGGGTTTAAGCTGAGGTTGTGGCTTGGGGCTGGGGCTGTGTGGCTTGGGGCTGTGTCTGTCCTGTTAATTTAAGGGTCCCTTTGAATTTATTTTCATATGCCTTAAGCCAGGGTGAGAGAATGCAGAATCAGCATAATAAGAGTGACAACTGGTGATCATATTGGTAATTACAATGATGATGGTGAAGATGATAATAATATTACTACTACTACAACAAATTAAGCCAGCAGTTTACTGTGTCTCCCTCTTCTGTCTCCTCCCTGACCTAGCTAGGGATCAACTTGAGCTTGTGTTTTAATGCAGGATGCTCTTGCCCCTCTATTTGCAGCAAGAGCACCTCAGAGGGATTTGAACCTCCCTGTCCAAACCGTGTGGGCAATGGCTGGCATTAGGGCTGATATCCCAGACAGAGAGCTTGGAGACACCATTCAGCAAAGCTTTTTAAAGCACTTTCCCAGCAGAGTAAAAGGTTCAGCATTTGACACAGAAATGCCAAGAGACTCTAGCTGGGTCCACTGAAAAGGCAGTAAAAGAGGCTGGGTGATGCTGACACTTTTCCTGTCACCAGGGACCCCCAAAATAGGTTTCTTTTTTTAGTTGATTGCAATTTAATGCTATTTTGGACTGAATGGTGGCTGTCCTCCCCAGGAAAACATCCCCTGTGCACTGAGTGAAACTCCCTTTAGGTATTCCAAGAGGTATCCTCTTGTAGCCTGCCTGTCTGTAAAGGTGAACTGTATACTTCTGCCACGCATGCATTAATGCTGACAGCATGGAAAGAACACATCTGTGCTTCTCTCCATAGCTCTGGGGACATTTCTGTGTTGGTCTTACCACCATCTCCTTTACTGCCTGGGATCTGGTTCCATAAAGCTTTTAGGAAGAGTAAGGAATACCAAGTATCTGCTGAACTCCAGAGCCTATCTGGCAGGGGGAGGCTGTGGAAGTGTGAAATAGTGAACCTTTCTCTTTGGAAATGTTTACTGAACTGCTGGGATGTGCCAAGGAATGGTAAATTCTCCTCTTAGGAACCCTCATGCAAACATCTTGGAAGTAAAACTGCACTGTGGTATTATTTGAAACATCCCCCCCCAGATAATTCCTTGTTAGCAGCACTTGCAGCAAATGCTTTGCATTCAGTTATCACTGTGCATGGAGATGCCAGTCACGGAGTTGAAATGTAAAGGACCAGGTGTCACTGGCTGTTGGTTGCTATCAGTGTCTCTCCAAGTTGTCCCACCCACAGAAATGGATCATCTGATAGCTCTGAAGTTTGGGCTGGATGATCTTGGAGGTCTCTTCCAACCTGGTTGATTCTATGATTCATCTCCGATGAGGAGAGACTGAGGCAGTTGGGGCTGTTCAGTCTGGAGAGGAGAAGGATCCCAGGTTCACCTTATTGTGGCCTTGCAGTATCTGAAGGGGGCTACAAGAAAGCTGGGGAGGGAATTTTTAGGCTGTCAGGGAGTGAGAGGACTGGGGGGAATGGAATAAAGGTGGAAATGGGGAGATTCAGCCTGGATGTTAGGAAGAAGTTGTTCAGCATGAGGGTGGTGAGAGCCTGGAAGGGGTTGCCCAGGGAGGTGGTGAAAGCCTCATCCGTGGAGGTGTTTAAGGCCAGGCTGGATGAGGCTGTGGACAGCCTGATCTAGTGTGAGGTGTCCCTGCTCATGGCAGGGGGCTTGGAACTGGCTGATCCTTGTGATCCCTTTCAACCCTGACTGATTCTGTGGTTCTGAGTTTCTGTGGTTCTGTGATCTGCTTCCATGGCTGTAGTCTGCAGCCCTGCACAAAGAGAGACAGAACACACTTCGAGCTGCTGCTCTCAGCTGCTGGCAGCTGTTGCCTCTGCCGGGTGGACTGAGGGTTTCTTCAGTCACAAGTGAAGCACTTGAAAATGCTGACTGAGCATTTTATCCTTCACAAAGGGTAGAAGAACATTAGAATTTATTTTGATCAGAATCACAGAAGTATGCAGGTTGGCAAAGCCCCTCAGGATCACCAACTCCAACCTAGAACCCTACTCTACAAGATTCACCTTAAACCATAGCCCTGAGCACCACATCCAAACCACCCTGAAACACAGCCAGGGTGGGAGACTCCACCACCTCCCTGGGCAGCCCATTCCAATACCAGTCACTCTCTCTGTCAACAACTTCCTCCTGACATCCAGCCTAGACCTGCCCTGGCACATCTTGAAGCTGTGTCCCTGCCCATGGCAAGGGGCTTGAAAGTAGATGGTCTTGAAGATGCCGTCCAGCTGCACCCATTCTATGGCTCTATGACTGACTCTGTTCCTGCTCAGTGCAGGCTGGTTGGACCAGGTGACCTTTGAAGGTCCCTGCCAACCTGTGATTGCTGACTGGGTCAAATCATCTCACTGACAATCATGTTTGGATGCAGGAACTGGGATTATATTTAACTGCTCTGCAGATCTCCCTGTTTATCACTCCAGGAATCTGAGCCAAGATCTACAATGCCACATCCCAGCCTGGGACATTATTCAATCTCCATCTGACACCATTGAATGCTTACTATAAATACCAGTTCTGTGCTTACCATTGTTTGGAGCTTCTTAAGGAGCAGTTATAAATAACTTCATATATTTACTAATGCAGTCCATGAGTAGCTCCATTCATTACCAGTGCTGTCCTCCTGTGCTGTGTGCTTGTGTTCCAGCTGTGAGCAGGTATTGCCCCTCATGATAGCAGCAGCCAGAATGGTTGAGTAGTGCCTCTGGGTTATCTCTTGAGACTGTTTTAGCTTCTTTAACCTCTATTTTTTAACCTAACATTAGTAATGCTCTCATTTGGATCACTGTAGCAAGTGGAGCTCTGCAGACACGGTGATGTCTGAAGGCAGTCCTGACAAATGCAGTTCCTTCTCCGTTCCACTCCTGTTCCATAGAGAATAAGGACAGTTTTTCCAGGCAGGCATTCATCAAATTGTCTATGGAGTAAGATCTCCTGAGAGGAGATTTTTGACCCCTCACTATGAGATAGAATGTTGAAAGAAGAACAAAGCTGATAAAGGAGGTCTAGAGAACAAGCCTTATGAGGAGGTACCTGAAGTTGGTTAGGCTGGAGAAGAGGAAGCTGAGGGGAGGTCATCTTGCTCTCTACAGCTCCCTGAAAGGAGGCTGAAGGAAGGTGTGTGTTGGTCTCTTCTCCCTAGTACCAAGTGATAGGATCACAAAATCACAGAATTAACCAGGTTGGAAGAGACCTCTAGGATCATCGAGTCCAGCCTAGCACCTAACTCTTCTCATTAACTAACCCATGGCACTAACTGCCTCCAGGCACAGAGACTCCACCACCTCCCTGGGCAGCCCATTCCAATGCCAATCACTCTCTCTGACAACAACTTCCTCCTCACATCCAGCCTAGACCTCCCCTGGCACAGCTTGAGGCTGTGTCCCCTTGTTCTGTTGCTGGGTGCCTGGCAGCAGAGCCCAACCCCACCTGGCTACAGCCTCCCTTCAGGGAGCTGCAGACAGCAATGAGCTCTGCCCTGAGCCTCCTCTTCTGCAGGCTGCACCCCCCCAGCTCCCTCAGCCTCTCCTCACAGGGCTGTGCTCCAGGCCCCTCCCCAGCCTTGCTGCCCTTCTCTGGACACCTTCCAGCACCTCAACATCTTTCTTAAACTGAGAGGCCCAAAACTGGACACAGGACTGACCCCTACCATCTGTGACTCAGAAGCTGCTGGTTTAATTTAGCTCTTCAGGCTGCTCTTGGAGAAAGTGCATGGCACAGTTTTCTCAGACCTCTGTGAACTTCTAGGGTCTCTTAGGTCAGAACTCATCAAGTAAAGCATTAGGGCACAAGAATGATGTTTTCCTTGGATAGAGCACTTCATTTCCCCAACGTTCCTGGATTCTAGAGTGTTCTAATTGATAATTGGATGCCAAAGTAACAATTCAGTTATTTGGGAACTCTCTTTTCAGACTTCTCTGATCAAATTCGAGTCTATTATCCTGGCAAAGATTTTGTGTCAGGGTGAGAGGTTAATGAGGCTCTCAGGCACTTCCCAGCTGTGGCTAAGGCCGTAATTGATGGCAGCTGAGAAAAGGCTGTGGCCCTGCCTTCTGACACCATGGGGAGGTTTGTGCTGTGCTTTACAGCTGTCTCTTCATCTCAGTAACCTCTCTTTAACAAGCTGTTAAACAGGACCGTGGCTCTCCATGCCCTTGGTCTCTCTGCTCTCCAATCCATAGGGAATTCCTTCAGTCAAGTTGAAAGAGTCCAATGGAAGGCCACAAAGCTGGTGATATTTAAAGGGGGCTGGGGCTGGACTCTTCTCAGGCAAGGGGGTTGGAACTGGCTGATCCTTGTGGTCCCTTCCAACCCTGACTGATTCTATGATTCTGTGACTCTAGGACTTTATGATCCTATGATCCTACAGGCTATTGTCACAGCCAGAGCACAAGCCCAGCTTGGGGAAATGGCATCTATTTACTTTAAACACCACCAACCATTTTCCAACCATATCATGAGTGGGTGAAGACCAGGGTGAGGGTGAGTAGTGATCACAGAATAACAGAATGCTCTGGGTTGGAAGAGACCTCCAAAACTCATCCAGTCCAACCCCCCCTGCACTCAGCAGGGACATCCTCTGCTAGATCAGGTTGCCTACAGCCCTGTTGAGCTTACCTTGAATATCTCCAGGGAAGAAGCCCCAACCACCTCCCTGGGCAACCTGTTGCAGTGTTCCACCACCCTCCTGATGCAGAACTTGTTCCTCACATCCAATCTACATCTGCTCTGCTCTAGTTTGAAACCACTGCCCCTTGTTCTGCCACTGCAGACCTTTGTAACACACCCCTGCTGTAAAGAACTTCCAACGTGAGGAGGAGAGCATGCAGTGCTTGTGTTTTATGCAGCCTTTCAGAAGGAGGTGAAAAAATGCAGTGGATGGAGGTAATAGTAAATAACATGTGAAAAATCAAGCACACTTCTTTTTTTGGCTTGGTTTATTTCTCCATCTGCCTATTGCATTTCTAAAGTTCAAGCAGCAAAACTCCTTCTGATTTAACTCTTACGTCTTTGGCAAGCCCAATAAAGGACAAATCAGAGCTAAATCAGGGGTATTTACAACCAGCACAAACTGAATCCAAAGTGGGTGCTTAAATGCTCACATGGTTGTAAATGCTGCTCCTTCCAGATGGTGAATTAATGTCATTGTAGCAGGAAGTGGAGTTGCACAAATAGGCAGGATTTAGAACGCTCGCTCGTTCCGTGTTTCTGTCCCCACCAAGGCACAGATGTTACTTAGCATTTGCTTGCCAGTTGTCCCCATCCTTCCAGTTACTGCCAACTGAGGAGGAGAGTTTGCAAGGGGAACAAAGGGGGGGCTGGGAAGAGGCAGAGGTAATGAACCACTAAAACCTCCTGCAGATGTAGGAGAAGCTTTGCTGTCCTCAGCCTGTTTAACTTCTGTTATAATAATGGTGGTGGCCTGCTTGGGCAGCATCTCATGTGGTGCAGTCTGCTTGGACAGCATCTCATGTGGTGCGGTCTGCTTGGGCAGCCTCTCCTGTGGTGCACTCTGCTTGGGCAGCATCGCATGTGGTGCAGTCCTGCTTGGGGAGCATCTCATGTGGTGCGGTCTGCTTGGGCAGCCTCTCCTGTGGTGCACTCTGCTTGGGCAGCATCTCATGTGGTGCAGTCTGCTTGGGCAGCATCTCATGTGGTGCACTCTGCTTGGGCAGCATCTCATGTGGTGCAGTCTGCTTGGGCAGCATCTCATGTGGTGCACTCTGCTTGGGCAGCATCTCATGTGGTGCAGTCCCGCTTGGGGAGCATCCCATGTGGTTCAGTCTGCTTGGGGAGCATCTCATGTGGTTCAGTTCTGCTTGTGGACGGTCTCATCGTGGTTCTGTCCTGCTTGGGCAGCATCCCATGTGGTGCAGTCTGCTTGGGCAGCATCTCATGTGGTGCCGTCCCGCTTGGGGAGCATCCCATGTGGTTCAGTCTGCTTGGGGAGCATCTCATGTGGTTCGGTGCTGCTTGTGGAGGGTCTCATCGTGGTTCTGTGCTGCTTGGGCAGCATCTCATGTGGTGCAGTCCTGCTTGGGGAGCATCTCATGTGGTTCAGTCCTGCTTGTGGACTGTCTCATCATGGCTCAGTCCTGCTTGTGCAGTGCCTCATCATGCTTCTGTCCTGCTTGTGGAGTGTCTTACCATGGCTCAGTCCTGCTTGTGGACTGTCTCATCATGGCTCAGTCCTGATTGTTGTGTATCTTAGTATGGTTCAGTCTTACTTGTGGAGTATCTTCTGTGGGGCTCTGCAGCCTGATGAAGAGAAGGCTTTGAGGAGACCTAGTAGTAGCCTTCCAGGATCTGAAAGAGCTCTACAGGAGGGCTGGGGAGGGACTATTGACAAGGTCTTGTCATGACAGGATGAGGAGGAATGGGTTTGAAGTGGCAGAGGGGAGATTGAAACTGGATGTTATAAAAAGTTGTTTGCAGTGAGGGTGATGAGACACTGCCACAGGTTGCCAGGGAGGTGTTCAGGACCAGGTTGGATGAGGTCTTGAGCGATCTGTTCTAGTGGGAGGTGTCCCTGCCTATGCTGGAACTGGCTGAGCTTTGAGATCCCTTCCAACCTAAACCATTCTATGACTCTGTGATTCTGTCTCACTATGGTTCAGGTGAAAGAATGAGAGGAAGTGGCCTGAAATTGTGCCAGGGGAGGTTTGGGTTGGAAAAAATTCTTGACTGAAAGAGTGGTCAGGTGTTGGAATAGGTTACTCAAGGAAGTGCTTGGTCAGTGTCCTTGGAGGTGTTCAAGAAACCTGTGGCCATGGCATTTCAGGTCATGGTGTAATGACCATGGTGGTGTTGGGCTGATGGTGTTGGACTCAAATGGTCTTAGAGAGCTTTTCCCACCAAAGCAGGTCTGCAGCAGAACAAGGGGACACAGTCTCAAGCTGTGCCAGGGCAGGTCTAGGCTGGATGTTAGGAGGAAGTTGTTGGCAGAGAGAGTGATTGGCATTGGAATGGGCTGTCCAGGGAGGTGGTGGAGTCTCTGTGCCTGGAGGTGTTGAAGCCAAGCCTGGCTGGGGCACTTAGTGCCATGGTCTGGTTGCTTGGCCAGGGCTGGGTGCTAGGTTGGACTGGCTGAGCTTGGAGGTCTCTTCCAACCTGATTGAGTCTGTGGTTCCGTGAGTCTGTGTTTCTGTGATCTTTTTGAGCCATTCATGACACAAACCAACTGGGACTGGACAGGAACTTAGCCTTTCTCCATGGTGCTCACTGTAATGAGGCACAATCAAGCGCAGGGTTTGGCTTCCTGTTTTTCATTACATGGCACAGGCACATCTGGCCTTCAGCAGATGTTTCTCTGTTCACAAAAGAATGAAAAGAAAGAATTATGGCAGAGTAGTATCAATGATGTGATCTATTTGTGGTTAATGTGATTCATAGCACCATAGGGTTGTTTTGTCCAGCACTTTCCACAGATGATAACAAATATCATAGAATTGTGTCATAGAATGAGTTGAGTTGGAAGGGACCTTAAAGATCATCCAGTTCCAACCTCTTGCCACAGGCAAGGACACCTCCCACCAGCCCAGATTGCTCAAGGCCTCATCCAACCTGGCCTTGAATATCTCCAGGGAGTGAGCACATGCAACCTCCCTGGACAACCTGTGCCACTGTCTCACCACTCTCACTGTAGAGAACTTCTTCCTAATCTTCAGTCTAAATCTGCCCTCCTCAAGCTTCCATCCATTGCCTCTCATCCTATCAGGGTGATGAGAGCCTGGAAGGAGTTGCCTGGAGAGGTGGTGGAAGCCTCATCTCTGAAGGTGTTTAAGGCCAGGCTGGATGAGGCTGTGGCCAGCCTGATCTAGTGTGAGGTGTCCCTGCCCGTGTCAGGGGGGTTGGAACTGGCTGATCCTTGTGGTCCCTTCCAGCCCTGACTGACTCTAGGATTCTATCACTCCAAGCCCTTGTAAAAAGTCCCTCTCCAGCTTTCTTGTAGTCCCCCTTCAAGTACTAGAAGGCTACATTATGGTCTCTCTGGTGCTCCAACAGCCCCAGCTCTCTCAGCCTGTCTCCATAGAGGAGGTTCTGCAGCCCTCTGATTATCTTCATGGCCTCCTCTGGACCTCCTCTAACAAATCTGTGTTTTTCTCTTTGTCTAGGGCCCAAAGGGTGACCCTGGTGTTCCTGGTATGGCTGGCCCTAAAGGAGAGAAGGTATTTTGTTCAGCTTCAAAGTTGTCTGTCTATGTGTGTGCATAGTCCTTCACTGTTGAAGACGTCTTCACTGCTGCTGTTTGTGGAGCTCAGGGCTGGATTATGAACCCAGACTCACTGCTGATGTGGGGCACAGGTGCTCCAGATCACAGTGAAGTTGGAAAGGAATTCTACAGAGGAGCCTAAATCCAATGCTCTGAATCCTGGCTGCTGTGATTTGCTGCCATCAGCTAAGCCCAGAGGTCTCACAGCAAGATTCCTACCACAGCCACCTCATTCTGGGAGCACTTTAGGCTGTCAGATGCTCTTACCTGTGTGAGCTACCACACCAACTTCAGTGGCCACCTCCTGCATGCAAGCTGCAGCTTGGGGCTGTAACACATGCAGATGACTTGGGGAGGATTTCTGCTTTTCCTCTTTCAAGCTGGGATTAATTTTTGCAGTGATTTGCCTTCCCCCCCACCCCCAATTTAACCTGTGGTGAGCTGCATCATAGAATCAAGCAGGTTGGAAGAAATCTCCAAGCTCATCCAGCCCAACCTAGCACCCAGCCCTGCCCAACCAACCAGACCATGGCACTAAGTGCCCCAGCCAGGCTTGGCTTCAACACCTCCAGGCACAGAGACTCCACCACCTCCCTGGGCAGCCCATTCCAATGCCAATCACTCTCTCTGCCAACAACTTCCTCCTAACATCCAGCCTAGACCTCCCCTGGCACAACTTGAGGCTGTGTCCCCTTCTTCTGTTGCTGGCTGCCTGGCAGCAGAGCCCAACCCCACCTGGCTACAGCCTCCCTTCAGGGAGCTGCAGACAGCAATGAGCTCTGCCCTGAGCCTCCTCTGCTGCAGGCTGCACACCCCCAGCTCCCTCAGCCTCTCCTCACAGGGCTGTGCTCCAGGCCCCTCCCCAGCCTTGCTGCCCTTCTCTCAACACCTTCCAGCACCTCAACATCTCTCTGCAAGGGAGGAGCCCAGAACTGGACACAGCACTGCAGGGGTGTCCTGAGCAGTGCTGAGCACAGGGGCAGAAGAACCTCCCTTGTCCTGCTGCCCACACTGCTCCTGAGCCAGCCCAGGATGCCATTGGCTCTGCTGCCCACCTGGGCACACACACATCCCTCTGTGCCATTACTGGATGTTGCTTCCCTCAAGTATTTCTGTCATCACAGCACATTTGATAATTTGCCTGAATTGATTTCTGCATATAGTCTAAAATGCCTGGAGGCTAAATGTGTGTGACTAAAGAGCCTGCTGATTTATTTCTTCTCTGTTTTACCCAGGGAGATTCAGGACCTCCAGGACCAGCTGCTTTGAGTGTAAGTACCTGTAAAAAGGAAAACAGATGTAAGAAAATGAGGGAGAAGTGGTGCACCTTTGAGCTTCTGTGCAATGTGAATGCTTCCATTATTATCTGCTCAGAAGGTCTCTCTATTTGCTGTACCAACTGCAAGGCAAGGCAAAGAGAATTTTATAACTGGAGCAAATCAGCATCTTGTTTCCCACCAAATGCTGACAAGAACATTATGGGGTTTGGTTTGGGTTTGGGAGTTTTTTGTGTGTGTGTGGACACCAAGCTGGGTGGAGTGGCTGAGACACCAGAGGAATTTGTGCTGCCAGGCTGAGAATTGGGCAGGGAGAAATTGAATGAAGTTCAACAAGGGCAAATGTAGAGTTGTGCACCTGGGAAGGAACAACCCCATGGACACAGCCTCAAGCTGTGCCAGGGCAGGTCTAGGCTGGATGTTAGGAGGAAGTTGTTGGCAGAGAGAGTGATTGGCATTGGGATGGGCTGCCCAGGGAGGTGCTGGAGTCTCTGTGCCTGGAGGTGTTGAAGCCAAGCCTGGCTGGGGCACTTAGTGCCATGGTCTGGTTGGTTGGCCAGGGCTGGGTGCTAGGTTGGGCTGGCTGAGCTTGGAGGTCTCTTCCAACCTGGTCGATTCTGCTTTGGAGGTGCTGGAGCACATCCAGGGAAGGGCCAGGAGGATGATCAGAGGGATGCAGGTGCTCTGCTATGGAGACAGGCTGACAGAGTTGGGGCTGCTCAGTCTGGAGAAGAGAAGGCTCCCAGAAGACCTCACTGTGGCCTTCCAATGTCTGAAGGAGGCTACAAGGAAGCTGGGGAGGGACTTGTTAGGGTGTCAGGTAGTGACAAGACTGTGGGGAGTGGATCTAAGCTAGAGGAGGGCAGATTGAGATTGGAAATTAAGAAGTTCTTCCTTGTGAGGTTGGTGAGACACTGGCACAGGTTGCCCTGGGAGGTGGTAGAAACCTCATCCCTGGATGTTTTAATGCCAGGCTGGATGTGGCTCTGGGCAGCTTGATGTGGTGTGAGGTGTCCCTGCCCATGGCAGGAGGATTGTAACTGGATGATCTCTCAGGTCACTTCCAACCCTGACAGCTCTGTGATGCTTCCCCCAGCTGAGTTTGCAGCCCTGGCTGGTCTCAGGGCTGTGCAAAGTGCAGCAGCACAGTATTTAAGGCTGCTTTTATTCTTCTGCATCCACAAGTACAGCTTAGAACCATAGAACCCTCATGGTGGGAGTCTGGATCTGGATGATCCTTGAGGTCCCCTCCAGCCCTGACAACTCTGTGATTTATGATTGGTTTTGGTGCAGCTGCTAACTGAGAGGAGAGAGCAGAGTGAGTGTGAATTGGTTTAGCAGTTGGAATACAGATTACAGCACTGAGGCATGCACGCCCCAGCAGGAAGCCTTTTCTCTCTCCACCACTCTACATCGCCACATGTTGCTGCTGTCAGGAGCTGAGAGAAGATGAATGACATGAATGGTGGTGGCTCAGGGAGAATCCTGTCCCCAGGGCTGTTTTGTTTGTGTGACTTGTGTGTGGATGAGACTCCTGTAATTCATAATCAGGAAAGGAAGCTTTCATATCTCGCTGTGGATAAGTAGCAGGTCAGATAATATCAAGGTTCCTGTGTCACTGAGTGAGAACTTTGTCAGGACCATTCTTGCTGTTACAGCCAAAATGTAACATCAGTGGTTTGGGTCTGAACTCTTCTAAGCAAAGTTTGAAACGTTCCCTGCCTATGGCAGGGGGTTGGAAGTAGATGATCTTTGAGGTCTCTTCCAACCTAAACCATTCTGTGTTCATTTGGGACTCCTGCATAATGTCATAAATTTTATCCTCTACTTAGAGCAGAGGATACTGTTTCTACTTTTTCCTAGTGTGAAAATGATTCCTCTCTTCTGTCTTATTAGCAAAAGACTTCTTGTGCAGGGGAGCAGAGAGGGAAGAGGAGGGGAAATAATGAGAGGGTGTTAGACCGAAGTCCACAATACAGTTGGGCAAGGGAAGGAGGGACTGGCTGGATGTTAGGAGGAAGTTGTTAGCAGTGAGAGTGATTGGCATTGGAATGGGCTGCCCAGGGAGGTGGTGGAGTCTCTGTGCCTGGAGGTGTTCAAGAAAAACCTGGCTAGGGCACTTAGTGCCATGGCCTGGTTCAGATCCTGGATCAGTAATTCCATTAGGATTCTACATCAAGTCTATCCATTTCCACGTCACTCACAGAACCACACACTGGCAGGGGTTGGAAGGGAGGTGTCTCTCATCACACAAAGCCTTGTCTCCAAACCAGGTCTGGCTACCCTCACTGAAAAAGCACTCCTCTCCAACCTCCAGTCTAAATCTGCCCTCCTCCAGCTCAAAGCACTGGCCCCTGTCCTACCACAACAAGCCCTATCTGTAGGGAAGGCAGAGCAGAGCTCTGCAGTGCCATCGCTCCCCACCTCTCAATATGCAGCTGCTCTGGGGCAGGAGGTCGATGACCCAGGCCTGGTTGTCCAGGTTCAGCCTAAAAAAGTCCCTTTGGGTATTTGATGCTCAGAGGGCTGGAGCACCTCTACAAAGAGGAGAGACTGAGGGAGTTGGGGCTGTTCAGTCTGGAGAGGAGAAAGCTCCCAGGTGACCTTATTGTGACATTTCAGTACCTGAAGAGGGCTACAAGAAAGCTGGGGAGGGACTTTTTAGGCTGTCAGGGAGTGACAGGACTGGGGGAATGGAACAAAGATGGAAATGAAGAGATTCTGACTGGATGTTAGGAAGAAGTTGTTCAGCATGAAGGTGGTGAGAGCCTGGAAGGGGTTACCCAGGAGGTGGTGGAAGCCTTATCTCTGGAGGTGTTTAAGGCCAGTCTGGATGAGACTCTGCGCAGCCTGATCTAGGGTAGGATGTTCCTGCCCACAGCAGGGCGCTTGGAACTGGCTGATCCTTGTGGTCCCTTCCAACTTGGACTGATTCTGTGATTCTAGTTGTAAGTAGATGTGTTTGATAGGTGCAGTATGCATGCAGACATGCTCTGGTGGCTCATGCTGTTAGCCATGACATAGAGGTGGATATTTAAGCCTTTAAAGGGCTTGCTTGGCTAAGTTCTTGTTTCCATGGAATCAGTTCACACTACAGAAGCAAAGGATAGTTTGGGTTGAAAGGGAACTTAAAGATCATTCAATTCCACCCCCTCAACTGTGGGCAGGGACACCTCCTACTAAACCAGCCTGCTCAGGGCCTCATCCATCCTGGCCTTGAACACTTTCAGTGTTGGAGCCTCCACAGCTCTGGGCAGCCTGTTCCAGTGTCTCACCCACCCTCATGGTGAAGACTTTCTTCCTAATGTCTAACCTCAATCCAGCTTTTTCCAGTTTGAAGGCAAACTCTTAATGCTGTAGGTAGCTCTTCCCCAAACAACTCTCCATGCTTCATTTAACCTGTCTTTAGCAAAGCAGAATTTGTTCTAGTGGTGATGCTACCTGTAATATTTTGGCACAGTCTCTTCAAGATCTCTGAACTGGTGCAAATAGTAACCTTTTTCTTGAGCAGTGTTCAGATTCTTACTTTCTAGGTCACCATACATGCATTTATTTGGTCTCCTCACTTATGAGGGTGATTTGATGGGAGTAAGTACATCAGCCATGATCCCTGGAGATGTTCCAGGCCTTGAGTGACCTGTTCTAGTGGGAGGTGTCCCTGCCTATGGCACAGGGTTGGAACTGGCTGAGCTTTGAGCTCTCTTCCAACCTAAACCATTCTCTGAGTCTCATCCTTTCTCTGTGCTGTCTTTAATTTCCCTGGTGTGTTCTGGATGGGTTGAATCAGTAATCTTAGAGGTCTTTTCACAGATTACATCAGGCTGGAAGGAACCCTCAGAGCTCATCTTGTCCAACCCCCCTGCAGGCAGCAGAGACATGTCCAACTAGATCAGGTTGCCCAGGGCCACATCGAGTCTGATCTTGAATGTCTCCAGGGAGAGGACCTCAGCCACATCCCTGGGCAGCCTGTTCCAATGTTTCCCCACCCTCACTGTGCAGAACTTCCTCCTGCTGTCCAGCCTAACTCTGCCCTGCTCCTTTCCAACTGGAACAGTTCTGTGATCCTGTGTGTCTGTGAATCACTCTGTAAATACTGGAAATCTCTTGTCTTTAGGGCTTTTCAAGTGTCTTACAATGCCAGAGCCATGGAGGAGGCTGCCCAGGGACGTTGTGCAATCTCCTTCCTTGGAGACATTCAAAGCCCACCTGAATGCAGCCCTTTGTGACCTGACCTAGGTGATCCTCCTTTGGCCAGGGAATTACTGCATGATCTCTGGAGGTCCCTTCCAACCCCTAACGTCCTGTGACTCTGTGACCTTTTCTCCCTATTTATGCCCATTTTGTGCAGGGATAGGTTTAGTCGTTAAAAGTTTAAGCTCCTTGACCAGTTGTCCTGTAGCTGAGTGCTCTTCAGGTAGTGACAGGACTGGGGGGAATGGAACCAAGCTGGAAATGGGCAGATTCAGACTGGATGTTAGGAAGAAGTTGTTCAGCATGAGGGTGGTGAGAGCCTGGAAGGAGTTGCCCAGGGAGGTGATGGAAGCCTCATCCCTGGAGGTGTTTAAGGCCAGGCTGGATGAGGCTGTGGGCAGCCTGATCTAGTGTGAGGTGTCTCTGGGCATGGCAGGGGGGTTTGAACTTGGACCATCCTTGTGGTCCCTTCCAACCCTGACTGATTCTGTGGTTCTATGATTCTCTGGATACATTCAAAACCCACCTGGATGCATCCCTCTGTGACCTGCCCTAGGAGATCCTGCTTTGGCAAGGACTCTGGAGGTCCCTTCCAACCCCTAACATCCTGTGATTCTATGACCTTTTCTGCCTAATTAGAATCATGGAATGGTTTAGGTTGGAAGGGACTTCAAAGCTCAGCCAGTTCCAACCCCCCACCATAGGCAGGGACACCTCCCACTAGAACAGGTCACTCAAGACCTCATCCAACCTGGTCCTGAACACCTCCAGGGAGGTTGTGGAGCACAGAAGCACAGAATGTGATGTTTGATCCTATTCTGTGCTCCACAACCTCCCTGGGCAACCTGTGCCAGTGTCTCACCACCCTCACTGGAAGCTGAAGCTCCTTGACCAGATGTCCTGTAGCTGAGGGTCCTTCATAAGACCATCAGGAGGGATTACAGAGCTGTGCCTTGTGGCTTTGCCCCAAGGTGGACTCGAGAGGCAGGAGCTGGGGCCTGGCTTCGGCAGGGGCACAGCTGGCTCCGCAGCTTGCTTGCTCTGCTAGCCCCAGCTTGAGCCTGTGCGTGCCGTGGCAGAAGAGTGACAGGTGAGGGAAGGTAGCACAGCTCCCCCCCTGTCAAATGTCTGCTAAGGATTCCTCCTGACACTCGATCTGCTGCTCCTAGTTCCTGAGCAGAGCCAGCCTCCGTCCCCACGTTCCTGCCACCTATCCCTTACAGGAGTGAGAAAATAGGCATCCAGATGGCACCAAGTGTTTATGCAGAAGCCCAGGCTTAAGCCACTCACAGACACAAGTCCCCAAGACTTGCTTACTAAACAGATCCTTGGAATGTTGGCTGCTGGCTCTGGTTAAATCGAGCTGAAGGAAGCCGCAGCACAAGTGGGGCACAGAGGCGGCTGCAGGAGGAAGCTGCAGATTCAAGCTGGGGCAAGCTCTGTGCCCTGTGCCTGTGACAGTGCCCTGTGCTTCTGGCTCTGCCCTGTGCCTGTGGCAGTGCCCTGTGCTTCTGGCTCTGCCTTGTGCTTGTGGCAGTGCCCTGTGCCTGTGGCAGTGCCCTGTGCTTCTGGCTCTGCCCTGTGCTTGTGGCAGTGCCCTGTGCTTCTGG
>WAAF01000908.1:581254-621431 GCA_013400475.1 Tricholaema leucomelas
AGGTTGTGATCTTTGATCCCATTCTGTGCTTCTGTGCTCCACAACCTCAAGAAGGTGTTCAAGGCCAGGTTGGATGAGTCCTTGAGGGACCTGTTCTAGTGGGAGATGTCCCCACCTATGGCAGGGGTTTGGAACTGGATGAGTTTTGAGCTCCCTTCCAACCTAAACCATTCTGTGATTCTGGCTGTGCCCTCCCTTCTGGCTCTGCCCTCCCCAAACAAGCATCAGTGACAGGTTGCAGAGCTCTCCCCTCAGAGCCTCAGCAGTTATTCCTGTAAAGCTAAAGTCCATTTGATCTGGCATTCACTTGATTTGGCTCTTCCATGGAATACTACATGCATTTGGTATTGTCTGGCATTCCTGCTGCTGCCAACAGCACCAGGAGTTTGGATAATTCTTCCTGAAAAATCCTGTGCCAGTTTTGCTTTATCTTGACTTCCTTTCTTATCTCACAATGGAGAAGCTGGTTGGAGAGCAGCCAGGCTGAGAGAGACCTGGGGGTGCTGGTAGAGAGTAGCTGAAGCTGAGGCAGCAGTGTGCCCAGGTGGGCAGCAGAGCCAATGGCATCCTGGGCTGGCTCAGGAGCAGTGTGGGCAGCAGGACAAGGGAGGTTCTTCTGCCCCTGTGCTCAGCACTGCTCAGGACACACCTGGAGTGCTGTGTCCAGTTCTGGGCTCCTCCATTGCAGAGAGATGTTGAGGTGCTGGAAGGTGTTTGGAGAAGGGCAGCAAGGCTGGGGAGGGGCCTGGAGCACAGCCCTGTGAGGAGAGGCTGAGGGAGCTGGGGGTGTGCAGCCTGCAGAAGAGGAGGCTCAGGGCAGAGCTCATTGCTGTCTGCAGCTCCCTGCAGGGAGGCTGTAGCCAGGTGGGGTTGGGCTCTGCTGCCAGGCAGCCAGCAACAGGACAAGGGGACAGAGTCCCAAGCTGTGGCAGGGGAGGTCTAGGCTGGATGTTAGGAGGAAGTTGTTGGCAGAGAGAGTGATTGGCATTGGAATGGGCTGCCCAGGGAGGTGGTGGAGTCTCTGTGCCTGGAGGTGTTGAAGCCAAGCCTGGCTGGGGCACTTAGTGCCATGGTCTGGTTGGTTGGGCAGGGCTGGGTGCTAGGTTGGGCTGGCTGAGCTCGGAGGTCTCTTCCAACCTGCTTGATTCTGTGATTCTGGTTGATTCTAATTCATCCTGAACAATTTGTATTGCCTGAGGAGGAGACACACCCCTTCCATTAGTAAGCATCCCAGCTAATATCATCATCTCCTTCTTTCACCTAGTGACATAAGGGACAGAAATTGCAGCTACTAAAGAGAGCACATACAGCAAATTGCATTTGCATTCTAAATCTCTTCTTTTGTAAGAGGAATGTGTTATCTACCTGAGCTTGCTGAAAGGAGCTGTATTCATTTCATGATGATATTGCTCAGCAGGTTTGCATGAGACATGGAGATCTTTAACTCTCACAATACAGCTTGCAAACATTCTCTTTAAAATATGCTTTACAGGATCACATGGTCATAGGGGTTGGAGGGGACCTCTGGAGATCATCCAGTCCAACCCCTGTGCCAGAGCAGGAGCTGAGAATCTAGCACAGGTTGCACAGGAACACATCCAGACAGGGCTGGAAAGGCTCCACAGAAGGAGACTCCACAACCTCTCTGGGCAGCCTGTGCCAGGGCTCTGGGACCCTTCCAGTACAGAAGTTCTTCCTTGTGTTGAGGTACAGCTTCCTGTGCTGCAGTTTCCATCCCTTGCCCCTTGTGCTATGCCAGGGCACAAGTGAGCAGAGGCTGTCCCTGTCCCTTCCTTCCTGACCCCCAGCCCTCAGCTGTTTACAGACATTGCTGAGATCCCCTCTCAGCCTTCTCCTCTGCAGACTAAGCAGCCCCAGGGCCCAGCATTTCCTTATCAATCAGTGTTCCAGTCCCTTCAGCATCCCTTGGGCTCCCTCCATCAGATCTCTGTCCCTCTTGAACTGGGGAGCCCAGAACTGGATGCAATATTCCAGGTAGGGCCTCAGCAGGGCAGAGTAGAGAGGAAGGAGAGGTTGTGGATGCTTCCTCCCTGGAGGCATTTAAGGCCAGGCTGGATGAGGCCTTGAGCAGCCTGCTCTAGTGGGAGGTGTCCCTGGCTACGGCAGGGGGTTGGAGCTGGATGATCCTTGAGGTCCCTTCCAACCTAAACCATTCTATGATTCTCCCTGGATCTGCTGTCCACACTCATCTTAATGCTCCCCAGGCTCCCTTTGGCCTCCCTGCCCTCCAGGGCACATTGCCATCCCATGCAGAACTTGAGAAGTATGGAAGCAGGACCCATTAGAATTCCCCATCAAGAGTGAACCATTAAATGTTTTAGCAGCTTCACTCTGGGCTTTATCTTCTTTAGGCAGTAAAACTGATGCCTAAGGAAGGCACAAGTGAAGATGGATCTCTTAGCCTCTCAGAAAATGAGTTTTTCAGGGTTTTGCAGGCTGCTAAATTGGAATGAATGTGATTGATGTGTCCTTCATTGCAAGGATGATTTGCAAATAGTCCCATCTCCCATAGGCACTGATGTAAAGAATCATTTTCAATTACCCCTCAGGATTTTACATGCTGCTTTTATGTTGTTTTATTTCTTAGAGAATAAGGCCCTGTCTATGGACTCATAAAATGGGAACTTCTGTGAGATTCCTCTTCCAATTTCCCTTTGAGCTCCCTGTCTCTGCAGCAAAAAATAGATTGGAAGTTAAATTACCAGAGCCAGCTACTGAAATGACCAAACCCAGTGCATAATCAGATCAGTGAGGAGCATGTTTGCTGTTTGCTTCAGTAATAAATTATCATGGAATTGTAACTGATCAGGTTTTCTGGCAGGCTGAAATACTCTGCCTGACTGTTGGCTCCTTTCCCACAGGAGGAGAGGGATTGGCAGCAGTTTAGGAAGCAAACTCGTGGCCTCTTCCACTTTGCAAAGCACCTTGATTGCTGCAGTGGCAACAAGGCCAGGTGTGGGGTACAAACCTTCCAGCTCCCCATCCTCTCTTCCTTCATTAAGGATACCATAGAATGATTTCAGTTGGAAGAGAGCAAGTCCAACCTTTAGAATCATAGAATCAGTCAGGGTTGGAAGGGATCACAAGGAGCAGCCGGTTCCAGCCCCCCTGCCATGGGCAGGGACACCTCACACTAGATCAGGCTGGCCAGAGCCTCATCCAGCCTGGCCTTAAACACCTCCAGGGATGAGGCTTCCATCACCTCCCTGGGCAACCCCTTCTAGGCTCTCTCCACCCTCATGCTCAACAACTTCTTCCTAACATCCAGGCTGAATCTCCCCACCTCCAGCTTTGCTCCACTCTCCCCGGTCCTATCACTCACTGACAGCCTAAAAAGTCCTTCCCCAGCTTTCTTGTAGCCCCCTTCAGATACTGCAAGGCCACAGTAAGGTCACCTGGGAGCCTTGTCCTCTCCAGACTGCACAGCCCCAACTGCCTCAGTCTCTCCTCTTTGCATAGGTGCTCCAGCCCTCTGCTCACCCTCTGACCGTTCTCTAACTCTGCCAAGGCTGAGGCTAAACCATGTCCCTCAGCACCACATCTCTGCCTCTTTGAAATACTTCCAGGCACAGAGATTCAGCCACCTCCCAGGGAGCCTGTTCCAGTCTTTGAGACCCTTGACTACAGGGAAGGTGTTCATATTTCAGATTCTTTGCTTACTGAGGCTAATGCCCATTCTTACATGAGAGGAAGCCACTCTTTTGGGGGTACTGGTGAGTGAGAAGCTGGGCATGAGCCACTAAAGTGCACTTGCAGCCTAGAAGGCCAATGGCAGCCTGCAGTGCATCCAAAGAAGAGTTGGCAGCAGATCCAGAGACCTGACTCTGCCCCTCTGCTCTGCTGATATATCACCTGGACACTGTGTCCAGATCTGGGCCCCTCAACACAAGGACATGGACCTGATGGAGAGAGCTCAGAGAAGGCCACAAAGATGCTCAGAGGGCTGCAGCACCTCACCTGTGAAGCCAGGCTGAGAGAGTTTGGGCTGTTCAGCCTGGAGAAGAGAAGGCTACAGGAAGACCTCAGAGCTGCATTTCAGTATCTGAAGGGGACCTACAGGAAGGCTGGGAAGGGACTGTTGAGAAGGGCTTGGAATGATAGGATGAAGAGTAATGATTTGAAAGTGGAGGAAGGGAGATGTAGGTTGGACATCAGGAGGAAGTTCTGCACAAAGAGTGGTGAAACACTGGGAAAGGTTGCCCAGGGGTGGGGTTGAGGCCCCATCCCTGGAGACATTCAAGACCAGACTTGCTGTGGCTCTGTGCAGCCTGCTCTAGTTGGAAGTGTCCCTGCTGCCTGCAGGGGGGTTGTCCAGGATGACCTTTGAGGGTCCCTTCCAATCTGATGCAATCTGTGAGTTTATCCTCAATATGGTGCAGAGAGGCCAAAGAGGAAAATGTCCTCTAAGTAAGGCAGAAGAATGACAGTGATGGTCCTGACCTGCACAGTGGAGCTTACTGTGTGGTGATGCCTCCTGATAAGCAGATGAATTGAAGACCTGACTGAACTCCATCTTTGTGCATCCTTGATGCAGTGGATGGAAACTGCAGCACAGGAGGTTCCAGCTCAACACAAGGGGGAATTTGTTGACTGGAAGGGTCCCAGAGCCCTGGCACAGGCTGCCCAGAGAGGTTCTAGAGACTCCTTCTCTGAAGCCTTTCCAGGCCTGTCTGGATGTGTTGCTGTGTGCCCTGAGTTAGATTGTATTGTCCTGCTTTGGCAGGGGGGTTGGACTGGATGATCTCCTTGAGTCCCTTCCAACCCCTGACATCCTGTGAGCCTGTCTGGGATCCTGAGATGTTCTGGCATGAGTGCAGCCACAGCAGTGCCATCTGTTCCATGAGCAGCATTTGGGTGGCTGGGGAATGTTCTTCATACAATGATAGAATCAAGCAGGTTGGAAACGACCTCCAAGCTCAGCCAGCCCAACCTAGCACCCAGCCCTGCCCAACCAACCAGACCATGGCACTAAGTGCCCCAGCCAGGCTTGGCTTCAACACCTCCAGGCACAGAGACTCCACCACCTCCCTGGGCAGCCCATTCCAATGCCAATCACTCTCTCTGCCAACAACTTCCTCCTAACATCCAGCCTATAGCCAGCCTTCAAGTCAGTGAGGCCACAGCTCATTGTCTTATGTCAGAGATGTGGAAATCTATGGTCACTTTTTCAGCCTGGCTCTTCATCTGTGTGGTTCTTTGCTGCTCCACTTGTGGCTTTTACAGAGGGATCACTGAATGTTTAATTCAACAGCTTCTTTTTATCCTGGTGGGGACTTTGCATCCAGGAACTAGGTCAAGCCCCTGTGGTGGGAATTGCCACCAATTCACTTGGAAAGAGCTTTAAGTGCTGGTTTGGTTTCAGTAGAGCTCTACCTTCCTGTTTAGCAACCAAACTGCTTATCCAACTCATGTAAGGTCCAACTTACCACCTAACCCTTCTAATTAACTAACCCATAGCACCAAGTGTCTCATGCAACCTCTTCTTAAACACCTCCAGGAATGGGGACTCCACCACCTCTCTGGGCATCCCATTCCAATGCCAATCATTCTCTTTGCCAAGAGATGCCCATTTTCTGCAGGGATATGTTTACTCTTTAAAAGTTTAACCTCCTTGACCAGTTGTTCTGTAGCTGAGTGCCCTTCAGGTAGTGATAGGGCTGGGGGGAATGGATCCAAGCTAGAAATGGGTAGATTCAGACTGGATGTTAGGAAGAATTTATGGAGTCTCCTTCTCTGGACCTTTTCCAGCCCTGTCTGGGTATGTTGCTGTGTGCCCTGCCCTGGGTGATGCTGCTCTGGCAGGGGGTTTGGACTGGAAGGTCTCTTCCAACTTCTACTGTTCTGTGATTCTTTTCTGTGCTAAACTCCTACATTCATAGAATCACAGAACCACCACGACTGGAAAAGACCTTTAAGATCATCAAGTCCAAGGTTTTTAGAGGTCCAGCAGAAGGTGATTTGTTTGTCCTTTTGGACAGATGTCACTGTAGAGAAGTTTTCCTTCGTTCCTCCTGCAGGCTTCTTCCTCAGTAGTGTTTGCAGGCTCTCGTTCAGCAAACAGTGAAGAGGAACAGCTCTGCTAAGTCATTTGCACTGCCAAGTTACTACAGTTGTACAGCCCTGGTATTTACCATGGCCCACATTCTCCTGTCACTTCTCAAACACTGAAGATCCCACTGAAGCTGTGTGAACTTTTCCCTCCCTTTCAATGTCAGGATGTGGCTCCTTGTACAGGGTAGTCCTCCCTGCCTACGTACCAATTGTAAGCCGCTCTCCTCCCTTTCCTCGGAGATAAACCTCCTTATCTAGTTCCTTTCTCTTGACAATAATATTGTAGAGAGGAGAAAATGTAATAAAATGAGGCCTTGGACATAAAAATTGTTGGCTATTAATTATCATGATTGTGCAGCTACATTCATGTGTTATTCATGTCCCCATTGTACAGAGATGTGAGGTTAAGCATTTCCTCCTCCCTAAAACAGACCTCACAGGTCCTCATCTTGCATGAAGCTGTCACAGAAAATGAAATATGAGCAAAACAAAACTCCACCTCTTCCTGAATTCCCAGAGTTTCTCTACAAAAGTTGGATATTGCAAGCAGACAGTTGGGTATTGGACAGACAGAATTCCAGAGTACCTCCAGGAAAAGGTGGAGGCATAGAGAGGTCACAGTTGTGCCCTGCTTCATGGATTTGCGCTTGCCATGAACTACTCTGGAATCATAGAATTGTTTAGACTGGTAGAGGTCTCAAAGCTCATCCAGTTCCAAACCCCTTGCCATAGGCAGGGACACCTCTCACTAGAACAGATTGCTCAAGGCCTCATCCAACCTGGCCTTGAACACCTCCCTGGGCAACCTGTGCCAGTGTCTCACCACCCTCACTGGAAAGAACCTTTTCCTAACATCCAGTTTCAATCTCCCCTCTGCCACTTCAAGCCCATTCCTACTTGTCCTGTCATTACAAGGCCTTGTCAATAGTACCTCCACAGCCTTCTTGTAGCCCACTTCAGATCCTGCAAGGCCACTCCAAGGTATCCTCAAAGCCTTCTCTTCTCCATGCTGCAGAGCCCCAACTCTCTCAGCCTGTCCTCAGAGCAGAGCTGCTGCAGCCCTCTCAGCATCTTGATGGCCTCTTCTGGACTGGCTCAAACGGTTCCATGTCCTTCTTGTGCTGGGGGCTCCAGAACTGCACCCAGGACTGCAGGTGGGGTCTGAGGAGAGCAGAGCCAAGGGGCAGAATCCCCTCCCTTGCCCTGCTGCCCACACTGCTCTTGCTGCAGCCCAGCACAGGGTTGCTGTCTGGGCTGCACTCACCCTGCAGGCTCATGTTGAGCTTTTCATCACCGCAGCTCCCCAGAGCCTTTTCCTCTTGAACTTACTACTACTCCTCTAGCTTCAGTGTTTGAGAACAGAGGAATTATAGGGGTAGCAAACCTCTTGAACTCACTACTACTCCTCTAGCTTCGGTCTGTGAGAGCAGAGGAATTACAGGAATAGCAAACCTCTTGAAGTCTCTGCCCTTATTTAAATTTGAAGTTTGCCTTCTGATCACCTTAAGCCATCGTTTGGAGCTCCATGAGCTAGCAGCCTTCATGCCCCTTTACTTTCTCAAGTCCTTTGGACTCGATGTCCCTTCCAGCCCCTACCATTCTGTGAAGTCATCTTGGGAATGAACGATCATAAATTAACTTCTTCAGTTAGTTGCTGGAACACTCTTCATAGAATCATAGGATCAGCCAGGTTGGAAGAGACCTCCAAGACCATGCAGTCCAACCTAGCACTCAGCCCTAGCCAATCAACTAGACCATGCTCAGTAATCTGATGCTCAGGCTGCCTCAGTTTACCCTTCTTGGGGCAGTAAATATCTGTGTTTGGTTTTAAAGGCGAGTTCAGCGTACGACCAAAGAGCTTCAACCGAAGCAGCACCTGAGTCTGAATGATTTAGATGGTTATGAAGTCAGTATCTTCATATTTGAAAGGCTTTAAATAAAGTAAACAGAAGGTCTTTAATTTGGTTAAATGAACCCTGTGAGAATTTGCACTGCTGTATCTTTTATGGTACAAAGTAGAACTCTTCAGCGCTTTTGAGCTTTGGAGTTCAGAATTTGACCCAAGAGCTTCAACTGGAGCAGTTCCTGGCTCTGGGTAATTTAACTGGTTAAGAACTTAATATTTTTAACATGTAAAACTCTTCAAGTGAACAAAAGAGCTTTAATTTTGTGTACAAACAAGCAAAGACTCTGCAGTGTTACACTCAGGCCCGTTTGTATGATACAATGCAGAACTCTTGGGCGCTTTTTACCCATGACATGGAAACTGAATTCATGTTTCTGGTTGCTTGTGATGGAACTTGGGGAGCTTCCTCAAAGTACTTTTGCTTTTTAATTGTATTCCAAGGTGACTCTTGAAGTAAAGTGGGGGGAGGGGGAGCACTGTGCTGAGTACTGGAAGGCTTTGTGATTTCATCACACTTGAAGCAGGTACCAAATGAAAGCCCCAAGGTGTCAGAAACTGCCCTTCTGTGTCTGCAGAGCTCTTTGCACTGAGATCAGAAGGGAGGCTGACAAGCTGAGGGTGTGTTCAAACCACCCCAAGCTCCTGTGCCTGGATAGACGAGAGGGTGAGAAAGAAGCAGCTCTGAAGGCTTTGGAAAAGCCCAAGCCAGACACGCAGAGGAAGCTGCTCAAGCCTGGTTCTTACGATACAGCGAGCAGAAGACTCCTGCTATATTTAGTCCCTTTTCCCTCCCCTCCCTTTCCTTCTCCTCCCCCTTCAGTGCCTATATTGGAGTTTGAATTGTGGAGTAAGCTGTCACTCAGTTCATATCACTTCTTTTTGTTGTTGTTGTTTCTCCTCTTTTCTTATGGCATCCTAACTTAAGAAGATAAATTACTTTTCACACGAGACTGTAGTTAAATATAACCACACTCAAGCAGTGTTGGCTTAACCTCTTCTGTTCCAAATGATTCAGCCTTTCTCTGGAAGAATCTGCTTCATCATTCCTCTTTGCATCTTTTTTGATCTCCTGCCTGATTAGAACATTATCACAGGACCACAGGATATCAAGAGTTGGAAGTCCAACCCCCTGGATCCTCTGGTGCTGGATTCTTTGCTGTCAAAGCAAGCACCAGAGAATCCAGCACAGGTCACACAGGAATGCATCCAGATGGGGCTTGAAAGGCTCAAGAGAAGGAGCCTCCACAACCTCTCTGGGCAGCCTGTGCCAGTGCTCTGGGACCCTTCCAGTAGAATCATAGCATCAGTCAGGGTTGGAAGGGGACAAAAGGATCAGCCTGTTCCAACCCCCCTGCCATGCCCAGGGACACCCTACCCTAGAGCAGGCTGCCCACAGCCTCAGCCAGCCTGGCCTCAAACACCTCCAGCCATGGGGCCTCAACCACCTCCCTGGGCAACCCATTCCAGCCTCTCACCACTCTCATGCTCAACAACTTCCTCCTCACATCCAGCCTGACCCTACCTATCTCCAGCTTCATTCCATTCCCCCCCATCCTCTCACTCTGTCACTTCTGTAGAGAAGTTCTTGCCTGTATTGAGGTGGAGCTTTCTGTGCTGTGGTTTATACCCATTACCTCTTCTCAACAACCTATTTTTATTGCTCCTTCTTGCCATCTGAATCTTTGGCTCACTGTTACCTCTATAGAATTACAGGGGATTAAAATAACCTCATTATAAAGATTATAAAGGTTATAAAATAACCTTAAAATTGTTTCATATTTGTTTTTTTTTTTTCCCAGGGCTTGCCAGGGCTGGAAGGTCCCCAAGGTCCACCTGGCAAGGAAGGCCAAAGGGTGAGTAAACTCAGTGGGACAGCTGGGGAGTGTGCTAAGTGACCTTGGGGTGGGACTTCTTTCTGAGGAGGTAGCAGCTGAGTATGAAGCTTTGCTGACAAGAAACTGAGCTTTGACACTTGAGGTTTCTCTTCACTCGAAGGAGATTTAACAATTTCAACCAGCTAAAGAGCTTTTAATGACTGGCAGCACAGATGGAGATGCTCTCCTTTGTCCAGCACGTTTCTGCTGTTGGAATTGAAGGGACATTCAAATTGCTCACATTTTGCATTTTGCTGCAGGGAAAAAACAGCCTTTACTATGCCTGGAACATGTTAAAGTATGAATTTGGGGGTCTCTATCTGAAAATATAGAGAGAAACCAGTAGCAGTGACCCAAGTTTTAGTGTAAATGCCTAAAACATGCCTAAAACATGTAAAAATGTGAACTTGGGGGTCACTGTCTGGAAATATGGAGAGGAAGCAGTGCCAGTGCCCCAAGTTTTGGTGTAAATGCTGTTGTGCAAGGTACACGAGGAAGTATGAGACAGTAAAGGGGTGGAGAGATTATTTGATTAGTTAATTAATTATAATTCACAGAATTTCTTAGATTGGAAAAGACCTTCAAGATCAAGGCACTTGGCCTTGTTAAACCTCATGCAATTGGCCTCAGCCCATGGGTCCAGCCTGTCCAAATCCCTCTGCAGGGCCTTCTTATCCTGCAGCAGATTGACATTTCTGCTTCATTTGGTGTCATCTGTAAACTTGCTGAGGGTGCATTCAGTCCCCTCACCCAGGTCCTCGAGGAAGAGATTAAACAAGACTGGCCTCAAAACTGAGCCCTGAGGGACTCCACTTGTGACCAGTCACCAACTGGATTCAACCCCATGGACCACAACTCTGGGCTTGTCCATCCAGCCAGTTTGTAACCCAGCCAAGAGTCCACCTGTCTAAGCCATGAGCCACCAGCTTCTCCAGCAGAATGCTGTGTTGTATGATAACAGAGCAGGTGATTGGTTTCTCTGTAACGGGGTGGAGAGATTAGTTATTAATTTAATTAATTATAATCATCAGAGTATCATAGAATCAAGCAGGTTGGAAGAGACCTCCAAGCTCAGCCAGCCCAACCTAGCACCCAGCCCTGGTCGATCAACCAGACCATGGCACTAAGTGCCCCAGCCAGGCTTTTGTTAATCATAGAATCAAGCAGGTTGGAAGAGACCTCCAAGCTCATCCAGTCCGACCTAGCACCCAGCCCTAGCCAACCAACCAGACCATGGCACTAAGTGCCCTATGTTGAAGAAAGAAAGAAATCAGTTAATTAAACACTAACACAGCAACTTCACATCATGTGAAAGTCTTGAGGGATCTGCTGGCAGGAGAGATGGAGGAACATGCCACCTCTAATGAAATAAAAAGGGATGTTTAAGAGCCATTAGATGTGCACTGTCCTGCTTGTCATCAAAGCAAGCAGAAACCTTGTTAGAGGCAGTGTGTGGCTGTGTAATTAAATGTATTGGAAGTGCAGCTGCACGTGGGGTTTGAATTAAGGCAGCAAACTGGGTTATGAGTGCTTGGCCAGCAGAAAGAGTATCGGTGGGAGCTGCTCACTGATGAAATAGATACAGACAGATGCTGAGGCTCTGCAGTTTGCTGTTGCCACTGCTTGGCTCAGAGCATTGGCCAAGGTTCTGAACGAATCAGTGCTCTTGTTTTTATCAGTTTTGGAGTTGGGAGAGTTGTTTTCTTGGTAAAAGTATCTGATGATCAATTTGCTGGTGGGGAGGAAATGGACAAGCAGTGCTACAGGCTGGGGACAGAGTGGCTGAGAGCAGCCAGGCAGAGAGGGACCTGGGGGTACTGGTGGATAGCAGGCTGAAGATGAGGCAGCAGTGTGCCCAGGTGGGCAGCAGAGCCAATGGCATCCTGGGCTGGCAGAGCCTGTGCCTTCCTTCCTGACCCCCAGCCCTCAGCTATTGATAGACATTGCTCAGATCCCCTCTCAGCCTTCTCCTCTGCAGACTCTCAGCCCCAGGGCTCTCAGCCTTTCCTCCTCAGGCAGTGCTCCAGGCCCTGCAGCATCCTTGTAGCCCTCCCTTGGACTCTCCAGTAGATCCCTGTCCCTCTTGAGCTGGGGAGCCCAGAAGTGGATGCAATATTCCACGTGAGGCCTCAGCAGGGCAGAGTAGAGGGGGAGAAGAACCTCCCTGGTTCTTCTCCCTCCCTGGGAGAAGATCCTCCTCTGCTGGATGCACTCTTCTTAATGCCCCCCAGGCTCCCTTTGGCCTTCCTGGCCCTCAGGGCACATTGCTGTCCCTGCAGAACTTGCTGTCCACCAGGACTTCTCCAGAGGGCTGCTCTCTGGACAATTGATGCTGCCTGAGGAAGGAGATTATTCTGCATGATCTCAAGAGGCCCCTTCCAACCTAGCCAATTCCGTGATCTTTCTTTAACTAGCTCTGGCCTGTTCTCATCACAGCTGCCAACAGCTCCATTTTTAGGGATAAATGGGATCTTTTTCCTAATCTTTCACATGTATTTAAACTGCCTGATGGTGGTCTCCCTGGCTCCAGTGATGAAGTCAGTTCAAGCATTCAGAATTCTTTTATCCTGCCACAGCCATATCTCAACTCTGCATTCCATGGGAAGCTGCAGGTGTCCTAAAGTAAATATTTTGGGAACAGCTTCCTTATTTCCAATTATTGTGTTTATCATACCAAATGCTTCACTTCAGAGGGAGTTCTTTTAGCATTATCTCAGTGATAAATTAAACACCTTGTGAAGCTGAGTCCCTTTTGTTGTCTTACCTCATCCCTGGAGGTGTTTAAGAGGAGGCTGCATGAGGCCCCTAATGCCAGGGTTTAGTTAATTAGAAGAGTTAGGGGATAGGTTGGCCTCGATCTCAAAGGTCTTTTCATCCTGGTTAATTGTGTGGCTCTGTGATGTCACTGGAGTTATGTGTTTGGAGGGACATTGCCTTGGTCTTTGTGGCCAAGAAGGGCAATGGTCTGCTGGGGTGTATTGAGAGTGTGGCCAGCAGGTCAAGACAGGTTCTCCTCCCCCTCTACTCTGCCCTGCTGCAGACTACATCTGGAATATTGCATCCAGTTCTGGGCTCCCCAGCTCAAGAGGGACAGGGATCTGCTGGACAGAGTCCAAGGGAGGGCTGCAAGGATGCTGGAGAGACTGGAACACTGCCTGGTGGTCAGTTCTGGGCTCTCCAGTTCAGGAGGGACAGAGATACTCTAGACAGTGTGCAGTGGAGACTATGAGGGTAATGTAAGAGCTGGGACAGTTGTGTGATGATGAGAGGCTCAGAGCCCTGGGGTGTTCAGGCTGAGAGGGGATCTTGTTTAGCACAGAAACACAGAATTGTTTTGATGAGTCCAACCATCAACCTAACTCCACCTTGGCCATTAAACTGTGTCCCAGAGTGCCATGTCATGTGTCTTTTGGACACCACCAGGGATGAGGAGAAACCATTTCCCTAAGCACAGGTCAGACACCTTGCAAGCTAAAATCTGCATTGGATATCATGGAATCATACAATCCTGGAACTTCTGAGGGTTGGGCTCTGCTGCCAGGCAACCAGCAACAGAAGAAGGGGACACAGTCTCAAGCTGTGCCAGAGCAGGTCTAGGCTGGATGTTAGGAGGAAGTTGTTGGCAGAGAGAGTGATTGGCACTGGAATGGGCTGCCCAGGGAGGTGGTGGAGTCTCTGTGCCTGGAGGTGTTGAAGCCAAGCCTGGCTGGGGCACTTAGTGCCATGGTCTGGTTGGTTGGGCAGGGCTGGGTGCTAGGTTGTGCTGGCTGAGCTTGGAGGTCTCTTCCAAGCTGCTTGATCCATGATAAACATCTGAAGGGTGGGTTGCAAGAAGGGGCCAGGCTCTATATTCTGTCGTAGGATAAAGGGGCAGTGGATGCAAACCAGAACAGAAGCTCCATGTCAACATGAGGAGACACTTCTTTAACGTGAGGGTGACAGAGCCCTGGAGCAGGCTGCCCAGAGAGGTTGCAGAGTCTCCTTCCCTGGAAACTAACAAGCCCCACCTGGATGTGTTCCTGTGTTTCCTGCCCTGGGTGATCCTGCTTTGGCACGGGGGGGTTGGACTGGATGATCTCTGGAGGTCCCTTCCAACCTCTAACACTCTGTGATCCTTTTCTGTGCTAAACTGTTAGAGATCCCTTCCAATCCCTACTACTTTATGTCTGCAATCCTTGCCTGACATTAGTCATCACTTCACTCTGTAGGACTGCAAGTTTTTATCATGAAACACAAATCAAATGATTATGCTACAGTGGTGGTGGTGGGGAAAAAACCTTTCCTATATAAATAAATGAGCAGGGAACTGTTAGGTTTATCTGGAGGTATTTACTTGGAGTGACATCCAACTGAACTTAAATTCAGATTGCCTTGGTCTGGTTTATAGAACTCAAATCATTCTTTGACATGATTTGTTTTCTAGCTCAGTGAGGAGATGTTTTACTCAACCAGTTGTAAAACAAGCCTTATAGAGCCATAATTACCACGAAGAAGGTCAGGCTCCTGGCACAGTGCAAACTATATTTTTCACAGCTACAACTCTGGTGGTTTGGAATCTCCTTTAATCTTCTCAATCCTTCTTGACTTTGATGTAAGTTGTTTTTAAGCATGCAGAGCTCCGGTCTGGTGTTATCTCGAAGCTGGAGTGCTGGATGTTCCCTCACTAGGGCATTTAACAGTCTAAAAATGGTTAATGCAAAGAGGGAGACTGCCTCCCACCTCCCTGCAGGTGTTCAAGGCCAGGTTGGATTCTGCCCTTCTCTTCTGTTCTTCTAAGGCCTCACCTGCGGTGCTGTGTCCAGCTCTGAGGCCCCCAACACAAGAGAGACATGGACCTGAGCTGGTCCAGAGGAGGCCACCAAGATGGTCAGGGGGCTGGGACACCTCTCCTGTGTAGGCAGGCTGGAAGAATTGGGGCTCTTCAGCCTGGAGAAGAGAAGGCTCCAGGGAGACCTTAAGAACTGCATTTCAGTATCTGCCAGGGACCTGCAGGCAGGCTGGGGAGAGACTGTTCAGAAGGGCCTGTGGGGATAGGATGAGGGCAGTGGTTTGGAACTGGAGCAGGGCAGAGATAGGTTGGACAGCAGGAGGAAGTTCTGCATAGTGAGAGTGAGGAAATAATGGAACAGGCTGCCGAGGGATGTGGTTGAGGCTCCATCCCTGGAGACATTCAAGATCAGCCTTGATGTGTCCCTGTGCAGCCTGCTCTAGTGGGAGCTGTCCCTGCTGCCTGCAGGAAGGGTTGGAGGAGATGACATTTGAGTGTCCTTTCCAACCCGATGCAATCTGTGAGTGTGCAATTCAGAAAGCTGAAGATAGATTTGTCACTTAGAAAATCATAGAATCAGAGGATCAAGCAGGTTGGAAGAGAGCTCCAAGCTCAGCCAGCCCAACCTAGCACCCAGCCCTGGACAATCAACCAGACCATGGCACTAAGTGCCCCAGCCAGGCTTGGCTTCAACACCTCCAGGCACAGAGACTCCAGCACCTCCCTGGGCAGCCCATTCCAATGCCAATCACTCTCTCTGCCAACAACTTCCTCCTAACATCCAGCCTAGACCTGCTCTGGCACAGCTTGAGACTGTGTGCCCTTGTTCTGTTGCTGGCTGCCTGGCAGCAGAGCCCAACCCCAGCTGGCTACAGCCTCCCTTCAGGGAGCTGCAGACAGCAATGAGCTCTGCCCTGAGCCTCCTCTGCTGCAGGCTGCACACCCCCAGCTCCCTCAGCCTCTCCTCACAGGGCTGTGCTGCAGGCCCCTCCCCAGCCTTGCTGCCCTTCTCTCAACACCTTCCAGCACCTCAACATCTCTCTGCAATGGAGGAGCCCAGAACTGGACACAGCACTGCAGGAATTCTCTCAGTTGATGATGCTTTGGTTCTTGGTTCTTCTCTATGGTCGAAATGAAAACCTGAGTTTGAATGGGAAAAAAAAAAAAGAAATGCTTTCACCTTTCAGCTCTGGTTTAGGATTTTCAGACTCCTTTCCAAATCCTCTAGTCTCAGTATTTCTCTTCTTGTCCTTTAGCAGGAGGAACAGCAGCATGAGAGAATAGGAAATGGTTTCTCATCATTAAAAATCAGAGTGGTCCTTATAAACAGGAATAGAGTTGCTAAAACCTTCCCACCAATGGCTTTGAATTTCAAATGTTCTTTTTGGGACTATGCCTGAAAAAAATGTGATGGGTCTGGGGAGGGATTCGTTGGCACGAGAGGGCTGTGGAATTGGAAAGCCAAGGTTGAGAGCAGGAATGCTTCCTCATTAGGAAGAAGCCCCTTAATGACCTCCAAAACAAGGGATTAGGATCCATGTGCTCTGCTCTTCTGTGAGCCATGTTTCTGTGAAGGGCTTTAGTGAGTTATGAGGGACAAACTTGCTCTTGGCTTCGTCAAACAGCTTCGTTTTATCTCTTCTGGCCCTTCCTGGGAGTTTATGCAAGCTTAAGTTTGAGTAGAGAGGTTAATGTGTGCTACACTGGGTACCAGACAAGTCTTCTTGGGAGGGAGCTGGGGTTGTTTAGTCTGGAGAAGAGGAGGCTGGGAGGGACCTCAATCTTCTCCAGAACCACCTGCAAAGAGGTTGGAGCCAAATGGGAGTTGGTCTCTTCTTCCTCCTATTGGGAGATAGAAGGAGAGGAAATGGCCTGAAATTGTGCCAGGGGAGGGCTGGGTTGGAGACTAGGAAAAATTTCTTTGCTGCAGGAGTGGTCAGGGAGTGGCACAGCCTGCCCAGGGAGGAGGTGCAGTCTCCATCCCTGGAGGTGCTCAGAACCTGTGGCCATGGCACTTCAGGACATGCTTTAGCGGGTGTGGTGGTGTTGGGTTGGTGGTTGGTGTTGGGTTGGTGTTGGGTTAATGGTTGGTGTTGGGTTGGTGTTGGGTTAGTGGATGGTGTTGGGTTGGTGGTTGGTGTTGGGTTGGTGTTGGGTTAATGGATGGTGTTGGGTTAATGGTTGGTGTTGGGTTGGTGTTGGGTTAATGGATGGTGTTGGGTTAATGGTTGGTGTTGGGTTGGTGTTGGGTTAATGGATGGTGTTGGGTTAATGGTTGGTGTTGGGTTGGTGTTGGGTTAATGGATGGTGTTGGGTTAATGGTTGGTGTTGGGTTGGTGTTGGGTTAATGGATGGTGTTGGGTTAATGGTTGGTGTTGGGTTGGTGTTGGGTTAATGGATGGTGTTGGGTTAATGGTTGGTGTTGGGTTGGTGTTGGGTTAATGGATGGTGTTGGGTTAATGGTTGGTGTTGGGTTGGTGTTGGGTTAATGGATGGTGTTGGGTTAATGGTTGGTGTTGGGTTGGTGTTGGGTTAATGGATGGTGTTGGGTTAATGGTTGGTGTTGGGTTGGTGTTGGGTTAATGGATGGTGTTGGGTTAATGGTTGGTGTTGGGTTGGTGTTGGGTTAATGGATGGTGTTGGGTTAATGGTTGGTGTTGGGTTGGTGTTGGGTTAATGGATGGTGTTGGGTTAATGGTTGGTGTTGGGTTGGTGTTGGGTTAATGGATGGTGTTGGGTTAATGGTTGGTGTTGGGTTGGTGTTGGGTTAATGGATGGTGTTGGGTTAATGGTTGGTGTTGGGTTGGTGTTGGGTTAATGGATGGTGTTGGGTTAATGGTTGGTGTTGGGTTGGTGTTGGGTTAATGGATGGTGTTGGGTTGGTGGTTGGTGTTGGGTTGGTGTTGGGTTAATGGATGGTGTTGGGTTGATGGTTGGTGTTGGGTTGGTGTTGGGTTAATGGATGGTGTTGGGTTGGTGGTTTGTGTTGGGTTGATAGTTGGTGTTGGATAGTTGGGTTGGTTATTGGTAGTGTGGGTATTGGTGTTGGGTTGATAGTTGGTGTTGATGATCTTGGAAGTCTTTTCCAAGCTTGATGATTCTGTGGTACCACTTCACTGGCTAACTGCTCACATCTAACACTTCTACAGACTGCTGTAACTACCCACTACATACAGCTTCTCCTGGCAGTCCCCTGGGTCAGGGATTGGCACAGGCTGCCCAGGGAGGTGGTGGAGTCACCACCCCTAGAGATGTTCAAGAAACCCGTGGCCATGGCACTTGGGGACATGGTTTAATGGCTATGGTGGCCATTGAATATTATATATATATGGTTGAATATTGGATTTGGTGATCTTAGAGGTCTTTTCCAGCTGACACAGTTCTATGATTCTGTCATCTTCAAGGCCAGGGTTAGTGGGATTGAGGAAGGAATTGTCCATTCAAGTCCTAACACTGTTATTAAGTTAGAAAGGATTCAGTGACTGCAGCACAGATTTCCAAATTTAGGAAAGAGAATATCCAAACTCTAAGTTTTCTAAGGGTTAAAAAATCCAACTTCTCAGTTTGAGGCACCACCAAGGTTAATGGCAGAGCTCTGATGAACTGTGGTTGAGCAGCCAGATGGGTAAATGCCAAACACAGGAGGCTGCACATAAAGATAAGGACAAACTTCTTTACTTTAAGGCTGGCAGAGCACTGGAGCAGGCTGCCCAGAGAGGTTGTGGAGTCTCCTTCTCTGAAGGCATTCAAGACCCACCTGGGTGTATTCCTGTGTAATGTACTCTGTGTGATCCTGCTCTAGCAGCAAGGTTGAATTAAAGCTTCAGCAGTCCCTTCCAACGCCTACCACCCTGTAACTCTGTCAAATCCTCTTTTCTGTCCTCTGAACTCACACAGGCACTGAGATTTCTCTGGCTGAGCAGCTGGAGAAAGTCTTTTAACTGCTCAGAGCTCTATTCACATGGCTGCATTCAGGTGCCCAAGGGGCAAGGGGTGTACTCACATGGCTGCAAATAGGGGTCCAAGGAGCAAGGAGTGTACTCACATGGCTGCTTTTACAGCATCACAGGCTCACAGGATATTAGGGGTTGGAAGGGACCCAAGCAGATCATGGAATCCAACTCCTCTGCCAGAGCAGGACAATGCTATCTAACACAGATCACAGAGGAACACATCCAGACAGACCTTGAAAGGCTCCAGGGAAGGAGACTCCACAACCTCCAGGACTCTTACAGTAAAGAAGTTCCCCCTTGTGTTGAGCTGGAACCTCCTGTGCTGCAGCTTACACCCAGTGCTCCTTGATTGAGGTGCCCAAGGGCTGTCTGTACTCACATGGCTGGTTTTAGGTGCCCAAGGGCTATATGTACTCACATGGCTGTATGTAGGTGCCCAAGGGCGGTCTGTACTCACATGGCTGGTTTTAGGTGCCCAAGGGCTATATGTACTCACATGGCTGTATGTAGGTGCCCAAGGGCGGTCTGTACTCACATGGCTGGTTTTAGGTGCCCGTGGGTTAGGCACTCTGAGCTGAGGATCTTTTTCTTTCCACCTGCCTCCTGATTTGGTTGTATTGGCCCTTTTGCCAGTCTGGATTTGAGGATCATTCAGAAGCAGCCTTGTTTTACTTGGCAACTGAGTTACATAAACCTCATTAATCTTGCAGGATGACTCCAGGAGTTAAGCCTTTAAAGCCCAGCTTCCTACTTGCTTTGGAACTGGTTCCTGTGTTGTGAAATGTGATGATGTGTTTCAGGAACTGCTAATTAGTGGTTTCCCTTGAAAATTCACTCAGGCTTCTTCTAAGAACTCTTTTTGTACCCATGTGTGGGTTCTTTAAATTATTGATTCCATAGATCCCATCAGTGTTGTACACAGCTCTGCTCAGTTTTACCCTAAAATAATCCCCAGCTTGTTTTTAGACCCTGGGAGCTGTGATCTCATTCTTCTCTAGTTAGAGATATGCAACCAGGTGGATGCAACATCAGCATCCATCTCTGTGTTCCTACACAGCTCTGTTCAGTTTTACCCTAAAATAATCCCCAGCTTGTTTTTAGGCACTGGGAGCTGTGATCTCACTCTTCTCCAGTTAGAGATATGCAACCAGGTGGACGCAACATCTCAGGAGCAGGGAGACACAAGGCAGGCTTTGAGTTGTTGCATTTTGTGTTGGACCTGCAGTGATGCTCAGGGGCAGCAGTCAGGCTCGGAGCAGAAGCTTATGGAAGGATGCACAGAGCCTCTCATCAGGACAGTTTTCCACCTCCTATGAGGCAAAGCTCCTCAAGTCACTGAGATTAACAGAAGAGGCAAAGGAAGAGAGGAATAAAGAATGCAGCTGAGCATGTACTTGAGCTAGGCACTCAGCTGGGGTTTACTGAAGCCTATAAATTCTCATTATTTTTGTATGGTTTGCCCTTTTTTGTCCCTAGCCTAGCAGTTGTTGTTTGAGTGATTGATGTGTGTGTCATAGCTGAAGTTTGCCCCATGGAAAACAGGAAAGTAGCCAACCAAATTAGCCCAAACTAGTTTAATGCAGGCCTTCTGTGAGCCAGAGATTCATAGAACGGGTTGGGTTGGAAGGGACACTAAAGATTATCCAGTTCAAGCCCTGCCACACTGTGGGCAGGGACACCTTCCACCAGCCCAGCTTGCTCAGAGCCTCATCCAGCCTGGCCTTGAACACCTCCAGGGAGGGGACATCCACAGCCTCCCTGGGCAATCTGTTCCAGTGTCTCCCCACCCTCAATGGGAAGAGCTTCTTCCTTGTCTCCAGTCTAAATCTGCCCTCCTCAAGCTTCAGTCCATTCCCTCTCATCCTGTCACTCCAGCCCCTCCCCAGCTTTCCTGTAGCCTTCTTCAGGTACTGAAAGGCCTCTAGAAGGTCTCCCTGGAGCCTTTTCTTCTACAGCCTGAACAGCCCCAACTCTCTCAGCCTATTCCCATTAGGGAGGTTCTCCAACCCTCTGATCATCTTTGTGACCTTCCTTTGGACCCACTCCAACACTTTGATGTCCTTTTTGTGCTGTGTGCCTCCAGAGCTGGAGGCAGTGCTGCAGGTGAGGTGTGAGCAGAGCAGATTGGAGGGGCAGAATCCCCTCCCTGTGCTGCTGCTCTCCCTGCTCTGGCTGCAGCCAGCACACAGCTGGCTCTAGGCTGGGGGACTCCTGGGGAGTCTGTCACCAGCTGACACCCCCTAGTACAAGTCAAGGGGACAGGGCAGAGTATGAGTGACATTAAATTAACTTGGAATCACACTGATTGCCCCCAGAAAAATGTGCAGGCAGAAAGGAAACAACCAGTCACTGCCTTTGTTTTCTTCCCTTTAGATGCTGTTCTGAATAGCATCAGCCAAGCTGTTGTCATCACTTGCGTTGTTTTAAGGTGGTGTAGGTGATACTGCATATTTTCTGTAGTCAAAGGAAGTATGTGATGCCTGGAACATTTATTTATGTTTTGAGTGGGTTTTAAAGCTCAATATTTGCTCAGTGACCTCAGCTGTGTGAAGGTAATGGCCCTCCTGTGCCAGCTGCCTGCCTCGTGCCTAGCTCTCCTGGGGATTCCAAGACCCATTTCTGAGCAGGCAGTGGGAGCTCTGCCTCCTCTAAACCCTCTCAGAAAGGACACTGAGATGCCTTTCCTTTATTTACTTATTTTCTTTTGCCAGAAGGAAGGCTCAGCATCAAGCTGTAAATATTCACTCACAGTCTGGCTTGTGGTCTGCTCAAGGCAAGGCTGTAAGGGGTTCATCAAAAACATCCTTCAAATCATTTTAATTATCCTAAACAAAGCCATAAACTCTTTTCTCTATTTACACTTTTCCTTGGACTGTGCAGTTTAATATTTTTTTCCCTTACTGGTGCTTGGGAAGTCAGAGAGAAGCAGGAGTGGACCTGGGACTTTTTAGTCTGAAGAAGGGAAGGCTGAGAGGGGATTTAATCAATGTCTGTAAATCTCTGAGGGCTGGGAGTGAGGAGGGGGGGACAGGCTCTGCTCACTGCTCCCTGGGATAGGACAAGCAGCAATGGATGGAAACTGCAGCACAGGAGGTTCCAGCTCAACACAAGGGGGAACTTTTTGGGTCCCAGAGCCCTGGCACAGGCTGCCCAGAGAGGTTGTGGAGTCTCCTTCTCTGGAGCCTTTCACGGCCTGTCTGGATGTGTTCCTGTGTGCCCTGAGCTGGATTGGAGGGGGGTTGGACTGGATGATCTCTTTGGGTCCCTTCCAACCCCTAATATCCTGTGAGCCTTTCAGTGCAGGCAAGAAGTAGAGCTGTGTGCATCCCTAATATTGAAATTGCTCTGTGCATCCCTGATACTTCAATCTCTGTGTCTATCCCTGATACTTCAGTCTGTGTGCATGAACCTCAGCAAAGGCAAGTGTAAGGTCGTGAACCTATGAGGAGAGGCTGAGGGAGCTGGGGTTGTTTAGCCTGGAGAAGAGGAACCACAGGACAGACCTCATTGCTGTCTGCAGCTACCTAAACAGAGGCTGTGGCCAGGCAACCAGCAACAGAACAAGGGGACACAGTCTCAAGCTGTGCCAGGGGAGGTCTAGGCTGGATGTTAGGAGGAAGTTGTTGTCAGAGAGAGTGATTGGCATTGGAATGGGCTGCCCAGGGAGGTGGTGGAGTCTCTGTGCCTGGAGGTGTTGAAGCCAAGCCTGGCTGGGGCACTTAGTGCCATGGTCTGGTTGGTTGGGCAGGGCTGGGTGCTAGGTTGGGCTGGATGAGCTTGACCTAGACCTCCCCTGCCACAGCTTGAGGCTGTGTCCCCTTGTTCTGTTGTGCAACCCCATCTGGGTGACTCTGCTTTAGGAAGGGGGGGATTGAACTGAATGATCTGCAGAGGTCTCTTCCAACCCTCACCAACTCGTGATCCTGCGATCCTTGGAGAAGGGAGAGCAGGGATTTCCTCTGTGCTTCACCAAGTAGGTGTTCTGGTGATTAAACAACTTGCAGTGGGGAAAGAACTGCTCTCCTGCTGTTTCTTTTTCCTTTGCTTGTTTGCTTTCCTCCATCTCACTGCTTTGTCCCACAGTTGCTCCAAGTTTTGCCTCAGCAATAGGTGATGAATCACATTTTAGCTCCTCTCGTAAACAGGGATACAATTGCCTCCTTCCCCACACATTCCCGTGTTTTCCTGTGTAATTAACACCTCGTTCGCAGTTGCCTCTGCCAGTCAGGGCTCTGCCTTCTTCCCCCACCCCCTGGACACTTCCTTGATACTTTGTTTAGACTGCTGAGGTTTTTAAGTGTCATCCTCCGGATGCTTGACATAAGCTCCCGACAGGAAAAGGAAGATGCTCCCGGGAGTCGCCAGGGAGGATCAGCGCAGCTCAGAGGGACTGCTGCAGAAGTACCAAGCGATTCCTCTGTGTTTATCATTTACATCCTCACCTCTTGCTCTGCTGCTTCCTAAGACAGGCTGACTCTTTACTCTCTTCAGAATGCCTTTACTTTCCATCTGTATTTCTGGAGTAGAAACTCAGGCCAAAAGTCTACACCTGGCAAACAGCAGCTCCTTTTACTTCTCCCTCTCTGCCTTCCCTTTTTCTTCTTCCTCTCTTCCTTTCCTTTTTCCTCTCCCTCTCTGCCTTCCCTTTTTCTTCTTCCTCTGCCTTTCTTTTTTCTTCTCCCTCTCTGTCTTTCCTTTTTCTTCTCCCTCTCTGCCTTTCCCACTATGTGCCCTCAGCCAGGCCAGGCAAACTGCTCTGTCACCCAGGGAACTGCATCAATATCAAACACAGCTCTGATTCGGGGGCTTTTGTTGTGTGCTGTGCTGAACTGGGCCACAAGAAAGCTAAGGAGAGACTTCTTAGGCTGTTGGGTAGTGATAGGATTTGGTGGGGGGATGGATCCAAGCTAGAGGGCAGCTGAGAGAGTTGGGGTTGTTCAGTTTGGAGAAGAGAAGGCTCCCAGGAGACCTCATTGTGGCCTTCCAATTCCTACAAGAAAGCTGGGGAGGGACTTTTTAGGGTGTTGGGTAGTGATAGGATTTGGTGGGGGGATGGATCCAAGATAGAGGACAGGCTGAGAGAGTTGGGGTTGTTCAGTTTGGAGAGGAGAAGGCTCCCAGGAGATCTTTTTGTGGCCTTCCAGTGTCTGAAGGGGGCTACAGGGAAAGCTGGGGAGGGACTTTTAAGAGTGTCAGGTAGTGATAGAACTGGGGGGAATGGAGCAAAATTAGAAGTGGGTAGATTCAGATTGGATGTTAGGAAGTTCTTTAGCATGAGAATGGTGAGAGCCTGGAAGGGGTTGCCCAGGGATGTGGTGGAAGCCTCATCCCTGGAGGTGTTTAAGGCCAGGCTGGATGTGGCTGTGGGTAACCTGCTCTAGTGTGAGGTGTCCCTGGGCGTGGCAGGAGGATTGTAACTGGGTGATCCTTGAGGTCTCTTCCAACCCTGACAACTCTATGATGCTTGCCCCAGCTGAGTTTGCAGCCCTGGCTGGTCTCAGGGCTGTGCAAAGTGCAGTAGCACAGTATTTAAGGCTGCATTTATTCTTCTGCATCCACAGGTGCAGTCCAGTTAACAGCTTAGAATCATTGAATGAGTTGTGTTGGAAGGGACCTTAAAGATCATCTAGTTCTACCCCCCTTAGATTTTCCCATCCTGGAGAGAAAATTCAAGGTGTTTGTGCTTTATTTTTCTAGTTCCTTCTTCAGTACCTTCTTTGATTTGCTCTGTTGCAGGTCACTGCTTTGTGTTTCATCCATACTCTGTAGCTGTCATCAATCAGCATCCCTCTTTAATAAGTTGATCTTAGTTTAGGTGATTTACTTCTTTTCCTTTCTTTCAAAGCAGTTTGCTTACTTATATGAGAGAAGAAGTAGAATCCCATTTTCATCTTTAAGACTGAAAAGAAACCTGCCAGTGCAGTGAAGGTCTAGAGTCACACAAAGCAGCCTATAAAGAGATCATTCCCAGTTGGGGATCTGTTTTCTCCATCCTTATTTTCACCACAGCTGTAAGCTGCCAGCCTGTGACCCTTCCCAGACACAGCATCCATCTGTCTATCCATCACTGCCTGCTTTTGTTAATTAGAGGTATATGGCAAGTGCTAATAAATAAGAGTAGCTGTTTAAGAGGATGTGGCTGTTGATGAAGTGGCAAGCAAAAACCTCCCCTCTTGAGCAGCTTTCCTACTTCATGTGCACACTGAAGTGTGGAGGCACAGAGGCACCCATTTGCCATCCTGTCACCCACCAGCTACTAATAGTAGTTTCTGTGTTTCTGGAGTGGAAATCAATGCAAAAGTCTACATCTAGCAACCAGCAGCCTCTGCTTTCTTCTCGATGTCTGCCTTCCCCTCTCTGTGCCCTCTGGCACCCGGTGAACTGCATCAAGATCAAACACAACTCTGCTTTTCTGTGGGCCAGCCTTAATCCTGGCTGAGTTTCCAGCCTCTGGCTGGTCCCAGAGCCTGTGTGGACAGCGCTACCAGCACAGCAGAGAGCACACTAAGGGGGAGTGGTGAGGGGCAGTGTAGCCTCCAGCCCAATATAGACACCTAGGACTGTATTTCGGGGCTGAAAAGTTACCCTCAGCTGCAGCCCTGCGTGCGGGAGTACTGCTGGGATTAAACAGCTCAGCAGGGAACAGATGTCTCAGCTAGTTAAGACCCAGGAATTTGGCACTCCAAATATGCTGAGGTGTGTGTGGGGCTTGTCCTGCTGCCCTTAAAACACACTGCCTGGCTGAGCATCTTCAGAAGCTGCAGTGAGGCACAGCCTGCTGGGTGAAACACATCTCACAAGCTCTTCTAAGGCTTCCAAACCGTTGCCTCCTGCTTCTCAGGAGAGGCTCTGGCATCTAGGCAAGAGGTTACCCTGGTGAGCTGCAGGGTGTAAGGAGGAGAGATTTTTCCAGCCTCACTGTCATCATCTTGTTTCCCCTCAGCATGGATCAAGATGAATGAAAGGCAGAGCATGAGAAGGGTTTTCTACGGGGCAAGGCTCTCACCTGTAAGGAGAGAAGCTGAGATTTCACTTTCTGTTCCTTAGAGAACTTCTCTGGTCTGTGTGAGGTCATCACTTTATAAACCACAGAAGCAGGCTCAGGAGGACCACAGCTTACAGAAACACCCTTCTGTGTTAAGTGTGAGCTGTCAGCAAGCATTTTAAGTGCTTAAAACCAGGCTGGGTGAGGCTTTGAGCAATGTGGTCTAGTAGAAGGCATCCCTGGCAATGGCAGGGGGGTTGCAATTGGATGATCTTTGATACTGTCTGCCACAAGCAGCTCCTGGCAGAGCTGGCAGCTCCTGGCTTGGACAGATTCACTCTGGTATAGCTCAAGAACTAGCTGGAGGGCCAGGCCCAGAGAGTGGTGGTGGAATGGTGCCACATCCAGCTGGCAGCTGGCACCAGTCGTGTGCCCCTGGGATCAGTGCTGGGCACAGTCCTGTAAAATATCTTTATTGATGATCTGGACCAGGGGATTGAGTCCAGCATCAGTCAGTTTGTAGATGACACCAAGCTGGGAGCAGCTGTGGAGCTGTTGGAGGGTAGCAGAGCCCTGCAGAGGGACCTGGCCAGGCTGGATGGGTGGGCAGAGGCCAGTGGGGTGAGACTGAACAAGGCCAAGTGCAGGGTTCTGCACTTTGGCCAAAACAACCCCAAGCAGCACTACAGGCTGGGGACAGAGTGGCTGAGAGCAGCCAGGCAGAGAGGGACCTGGGGGTGCTGGGAGAGAGGAGCTGAAGCTGAGGCAGCAGTGCCCAGGTGGGCAGCAGAGCCAATGGCATCCTGGGCTGGCTCAGGAGCAGTGTGGGCAGCAGGACAAGGGAGGTTCTTCTGCCCCTGTGCTCAGCACTGCTCAGGACACCCCTTGAGTGCTGTGTCCAGTTCTGGGCTCCTCCATTCAAGAGAGATGTTGAGGTGCTGGAAGGTGTCCAGAGAAGGGCAGCAAGGCTGGGGAGGGGCCTGGAGCACAGCCCTGTGAGGAGAGGCTGAGGGAGCTGGGGGTGTGCAGCCTGCAGAAGAGGAGGCTCAGGGCAGAGCTCATTGCTGTCTGCAGCTCCCTGCAGGGAGGCTGTAGCCAGGTGGGGTTGGGCTCTGCTGCCAGGCACCCAGCAACAGAACAAGGGGACACAGCCTCAAGCTGTGCCAGGGCAGGTCTAGGCTGGATGTTAGGAGGAAGTTGTTGGCAGAGAGAGTGATTGGCATTGGAATGGGCTGCCCAGGGAGGTGGTGGAGTCTCTGTGCCTGGAGGTGTTGAAGCCAAGCCTGGCTGGGGCACTTAGTGCCATGGTCTGGTTGGTTGGGCAGGGCTGGGTGCTAGGTTGGGCTGGATGAGCTTGGAGGTCTCTTCCAACCTGCTTGATTCTACGATTCTATGGTTTTTAAGGTTCCTTCCATCTGAAGCCATTCTGTGAGCCTCTGATTTCCAGTTTTTAACTTCTTAAGCCTCGTTTTTCAGCAGGACTTCCCCCTAATGCGTTTTGTTAATTGCTCTTTAGCATATGCAAAGGCAAACTTTAGTCTGAATGGAAAGAATTCTCTTCCTTTTTTGTGTGTGTGCCATCACATCCCTGAAATTAGTTCCCCTCCACGGCTGTGCTGCTACAAAACGTGCATCAGATTTCAGCTGGGCAAGGAAGATGGAAATTACTGTAAATTACTTCTCTTTTCATGATGATCTTCCTAAAACCAAACAACAACAAAAACCCCAGAAAGCATCTATGCAGCAGCTGTCAAGTTGAGCTCTCTGCTCATCACATGTGCCTGTGTGCTCAGAACCTGAGTGGGAAGACTCCTTTTAAGTCATTTCTGGACCTTCTGTTCTAACTCAAATGGTTTTTGCCTGTGCATTACAGACACAGAAGGTGATGCTTGCATGGGGAAGGTGAATTGGTTTTGCAAATGAATCTCTTGATTTCTCTGCTTGTCAGCACATCCTGGAGAATCAGAGACTGGGTTAGGTTGGAAGGGAGCTCAAAGCTCAGCCAGTTCCAACCCCCCGCCATAGGCAGGGACACCTCCCACTAGAACAGGTAGCTCAAGGCCTCATCCATCCTGCTCCTGAACACCTCCAGGGAGGTTGTGGAGCACAGAATCACAGGATGTGATCTTTGATAGCTTTGTAGAGGGGTCTGTTTCTGGTCCTCCATCCCCCTGCCTCCCTCCTGGTTTGCTGGACTTGGAAGCTGCCATACTTCCCCCTTCCAGCCCCAAGCACACCCTTAGGGTAGGTTATTTTCCTATCCTGGACCGGAAAAAGGGATTAATATCACCTCTGTGCTCACTTCTGCCATATCAGCACTGACATCACCTCAGTCTGTGCTGCCAGTGTCCCTTGGAGCACCCATCCTGTCCCATCCCATCCTGCCCCTGAATGTGGTCAAAGATCACATTCTGTGATTCTGTGCTCCACAACATCCCTGGAGATGTTTGAGGCCAGGTTGGAAGAGGCCTTGAGCAACCTGGGCTGGTGGGAGGTGTCCCTGCCTATGATGGGGTGGGTGGAACTGGCTGAGCTTTAAGTTTCCTTCCACCCCAAACCACTCTGTGACCTTCAGAGGTCTCATCCTACCCCTACCACTCTGTGATTCTATTGAAGTGGCTCTATCACAGCTCTGTGGTTCCAGTGTAGCTCCAGGTGATGACTGCAGCCCAGTTTGATGTGTCCTGCTCTGCTGTATTCAGGGAAAGTCTCTTTTTTTTAATGCCTCACCAGGATGCTCCTTTCCCAGCCCCATCAATGCACTCTCCTGTCTGAGACACAGCTTTGTAACTTGCTGTGCCACTGAACGTAACAACGGGGCACAAAGCTGCCCACGCTCTTCTGTGTGTGCTTCTGAACTTTCCTGCTTTGGAAATCAGGGAGCAGTTCCCAGAAAGTGCTGGACTCTTGCCACAGAACATCTGAGAGTGGTCAGGATTTTGCAGGAGAAAGATAGGCATGAGGAGAAGCAAAGGAGATGAGTTTTAGTGCAGAGTCAATGGATGGCAGCTTGGAGCTGTGACCAAGATGCTTGGGTCCTGCCACTCAGCTTTCCCAGTGGCCAAGCAAACTTTGCCTTGCTCATGGGAAAGGAAGAAAAGTGTAGCAAAGATGCATGGTCCTGCCACTCATCCCTTTAGCTAGATGAGACCACTCACAGAGTTTTGAGCTTTGGGTTAACTCCTTGGGGCAACAAAAGGATTATTGAGCCTTACTGAACCTCTTTTAACCTCTGCACACACCGTGTGCTGGGCTGCAGCAAGAGCAGTGTGGGCAGCAGGGCAAGGGAGAGGATTCTCTCCTTTTACTCTGCTATCCTGAGACCCTACCTGGAGTACTGTGTGCAGTTCTGGAGCCCCCAACACAAGAAGGACATGGAACTGTTGGAACCAGTCCAGAGGAGGCCACCAAGATGCTTAGTCAGAGTTAGTGATGTGCTGGGAAATTTCTCATCATTACTGAGAACCACTTCTAAAATATTAGACAATGTTGCAGTGACTGATGGAGAGGATTCATTGGGGACAGCTTTGGAATGCCTCCTGCCTCTCCTTGAAGAGAATTCTTGTTGCAAATCACTCATGTCTGAATGCCTGTGTTGTGGTTTTTGTTTCTAGGGCAGACGAGGCAAACCAGGGCTCCCAGGCAAACCAGGGCCGCCAGGACCTCCGGTGAGTAACCAGCAAGGGCAAGGGGAAATTTCCACTCTGTGCTGGGATGGACTTGGCTGGGGACTGACCTGTTGGAAAGCACTGATGGGGAAAGGACCTGCGGGTCTGAGTGGATGGAGTGGTGGTGGAGTGGTGCCAGATCCAGGTGGTAGCTGGCACTAGTGGTGTGCCCCAAGGATCAGTGCTGGGCACAGTCCTGTTCAATCTTTATTGATGATCTGGACCAGGGAATGGAGTCCAGCAGCAGTAAGTTTGCAGATGACACCAAGCTAGGAGCAGCTGTGGAGCTGTTGGAGGGTAGCAGAGCCCTGCAGAGGGACCTGGCCAGGCTGGATGGGTGGGCAGAGGCCAATGGGATGAGACTGAGCAAGGCCAAGGGCAAGGATCTACACTTTGGCCACAACGACCCCAAGCAGCACTGCAGGCTGGGGACAGAGTGGCTGAGAGCAGCCAGGCAGAGAGGGACCTAGAGGTATTGGTAGGTAGCAGCTGAAGCTGAGGCAGCAGTGCCCAGGTGGGCAGCAGAGCCAATGGCATCCTGGGCTGGCTCAGGAGCAGTGTGGGCAGCAGGACAAGGGAGGTTCTTCTGCCCCTGTGCTCAGCACTGCTCAGGCCAGCCCTGGAGTGCTGTGTCCAGTTCTGGGCTCCTCCATTGCAGAGAGATGTTGAGGTACTGGAAGGTGTCCAGAGAAGGGTGACAAAGCTGGTGAGAGGCCTGGAACACAAACCCTATGAGGAGAGGAGCCTGAGAGGTGGCCTCATTCCTGTTGCTAAAGATGTGCAGGGTGAGTGCTAAGAGCCAGGCTGTGCTGGGTGATGCCCAGTGACAGGCCAAGGGGCACTGGGTGGAAGCTGAGCCTCAGGAAGCTCCATGGAAACATGAGGATTTTTTTTTTCCCTGTGAGGGTGACAGAGACCTGGCACAGGCTGCCCAGGGGGGTTGTGGAGTCTCCCTCTCTGGGGATACTCAACCCCCACCTGGGGGTTCCTGTGTGACCTGCTGTAGGTGATCCTGCTCTGCAGGGGGATTGGACTGGATGAGCTTTGGAGGTCCTCTCCAACCCCTACCATTCTGTGAATGTTGCATCTCTACAGCAGGTTATAATTGCCAATACCTAATCTGTGTGTACTCTGCTGTATCAAACAGCTCTTCCTGGCAGCCTTTGATACAGCAAAGATAAAACCTTGGGTCTATAAATGAGAGGAATTAGGCAGAAGGGCAAGAAGAAGATGTAAACTTCAGCAGAGGAGGCTGAGGTTGTCTGGCATTTCAAAGCAAGCCTGGCTGGGGATGCTAAGTGTGAATGCTGTGCATACATTCACCTTACAGCACAGTGCCTGCAGGAGATGGGCTCAGTCCTGTCTCAGAGGGGTAATCTGAAAGCTGAAGGCTTGTGTGAAGCATGTGCCAACTGTCTGGATGGTGAGGAGGATTAGACCTGGCTCTGGAATGAGCTCTCAGCTCTGCTCCAAATGAGTTTACTGAAGAATTAAAAAGATTAAGGAATGCAGGACTCTGTGAAAGGCTTTGCAAGGGAAAGAACTAAAGCATTTGGCTCAGATCTAAGAGGTTCAGGGGGTTAATTTTGTGGGTTGTTAAAGTGATACATAATGTTCAAAACTGAAGCCAGAGGTGGCTGTATATTAGTGTGGGATGAGTGCAGCTTTCCTTTGGGGGAGGGAAGACTTAGAATCACAGAATCAGTCAGGGTTGGAAGGGACCACAAGGATCAGCCAGTTCCAACCCCCCTGCCGTGCCCAGGGACACCCTACCCTAGAGCAGGCTGCACACAGCCTCAGCCAGCCTGGCCTGAAACACCTCCAGCCATGGGGCCTCAACCACCTCCCTGGGCAACCCATTCCAGCCTCTCACCACTCTCATGATCAATAACTTCCTCCTCACATCCAGCCTGAATCCCCACCCTGAATGGAGCAAACCAGCTTTGCTCCATTCCCTCCAGTCCTGGCACTACCTGAGAGCCTAAAACGACCCTCCCCAGCGTTTTTGTAGCCCCTTTCAGATAGTGGAAGGCCACAAGAAGGTCACCTGGGAGCCTCCTCTTCTCCAGACTGCACAGCCCCAACTCTTTCAGTCTGTGCTCACAGCAGAGCTGCTGCAGCCCTCTCAGCATCATCCTGGCCCTTCTCTGGACACTCTCCAGCATCTCCACATCCCTCTTGTCCCAGGGGCTCCAGAACTGGATGCAGTACTCCAGGTGGGGTCTCAGCAGAGCAGAGCAGAGGGAGAGAATCACCTCCCTGGCCCTGCTGGCCACACTTCTGCTGCTGCAGCCCAGGCTCTGCTTGGCTTTCTGGGCTGCAAGTGCACACTGCTGGCTCCTGTTGAGACTTGGCTGCATTTGTAAGATTCCCTACATGCTGTGAAGAAAAACCCAAAGTTGTGCACAAATATGAACCATCTTATATTTGTGGGTTAAGGAAGCTTCCACTGCTTCACATTCTTAATAGCCAACAAAGAAGTAATAATTCCTGGGTTTTGTTTTTGCATGCTTGAAATAGAGGTCACTGCTTTGGGTGGCAGAACATTTGTCTTGTATGATTCAACCTCACTGTGAGGGAAAGGAGAAGACAATAGAATCATAGAATCTTTTTACATATAATCAGTCAGGGTTGGAAGGGACCACAAGGAGCAGCCAATTCCAGCCCCCCCTGCCATGCCCAGGGACCCCCTACCCTAGAGCAGGCTGCACACAGCCTCAGCCAGCCTGGCCTGAAACACCTCCAGCCATGGGGCCTCAACCACCTCCCTGGGCAACCCATTCCAGCCTCTCACCACCCTCATGCTGAACAACTTCCTCCTCACCTCTAGCCATAATCTCCCCATCACTGCTGCACGGAGTTCAGTGATTAAAATGGAGCAGATTGCAGTTACACATCCAAACATGACAATGAATCCATTTTATACCTTTTCCCACCCTTTGTCCTTGCAAAATCTGTTCAGGAAGAGGAGTTGGTGATGGAGTTCTTTTACTCTGCAGAGAAGGGCCATAAGGATGGTCAGAGGACTTGAACACCTGTGCTGTGAGGACAGGCTGACAGAGTTGGGGTTGTTCAGTCTAAAGAAGAGAAGGCTCTGAGGAGACCTTATTGTGGCCTTCTGGTATCTGAAGTGGGCTACAAAAACCTAGAGAGGGATTTTTGAGGGTGTCAGGTAGTGATAGGACTGGGGGAGATGGATCCAAGCTAGAGGAGGGCAGATTGAGATTAGAATTTAGGAAGTTCTTCACCATGAGTGTGGTGAGAGACTGGCACAGGTTGCTCAGGGAAGTGGTGGGAGCCTCATCCCTGGCAGTTTTTAAGGCCAGGCTGGATGTGGCTCTGGGCAACCTGATCTGGTGAGAAGTGTCTCTGGCCATGGCAGGGGGGTTGGAACTGGATGATCCTTGAGGTCCCTTCCAGCCCTGACTGATTGTATAATTCTATGGTTCTGTGTTTCTGTGATTCTATGATTCCAGCAACCCTTTCACAAAGGCTTATTTGAGCCTTTTGTACAGTTTGGGCTTCTTGATGCTGAAGCATTATTGCAGACTTCAAAGCTCAAACAGAGGAAAGGAGTGATACAGATACACAAATGCCTGGAATCATAGAACCACTTGGGTTGGAAGAGACCTCCAAAGCTCATCCAGTCCAACTCCCCTGCAGTCAGCAGGGACATCCTCCACTAGAGCAGGTTTCCCAGAGCCCTGTCCACCCTCACCTTGAATACCTCCAGGAATGGGGCCTCAGACTACCTCCCTGGGCAACCTGTTGCAGTGCTGAACCATCCCTCCTGGTGCAGAACTTGTTCCTCACATCCAATCTCAATCTGCTCTGCTCTCATTTCAACCCATTGCCCTCATCCTGTCCCTGCAGCCCTTTGCAAACAGTCCCTCTGCAGCCTTCTTGCAGGCCCTCTTCAGGTACTGGAAAGTGGCAATTAGGTCTCCCCAGCACCTTCTCCAGGCTGAAACACCCTCTAAAAGCAAATAAACAAAGGAACAATAAACCGATAAATAAATAAACCAAATAAAACACCCAAACCAAACACAGCCATAAGCAACCAACAACAACAAAAGCCCCCAGTAAAGCAAACAAAATGAAACAAGCTAAAGCAAAAGTAGAGCAAACAAAATGAAGCCAACTAAAGCAAAAGTAAAGCAAACAAAATGGAACCAAGTAAAGCAAAAGTAAAGCAGACAAAATGAAACCAACTAAAGCAAAAGTAAAGCAAACAAAATGAAACCAACTAAAGCAAAAGTAAAGCAAGCAAAATGAAACCAACTAAAGCAAAAGTAAAACAAACAAAATGAAACCAACTAAAGCAAAACTGAAGCAAACAAAATGAAACCAACTAAAGCAAAACTAAAGCAAACAAAATGAAACCAACTAAAACAAATAAAATCAAACCAGCTAAAGCAAAACTAAACCAAGCAAAACCCAAACAAACAAATAAAACCCTCAAGCAAACAAGCCCACAGCAAAATCTACCAAACAAAACCAACCAAACCCAAGAAGCAAACCAAAGCAGAGGTCAATGTTTGGCTTCATCCATTTAGCATTTTTTGTTGTCTCTTTCTCCATGAGAGATTTCTGCCATCACAGCTGGTGAGGATGTATGATCCTTGAGAGGCACAGCAGGCTTGCAGAGTGGCAGCTAACCTGTAGTTTTGAGGCAAAGCTCAGGTTTCCTTACAGCAAATTGGGCAGCTCAACTTTGTCAGCCTGGCAGCATCCTTACAAGGAGCTCTGCATGGGCACCATCTCCCAGTTCTCTGTATCAGAAAAGCATTCCTCAAGCAGCCGTGGCCTAAGTAGTGGTTCAAAGTGTCTGTTTCTGGTCTAGCTGTCTTGAGGTAGTCCTTACTTTGCATACAGCTGCACCAGCATCTCGTGTTCCTCTTTCTAACAGACAGAAGAAGCATGCTTTAAAGGCAGCAGTGCCTGCTAATGCGTGCTGGCACTGTCCCCATGTTTAAAGTGCTTCAGCTTGTGCATACCAAAAAGACTTTAACATGATCCATCATATTCCTCCTCTCCCTTTCCAAGCTCAGACTGCATTAAATGTGATTCCACTTACTCCTTCTCTTCTAAGTAGTTCTGCAGTACAAGGGTAATGAGACTCTGGAATAGGTTGCCTAGGGAGGCTGTTGGCTGCCTCCTCTCTGGGGGTGTTGGAGGCCAGGTTGGATGAAGCCTTGAGCAGTTTGGTTGAGAGGTGTCTCTGCCCACGGTGGGGAGGTTGGAGTAGATGAGCTCTGAGGTCCCTTCCAACCTGAGCCATTTTATGACTGTATGAAACCACTCAGTTGAAGTGATGCTGTCTATGCAACTCCTTTCTTTTATGTCATTTCCCCCCTTATCTATTCTTCAGGGGTTTCCCCCCGCTCTGGAGGGAAATGCTGTGCCCACGAAAGACAAGAAGTTGATGAGGATTTTTGCTGATGGAATTATAAAACATATTGCTGAGTTGTGCCAGGAGAGGTCTAGGCTGGATGTTAGGAGGAAGCTCTTCCCAGAGAGAGAGAGTGATTGGCACTGGAATGGGCTGCCCAGGGAGATGGTGGAGTCGCCGTGCCTGGAGGTGTTGAAGCCAAGCCTGGCTGGGGCACTTAGTGGAGCAAAGCTGGAGGTGGGGAGGACTGAATGTGAGGATGAAATTCTTCAGCATGAGAGTGGTGAGAGGCTGGAATGGGTTGCCCAGGAGGTGGTTGAGGCCCCATGGCTGGAGGTGTTTCAGGCCAGGCTGGCTGAGGCTGTGTGCAGCCTGCTCTAGGGTAGGGTGTCCCTGGGCATGGCAGGGGGGTTGGAACTGGCTGCTCCTTGTGGTCCCTTCCAACCCTGACTGATTCTGTGATTCTATGATTCGGTGGTCTGGTTGACTGAACAGGGCTGGGTGCTAGGTTGGGCTGGATGAGCTTGCAGGTCTCTTCCAACCTGCTTGATTCTGTGATTCTGTGATTCTAAGCCTACCCAGATAATGCTCAAGTCACCATGCCTGAAGTGGTACAGGAAATGTGGACAAGGAACTTTGGGATGTGGTTTAAAGACCATGGTTTTGTTAAGTTGAAGGTTGGACTGGATTACCTTAGACTTGAGATGTTTAATGTCTCTTCCAACCAAAACCATTCTTTGGCCCAGTGAGTTCACCATGGAGTCCAATATTCCTGGGGGGATTTAAGCAGCTTGGCTACCTGAGATCAGGGAACCTTGGGAAAGTCTCTGTGGAGCTCCCTGGGCTCCCAGAACTGGAATAAAACCCAACCCAAAGTTAATTCTGGAGACTTCTATAAGCAGTAAATAGCCAAGTGTGATGCACACTGAAATTTACAGCTCAGTGATCTTAGGAGTCTCTTCAAACCACAACAATTTTATGAGGCTGTGGCTTGGTGGTTTGGTTTTTTTCCCCTTTTCTTTGAAGTTTATTACCTAAGATAGATTTGAGAAGTGTTCTGTTAAGTCCCTCCTGGCTCACAACTCAGGGTTTGCATCCTCGCTGGCTGCTGGCTCTGCGCAGCGCTCTGTTGCTTGGACGCCGGAGAGCTGAGATGAGCGCTGCCGCTTGCCGCACTCCGGCGAGCAGCGGTTTGGGCTGCCAAGAAGGGATCCCAACGGCTCGGGAAGAGCAGCAGCTCCCTCTAGTGCCTCTTCAACCCATCCAAGAGCTACTCTTTCAGAGAGCTCCTCTTCAAAGATGATGTGGTTCAGGGGCAGACTTTGTAGAGTAGGGTTGATGGTTGGGCTTGCTCACAACCTGAACGATTCTGTGATCTTTTATCTTCACAACTGCTCTTGCATGGAAGAGGCTTTGGGATACTCCTTTAGGGTCTTAAATTCACAGTATCACAGTATCACCAAAGCTGGAAGAGACCCCACAGACCATCAAGTCCAAGCCGTTACCACAGAGCTCAAGGCCAGACCATGGCACCAAGTGCCACGTCCAATCCTGCCTTGAACAGCTCCAGGGACGGCGACTCCACCACCTCCCTGGGCAGCCCATTCCAGTAGCCAATGACTCTCTCAGTGAAGAACTTTCTCCTCACCTCGAGCCTAAATTTCCCCTGGCACAACTTGAGGCTGTGTCCTCTTGTTCTGGTGCTGGCTGCCTGAGAGAAGAGAGCAACCTCCTCCTGGCTACAACCACCCCTCAGGTAGTTGTAGACAGCAATAAGGTCTGCCCTGAGCCTTCTCCAGGCTAAAAAAATCCCAAGGTTTAATTTATCTGGGGTGGGGGTTGGATGTGAGGCAGTGGAGTTCACAGACTACTTGAATCTCTTCCTTTCATTCCATACCCTTTTAGTCTCTTGTAATTCAGTTCTGGAAGTCAGTGCCACCAAACTAGTTATCTTACACAGCCAGCAGCTTGCCTTGGAAACCTCATTTCCCCTGCCCCAGGACATGCTCTCATTGCTCTGTGCAAGTGACTGAATGTTATCACTTAATTACACTACACAGAAAATGAAAGCAATGATAAGTGAAAATTGTCAGCAGCCTTTCTGGCATCCCTCAGCTTCCAGCTTGCTTCTTAGAAGGATGTTGGGAATGCTCAGGTGGTAGGACAGGAGGTGACTGGGCAAGGGTTGGTCCTGGTCTTGTTTCTATGCATTTGAATGTTTTAAAGTCCTATCAGGTAGTAATTCATTGAATGTATTCTTTGGGGGGAGGTGTGGTTGTGCCTTCAGCATTCTTTCCTTTTGCCCTGGCTGTGGGTAGACAATATTGCACATCTGCACTGAGGGCTTTCCTCAGCACCTTCGCTGTGAGGAGGGACTGAGGCAGTTGGGGCTGTGCAGTCTGGAGAGGAGAAGGCTCCCAGGTGACCTTATTGAGGCCTTGCAGTATCTGAAGTGGCACACAAAAATGCTGGGGAGGGACATTTTAGGCTGTCAGGGAGTGATAGGACTGGGGGAAGGGAGCAAAGCTGGAGGTGGGGAGAGTCAGACTGGATGTTAGGAAGAAGCTGTTCAGCATGAGGGTGGTGAGAGCCTGGAAGGGGTTGCCCAGAGAAGTGTTGGAAACCTCATCCCTGGAGGAGTTTAAGACCAGGCTGGATGTGGCTGTGGCCAGCCTGATCTAGTGTGAGGTGTCCCTGCCCAGGGCAGGGGAGTTGGAACTGGCTGATCCTTGTGGTTCCTTCCAACCCTGACTGATTCTATATCTATGACTTAGGCTGGATGTCAGGAGGAAGTTGTTGGCAGAGAGAGTGATTGGCATTGGAATGGGCTGCCCAGGGAGGTGGTGGAGTCTCTGTGCCTGGAGGTGTTGAAGCCAAGCCTGGCTGGGGCACTTAGTGCCATGGTCTGGTTGATTGGGCAGGGCTGGGTGCTAGGTTGGGCTGGCTGAGCTTGGAGCTCTCTTCCAACCTGCTTGATTCTCTGATTCTATTCCATGATCCTCCCTGGGCATCCTGTGCCATTGTCACCCTTGATTTTAAAGAAGTTCCTTCTCATGCTTAGATGAAACTTCCTATGCTCATGTTTGTGTCCATTACCTCTTATCCTGTCACTGGGCACCAGTGGAAAAAAGCTGATCCCATGCTGCTGACACTCACCCTTTAGGTGTTGATAGATTGACAGAGTGAGTTGTGTTGGAAGAGCTTGGCTCTTTCTGCACAGTGCCACAGGGCATTTCTTGCCCACATCTCCACATCAAGTGGCTTCCTATGTTGTAGGAGCAATTGGAATTTGAAGAGCTTTGTTGATTAAGGTAAATTGACAGAATCAGAGAATTGTTTGGCTTGGAAGGGATCTCAGAGCTCATCCAGTTCCAACCCCCTTGCCATAGGCAGGGACACCTCCTACCAGCCCAGCTTGCTCAAGGACTCATCCAGCCTGGCCTTGAACATCTCCAGGGAGGGAGCATCCACAGCCTCCCTGGGCAACCTGTGCCAGTGTCTTACCACCCTCACTGCAAAGAATTTCTCCCTAATCTCCAGTCTCAATCTCCCCTCTTCCAGCTTCAATCCACTGCCTCTCCTCCTATCACCCCAAACCTTGTAAAAAGTCCCTCCTCAGCTTTCTTGTAGTCCCCCTTCAGGTACTGGAAGGCTACTTTAAGTTGTCCCTGGAGCCCCAACATCCCCAACTCTCTCAGCCCCCTTCAGGTACTGGAAGGCTGCTCTGAGGTCTCGCCAGAGCCTTGTCTTCTCCAGGCTGAACAGCCTCAATGTTCTCAGCCTGTCCCCATAGCAGATGTGCTCCAGCCCTCTGAGCATCTTGGTAGCCCTCCTCTGGACCTGCTCCAATGACAACCTTACAGGAAATAATTTGCTTTATGACCAGCTAAAAGTCTGACCTTTTACATGAGCACAGGGATGCAACAGTAATGTCACTGACATTAAATGATGTCTGTTTTTCCACCTAGGGTCCTTCTGGACTAAAAGAAATTCTGGATTCATTGAACAAACCTTCTAATGAGGTATGGGCACTTGCTGTAGTGCTTGTGTTTGTGACTAAGGTGTGTCTAAGGTAGGAACAATCACAGTTTTTATCCTTGCAGCCACAGTCCAAATTAGCCCAAAAGACAAATCCTTCCCTGTTCCCTTCCTGCATCTTTGCACAGGCACAGTTCACACTTCAATCCCATGCCTGCTGTGTCATCTAACCTGTAGCTGTGCTTCTCACCTCCCATCCATCTTCTATGCCTGTATTTTAGCCTGGCTGTAACTCAGAAGGAAGGTGAACCAGCTAGGTGTTGGTGTAGAGCACCAGCTCCCCGTTTCTAAACCTGATTGCTCCAGGCTGTGGTTGGCATTTTTGCTTTCTCCACCTACTCTGCCATGGTGTGAGTAGAATGGAAAGACAATGAGGCATCAGTTTCAAAGGTCATAGGATGTCAGGGGTTGGAAGAGACCTCTGGAGATCATCCAGTCCAACCCCCCTGCCAGAGCAGACCAGGGAATCTAGTGCAGATCACACAGGAACATGTCCAGACAGGACTTGAGATGCTCCAGAGAAGGAGACTCAACAGCCTCTCTGGGCAGCCTGTGCCAGGGCTCTGGGACTCTTACAGTACAGAGGTTCTTCCTCTTGTTGAGGTGGAACCTCCTGTGCTGCAGTTTCCATCCCTTGCCCCTTGTGCTATGCCAGGGCCCAAGTGAGCAGAGCCTGTCCCTGTCCCTCCTTTCCTGACTCCCAGCCCTCAGAAGCTTATAGGCATTGCTCAGATCCCCTCTCAGCCCTCTCCTCCCCAGACTAAAAAGATCTGCTGGTAACCCATGAGAGTTGTCCTGATACTTGCATTGTAGACTAATGAAAATACTGTATTCATTATAAAACCTCCTGCAGCTGGAAGCATTTTGAGGCAACCAAAAAAAGCAAACAAGAACTTAAAATTCCAAAGGCTGGTTCCACATGACAGAGCTTTGGAATTCCTCCTCTGATTTTGCAAACCATTTAAGCATTGATGATGTTTGCCATGGTTAAGGGATCAGAACTCAAAGGTCAAGGTCAGGCAAATTCTCCTTATTGATGCCAAAGTTAGCACAGAACTTAGCTGATCAGGGCCTGCAGGCAGGCTGCAGAGGGACTGTTTGCAAAGGGCTGCAGGGACAGGATGAAAGCAATGGTTTGAGATGAGAGCAGAGCAGATTGAGACTGGATATGAGGAACAAGATTTACACCAGGAGGCTGCTGGAGCACTGCAACAGGTTGCCCAGGGAGGTGGTTGAGACCGAATCCCTGGAGATATTCAAGGTGAGGCTCCACAAGGCTCTGAGCAACCTGATCAAGTGGAGGATGTCCCTGCTGAGTGCAGAGGGGCTTGGACTGGATGAGTTTTGGAGATCACTTCCTATCCAGACCATCTGTGATTCTATGACTCTATGATTCAGTCTATGAATCTATGATGTTTTGACTCTGTGACTCTGTGTTTCATTCTATGACTCATAGAACCAACCAGGTTGGAAGAGAACTGCAAGCTCAGCCAGCCCAACCTAGCACCCAGCCCTGCCCAA
>WAAF01000908.1:621692-700284 GCA_013400475.1 Tricholaema leucomelas
GGTTCTATGACTCTATGATTCTATGACTCTATGATTCTATGACTCTATGATTCTATGATTCATTCTGTGATGCTATGATTTTATGATTCTATGACTCTCTGATTCATTCTACCATTCTGTGAATCTATGATTCTATGATTCTGTTCACTGCACCTCGGAGGCCCCAAGCAATCCTTCACACTCCAGTAGGTCACTTGCAACATCCCTCAATCATTTGCATTTACAAGGTGATATTTCCAACATACTCTGAGGCTGTTGAGACTCCTTACTCCACAGTCTTGCCAGCTTTCAACACTTTATGTTTTCTCCAGAGCCTCACAAGGTCTTCTTTCAGTTTGGTGTTTCAGAGTGTCTGAATTGTGACCACATTTTTGTTGCTATAGAGACTTTAATCTTCTATTTTCTTCCTCCTGAGGATGTTAGTGCAGCTTCTTTGCATCACTGTCTAGAAATCCTGAGAAGCTGCTACCAAGAATCAGTAAGAGGGATCTTAAAATCTCATCATAATTAATCCCAACACAATTCATATTTGTTTTCTTTCCATAATTTCTCCACTTCTTAGCAGATCATTTGCAGCTCTGGTATCTGTATGGTATGCACTGCATAATGCTTTAAAATCATTTGTGGCAGCCAATATTCCTGTTAGTTTTTGGGGGGGGCTTAGTATCCATCACCCTCTCATGGAATTCACTTGATCCATGCACAAAGGGGAAGAGAGAGCTATAAATACAGCTGCTGATTGCAGCAGCAAATTGTGCTGAATGGCAAACCAACATCAGCAGCCTTTTCTTAATGAAGGTGAGGGCAACCTGCTGAGGATAAGTAGGAGCATTGATCCTTAATGGGGTAGGAGGCAAGGCTGGAGCAGTTCTTCCCTCATTGTTGTTCCTTTCTGCCTCTTCTTGCAAGGCATGAGCTATTTTTATGCTCCTTCTTGTTCTGTCTTCTGTGCTTCCAGCTTAAATGAGATGTGCTCTGTGTGTTCAACACATTCATTGTGTTCCCTTTGTTACACCAACAAGTTGGCTCTGCCCCACTCTCTAGGTTACCTTACTTCAGTGGTTTGGAAATGATGCCTTCTGATTTCTGGTCATACACAGCCAGGGCTCTGTTACCACCCTTTGCTATCATCCTTTCCTTCATTACCATCCTTTGCTACCATCCTTTGCTACCATCCTTTGTTGCCACCCTTTGCTGCCATCCTTTGTTGCCATCCTTTGTTGCCATCCTTTGTTGCCATCCTTTGTTGCCATCCTTTGTTGCCATCCTTTGTTGCCATCCTTTGTTGCCATCCTTTGTTGCCATCCTTTGTTGCCATCCTTTGTTGCCATCCTTTGTTGCCATCCTTTGTTGCCATCCTTTGTTGCCATCCTTTGTTGCCATCCTTTGTTGCCATCCTTTGTTGCCATCCTTTGTTGCCATCCTTTGTTGCCATCCTTTGTTGCCATCCTTTGTTGCCATCCTTTGTTGCCATCCTTTGTTGCCATCCTTTGTTGCCATCCTTTGTTGCCATCCTTTGTTGCCATCCTTTGTTGCCATCCTTTGTTGCCATCCTTTGTTGCCATCCTTTGTTGCCATCCTTTGTTGCCATCCTTTGTTGCCATCCTTTGTTGCCATCCTTTGTTGCCATCCTTTGCTGCCATCCTTTGCTGCCATCCTTTGTTACCGTCCTTTGCTATCATCCTTTGCCTGGGCTTTCAAAGCCTTTGCTTGGCTCATTTTGCTGACTGGTTTTCCATGATGTAAGGCCATGGGATCATAGAGCTGCTTTGGTTGGAAAAGACCTTTACTGTCCTGAAGTCCAGCCATTCTCTACCTCTGCCAAGGCTGGGGCTAAACCATGGCCCTCAGCACCACACCTCTACCTCTTTGAAAGACAGGCTACAAGAGTTAGGGCTCTGCAGCTTGGGGAAGAAAAGGCTTTGAGGAGACCTTGGAGTGGCCTTCCAGGATCTGAAGGGGACCTTCAGGAAGGCTGGGGAGGGACTATTGACAAGGTCTGGTAATGACAGGACAAGGGGTAATGGGTTCAAACTGGCGAAGGGGAGATTGAAACTGGATGTCAGGAAGAAATTATTTGCAGTGAGGGTGGTGAGACACTGGCACAGGTTACCCAGGGAGGTTGTGGCTGCTCTCCACTTCCAACCCCCCAGCCATGGGCAGGGACACTTCTCATTAGCCCAAGTTGCTCAAGGCCTCATCCAACCTGGCCTTGAACACCTCCAGGGAGGGAGCATCCACAGCTTCCTATTGTTTTCTTTTCACAATTGGCTTTTCACAGCCAATGATCTAATTTCTGCCCTTAAAATATCCCAATTAGCCCCAAACCAGCACACTGGGCAACCTGTGCCAGTGTCTCACCACCCTCCCTGCAAAGAATGTCTTCCTAATCTCCAGCCTAAACCTCCTCTCCTTCTCTCTAATATTCATTCCCTCTCCTTGTGCCTCCCTGCTTGTAGCAGAATTAAATTGGTTGCATTTTGCATTTCATCTTGCTCAGAGGTAGGAAGTTTGTGGTTTTGTTGCAGGAGAAAAGTGATTCTTGCTGTTCTTTTCTGACAGACTTGAGCAATGGATTGTCATAATGAGCAGAAAAACACATCCTTTGCTTTGGCTTTGGCAAGGGAAATCACAGCCCTGCATAACAATGTTCACCACAGACATTTCCCTTTGATGCCTTTGTTCAGCTCCTGCTGGTCTGGCTGGAGCATGAATGCATGACAAAGGATGTGTTGCTACAACACATTACCGAGATGCACTGCACAGGCATTTAGAATCCCTTTCTAGCAGTAAATTAGGACTTCTGCCCTCCCATGCTGGTAAAGCACAGGAAAGGTTGATGGTAAAGAAATTGTTGCTGGGAACAAGTGGTGATGTATTAGAGGGGATGTGGTTAGGAGGTCGAGAGAGGTTCTCCTGCCCCTCTACTCTGGCCTGCTGAGGCTGCATCTGGAGTGCTGTGTCCAGTTCTGGGCCCCTCGGTTCACGAGGGACATAGAACTGCTTGAGAGAGTCCAGTACAGAGCCACAAAGATGCTGAAGGGCATCACAGAATCACAGAATGGCAGAGGCTGGAAGGGACCTCCAAAGCTCATCCAGTCCAACCCCCTGCTAGAACAGGACCACCCAGAGCATATCACACAGGAAACACATCCAGGTGGGGGTTGAATATCTCCAGAGAGGGAGACTCCACAACTCCCCATGGCAGCTTGTTCCAGGGCTCTGTCACCCTCACAGGGAAAAAATCCTCCTGATGTTTGTGTGAAACTTCCTCTGCCTCAGCTTCCACCCAGTGCCCCTTGTGCTGTCATGGGCATCACCCAGCAGAGCCTGGCAGGTTCAGGCTGGATGTTAGGAAGAAATTCTTTACAGAAAGAGAGATTGGCATTGGAATGGGCTGGCCTGGGACAGGTGGAGTCCCCATCCCTGGAGGTGTTTAAAAGGAGGCTGCAGGAGGCACTCAGTGCCAGGATTTAGTAATTAGAAGGGTTAGGTGATAGGTTGGATTCCATGGTCCTAGAGGTCTTCTCCAACTTGGTTGATTCTGTGATGCCTTCTGCTCTCTGATCTTTGTGGTGCTGTTTCTTCCCAGAGTGACCCAAGACTACAGGGATTACTTGGGAGCCCAGGACCTAAAGGCCAGAAGGGGGACATGGTAAGCATTTTGGCTGTCTAGCTTAACCTCTGCCACTCCTGACAGAGTGTATTTGGTTTGGTTAATCACAGTGGTCTTTGAAGGAGTAGATTTTACATGTCCCTGGCTCTGGGCAGTCCACTATTTGGTTTGGTTAATCACAGTGGTCTTTGAAGGAGTAGATTTTACATGTCCCTGGCTCTGGGCAGTCCACTATTTGGTTTGGTTAATCACAGTGGTCTTTGAAGGAGTAGATTTTACATGTCCCTGGCTCTGGGCAGTCCACCATCCAGCTCACCATGCTGTGCTGAAGATGCAACACATCTAATACACAATAAGCAGAGAGGGAAGATGCAGGAAGAATTGTATGTGGTTTCTTTGACACTGTTTGAGGAGACTCCATTTGGGTGTGGGGGGAAGACTCTAAAAACCCTTGACATTAAAATATTGTTTCTGACAGTAGAGTTTCTGAACATGTAAAGCAATTTCCCTGTAGTGCTGGGACTTCCTATGGCAAACATATTTGCACTCAGCCTCTAGAGATTATGTGGAGGTCAAGCTGTGAATCCTCACCACATGGCAGCACATTTTTTTTAGTGCCATCAACCTTGTTTAAGTATTTGAATGAGTTTTTAACCACTGGCTGCCTTTTAAACTTGTAAGAAGAGAAAGAAGTGCCCTGGATATGTCCTAGAACCAATAAGAGTTTGGTTTTTTTACTTGGGAGCCTGCAGGAAAAAAAAGAACCACTGAAATGAGCGTGCAGGTGGTGAAATCTCAGGTTTTCATTGTGATGAAAATGAAGCTTTTGTTCCCTACACCGGGGGAAAAAAAAGCACAGCTGAAGGAGGAGTTTGTTTGCGTTTGTCAGGGTAGAAAAGGTTTTAAATGTGCTCTCTTCTGTTCAAAGGGTGAAAAAGGAGAAGTGGGGGCGATTGGTCTGAAAGGACAAAAGGTGAGTGAACACCTCCAGTTCCCTCAGCTGCTCCTCACCACCTGTTCTTCAGACCCTCCACCACCTTCATTGCCCTTCTCCACTCTGTGCTAACCTCTTGCTTCTGTTTCCACAGGGAGAGCCTTCTGAAAAGGGGGACAAGGGAGACCCAGTAAGTACAGCCACTTTTTGAGCTTCTGCTGTTTCCATTTGCTATCATTTTCCATCCTGCATTCACGCTGTGGTGCTTTTCTTTGCACACCTTCAGTCCATTCAGTGGTTCTGGAGGTCAGGATCTGTATTGTCTCCTCATCAAGCTCACACAGGTTGTAAATAAGATAGAAAAGCCAAAAAGAGGTGCCCTGTTCTTCAGACCCCCAGTAGCTGGTAGAGTCCTTGAAGTGATGTGGTTCCTTGAAGGTTTATTCGTTCTTTCAGTCCTTCCATAAAGCAGTTTCTGGGCTGCTTGGCTTAGCAGTTTCAATGTAGCATTTAACATCAGGCAGCTTCCTTAAAACTGTTTTAAGTGTGCACAACTTTTTTTGTTGTGGTCATTTGGGGATCTTTTCAGGATGCTCTTCCTCTGAGAGGCTGTTTCAGTGTCTTGCTTCTTTTTCAATTACCTCTTATCCTCTGTTATGACATTGGACAAAACCCTCTCATGCTGTTTAATACACAAGTGAAAGTTGCTCAGCTACTTGTGATTAAGGGAACATAGTAACCACAAATAGGCATGCTGGAATAATGTGTGGGTTTGGAGATGAATGCTGAGCCACCAGCAGACATGTAGTGGTGAAGAACAGGCTTTAGATTGGAGAATCACAGAATCATAGAGCAGGTTGGGTTGGAAAGGGCCTCTAGAGCTCATCCAGTCCAAGCCCCTCTGCTCTCAGCAGGGACATCCTCCACTAGAGCAGGTTGCTTAGAGCCTTGTAGGAGCCTCACCTTGAATATCTCCAGAGATGGGGCCTCAACCACCTCCCTGGGCAACCTGCTGCAGTGTTCCACCAACCTCCTGGTGTAAATCTTGTTCCTCACATCCAATCTCAATCTGCTCTGCTCTCATCTCAAACCATTGCCCTCATCCTGTCCCTGCAGCCCTTTGCAAACAGTTCTTCTGCAGCCTGCTTGCAGGCCCTGATCAGCTAAGTTATGTGCTCACTTTGGCATCAATAGGAGAATTTGCCTGACCTTTGAATTCTGATCCCTTGCCCATGTCAAACAACATCAATGCTTAAGTGGTTTGCCAAATCAGAGGAGGAATTCCAATGCTGTGTCACATGGAACCAGCCTCTGTAGCCTTCTTGTAGCCCCTTCAGCTACTGGCAGGCTGCTCTAAGCTCTCCCTGGAGCCTTCTCCTCTCCAGGCTGAACACCCCCAGTTCCCTCGGCCTGTCCTGGTAGCAGAGGTGTTCCAACCCCCTGATCAACTTCATGGCCATTCTCTGGACCTGCTCCATCAGGTCCATGTCCTTCCTGCATTGATGACCTCAGAACTGGATACAGCACTGCAGGTGAGGTCTCAGCAGAGCAGAGTGGCATAATCCCCTCTTGAACTGCTTTGGCCACACTGCTTTGGATGCAGCCTAGTGCTGGAAAACAAAGAAGCTCTGAAGCTCTTAAGCTTCTTTGTTTTCAAAGAGTCACCACCCCTGGATGTGTTTAGAAGTCGTTTGGATGTGGTGCTTGGGGCTGTGGTTTAGGGTGCACCTTGTAGAGTAGGGCTCTGGGTTGGACTTGGTGACCCTGAGGGGCTTTGCCAACCTGAGTGTTTCTGTGATTCTGTGAAAGCATTTTTCTTTCAAACACAAGGGAAACCTGCAAGCAAAATCAGTTTGAAAGCCTTTGCCCAAAGCAGCCAGGGATTCTTTAATGCTATCTCAGTGTTTGTGAAGTGTATCACAACATTTTAGGTTAGAAAAATGAAACTCTTTGTTAATCTCTGTTAAAGTTTTAACTTCTTGTGCTTATTTTCAGGGAGAAACTGGAATGGAGGGACCCAAAGGAGAGAAGGTGCTTTTTGATCTGTGCACAGTATGCACATCACTGGTGGGTGTGATTAATGCTGAGAGTACATCTGGACTTTTTATGTCCCTTCAAACAGGGTGAAACAGGAGACCCAGGACTGCCAGGTCTGCTTGGGAGTCCAGGATCAAAGGTAGGTGAGAGTTGATTTTGTGCTGTTAACAACCATTACATTTCTTGCTGTTCTGCAAGAGGACTCTGCCAACTCTTCAGGTAATGCTAAAGGGCAGAGAGTGCAAATCATTAGTGTCAAAGATTATGCATGGACCAGGGCTAGTTTAGATCCTAAACTTCTTGATGGTGCCAGTGTTACTCAGCAAGGGATATTTCTGCAGGGCCTAGAAGTTATTTGGTGACTCAAGAGTCTGAGGGAGGGCTATGAGGATGCTGAGGGGACTGGAGCACTGCCTGATGAGGAGAGGCTGAGGGACCTGGGGCTGCTTAGTCTGGAGAAGAGAAGACTGAGAGGGGATTTAATGTTTGCAACTATCTGAGGGCTGGGGGGCAGGAGGCAGGGGGGACAGGCTCTGCTCACTGCTCCCTGGGATAGGACAAGGAGCAATGGATGGAAGCTGCAGCACAGGAGGTTCCAGCTCAACACAAGGGGCAACTTGTTCCCCCTTGCTCATTCCCTTCTTGACTGGAAGGGAATGAGCAAACTCTGTGTTTCTTACTCCAGATAGAAGATCACTCTTAATGCCAATTGTTTTAACCTGTCTTTATGTGAGAACTCCTAACACTTAGTTACAAAAGCTGTATAGACTTTTGCCCCATGCTTCCATTATGTCATTTCACAGGGACTGCAAGGACCTCCAGGACCTGTTGGACCCAGGGGACTGCCAGGAGAAGTTGTATGTATTGGGCTGGATAAGGCCTTGAGCAACCTGGGCTAGTGGGAGGTGTCTCTGCCCATGGCAAGGGGGTTGGAACTGGATGATCTTGAAGGTCTCTTCCAACCCAACCCATTCTATTCTATGAGGATGCTCAGAGGGCTGCAGCAGCTCTGCTGTGAGCACAGACTGAAAGAGTTGGGGCTGTGCAGGCTGGAGAAGAGGAGGCTCCCAGGTGACCTTCTTGTGGCCTTCCAGGATCTGAAGTGGGCTACAAAAAAGCTGGGGAGGGACTTTTTAGGCTATGAGGGAGTGCCAGGACTGGGAGGAATAGAGCAAAGCTGGAGGTGGGGAAAGTCAGAGTGGAGGTGAGGAGGAAGTTGTTGAGCATGAGAGTGGTGAGAGGCTGGAATGGGTTGCCCAGGGAGGTGGTTGAGGCCCCATGGCTGGAGGTGTTTCAGACCAGGCTGGCTGAGGCTGTGGGCAGCCTGCTCTAGGGTAGGGTGTCCCTGGGCATGGCAGGGGGGTTGGAACTGGCTGCTCCTTGTGGTCCCTTCCAACCCTGAGTGATTCTCTGATTCTCTGAATACTAATGCACAGTGAATCATCCAATGGAAACTCATTTTCCTCTGTGATTTTAGCCAAGCTTTAAAGCAATAGCTCTAAAATTGTACAGTTGTATTGGTTTGTTTTAATTCCAGGGCTTACCAGGAGGGCCTGGAGCACCAGGGAACCCAGGAGTTAAAGGAGACAAGGTATGTTGAAAGCATTTTTAATTAAGAGCTTATTAGTCTGACATGTCTTGAGGTGACCTTCCAGCATTCTCTACTGCTTTAGGAACTGATTTTCAAATGTGCCAGCAGGAGCCCTGCTCCTTGAGGGTGCTACAGGCCACTTTGGCAATCCATTGCTCTCACAGCTCAAGGAGGCTGCACTGAGGTTTCACACTGAACTGTGTGCAGTACAGAAGTGTCAGTTCAGGGCCTGACCACAAAACAGCCTTTGCAGTGTAGTTTCCTAACCAGACTAATGTGTAAAATCCAACTTGAGTTGAGGTCCCTTCCAACCTGAACCACTCTATGATTTATACACTGAGGGGTACAAGAGAAACTAACCAAATCCACTAACAGTTTGAAGCTGTGAGCTGATGAAAGGGCAGGAGAAGAGAAGATTCTAAGAGCTATGTGAACAGTGACAAGAATGCACTCATCTTGCAAAATGAGCAATGGAGTCAGAAGGAATCACAGAGAGCGATGCAGGAGGAAGTGAAAAACGAGAGGGCAACATAATAAAAGGCACAGATCCACCTCTGGAAGCAGGAGGAGCTGCAGGGATGTGCAGCAAGAGATGCTGTGTGCAGTGACATAAGAAGCAGAGGTGTAAGCAGGAATAAAATTAAGATCAGGCTTTCAGTGTTAGGAATAGATGACTGGAGAGAGGCAGTTTGAAGTTGTTCCTGCTCATTCATTTCCAGGGTTTAATGCCAGTCTGTCCATTAGGGACCTGGGCACAAAGGAATGGAGCTCAGATGCACTCAAAGCATGGGGAGGCAAAAGGATGCTGAGTGCTGTCAGTGCTTGTCTGCTTCATCCCTCCTCTTCTGATGTCACCTGTTGGGAAACGGTGTAGGGAAACGGTGTAGGGAATGGTGTAGGGGAATGGTGTAGGGGACTGGTGTAGGGGCATGGTGCAGGGAAACGGTGTAGGGAATGGTGTAGGGGCATGGTGCAGGGAAACGGTGTAGGGAATGGTGTAGGGGCATGGTGCAGGGAAACGGTGTAGGGAATGGTGTAGGGGCATGGTGCAGGGAAACGGTGTAGGGAAACGGTGTTGGGGAAATGGTGTAGGGAAATGGTGTAGGAAAATTGATTGTTTGGGGTTTTTTTGTAACCAGATTGGATCTTTTTTTCCTCTAGGATCATTGAGTCCAACCTATCACCTAACCCTTCTAATTAACTCATGCAGCCTCCTCTAGCCTCTTCTTAAACACCTTTCTACCACATGATGTAGAGAAGAGATGTAGAGAAGAGATGTAGAGAGGAGATGTAGAGAAGTGATGGGGAGAGGAGATGTAGAGAAGAGATGTAGAGAAGTGATGGGGAGAGGAGATGTAGAGAAGAGATGTAGAGATGTAGAGAAGAGATGTGGAGATGTAGACAACTGATGTAGAGAAGTGATATAGAGATGAGATGCAGAGAGGAGATGTAGAGATGTAGAGAAGAGATGTAGAGAAGGGATGTAGAAAGGAGATGTAGAGAAGGGATGTAGAGAGGAGATGTGGAGAAGTGATGTAGAGAAGAGATGCAGAGATGTAAAAATGAGATGTAGAGAAGGGATGTAGAAAGGAGGTGTAGAGAAGGGATGTAGAGATGTAGAGAAGAGATGTAGAGATGAAAAAATGTAGAGAAGAGATGTAGAGATGAAGAGAAGAAATATAGAGAAGAGATGTAGAAAAAATCATGTCCCTGCCTATGGCAGGAGGCTGGAACAAGATGATCTTTGAGGTCACTTCCAACCTAAACCATTCTGTGATTCCATGGTTTGTTTTTTGGTTGTTTTTTCCCCCCTCTCTATTTCTTCTCCAAGTATTTGGCACTTTCTAGGAGAAACTTGAAACCATTTAAAGCTTGTTCACAAGAGGAAAATCCTCACATTTCAATGAGTGATTCAAATTCATCTTCTAGGGGGACCCTGGTGGAATTATTGGACCTCCTGGACATCCAGGTCCAAAAGGTGATGTGGGGCCTCCTGGACCAAGTCTGCCTGGAACACCAGTAAGTCCATCATCTGAAAAACAGCTTTTGTCACTTTATTTCTGGTAGGCACAGCTGGTAAAGAATTCTCATGTTGCAGTGGAAGACATCAGAAGAAGTATTAAATACTTAGTTTTTTGGAGGGGAGGTGATTTGAAAATTGAAATCCTTGGTTGTAGCCCTAAGTGCACCAGGCTGGGGACAGAGTGGCTGAGAGCAGCCAGGAAGAAAGGTACCTGGAGTTACTGGTAGATGGTAGCTGAAGATAAGGCAGCAGTGCCCTGGTGGGCAGCAGAGCCAATGGCATCCTGGGCTGGCTCAGGAGCAGTGTGGGCAGCAGGACAAGGGAGCTTCTTCTGCCCCTGTGCTCAGCACTGCTCAGGACACCCCTGCAGTGCTGTGTCCAGTTCTGGGCTCCTCCATTGCAGAGAGATGTTGAGGTGCTGGAAGGTGTTGAGAGAAGGGCAGCAAGGCTGGGGAGGGGCCTGGAGCACAGCCCTGTGAGGAGAGGCTGAGGGAGCTGGGGGTGTGCAGCCTGCAGCAGAGGAGGCTCAGGGCAGAGCTCATTGCTGTCTGCAGCTCCCTGCAGGGAGGCTGTAGCCAGCTGGGGTTGGGCTCTGCTGCCAGGCAGCCAGGGACAGAAGAAGGGGACACAGCCTCAAGCTGTGGCAGGGCAGGTCTAGGCTGGATGTTAGGAGGAAGTTGTTGGCAGAGAGTGATTGGCATTGGCATGGGCTGCCCAGGGAGGTGGTGGAGTCTCTGTGCCTGGAGGTGTTGAAGCCAAGCCTGGCTGGGGCACTTAGTGCCATGGTCTGGTTGGTTGGGCAGGGCTGGGTGCTAGGTTGGGCTGGCTGAGCTTGGAGCTCTCTTCCAACCTGCTTGATTCTATGAAAATAGAGGCTAGGAACAGTGCAAGGCTCACTGGTGGCACACACAGACACCTGTTAACCTCTCATAGCTGGTTTATTTATGAAGATTGACTTATTTTGGCAGGAAAAGTCTTCTATTTCCAAACACTGGGGGGTGGTGGGGGTGGTGTCTGCCTCATCATTTATTGTTTTGTTGTTTGGTTTTGGTTGTTTGTTTGTTTTTTTCTTAGGGTCCCACTGGCAGTCCTGGAAGCCCAGGTCCACGGGGACCAAAGGTATGAACATATGTATCACTTCTGGTTCTTAATTAAGAAAAAGTAATTGCTAATGTAATACTTTACAGGTTCAGACTGCTTGTAACTGGAAGCCTTGTACTTTTCTCAGGGAGAAAGAGGACTACCTGGTGTACAAGGAGCACCTGGGGAGATGGGACCCCCTGGAATAGGCATTCAGGGCTCACCAGTAAGTATTCCAGACTTGGGGCTACTCACTGCACCTCTGAGAAACAGCAACAAGCAAACAAGGCAGAATAAAAAGCCATGTCAGGAGCTCCCTTCTGACTCAGTCCCAACTCAATATCATTCCCTTATTTCAGTATCTTAAAGGAGCCTACAAGAAAGCTGGGGAGGGATTTTTTTAGGCTGTCAGGGAGTGATAGGACTGGGGGGAATGGAACAAAGATGAAAATGGGGGGATTCAGACTGGATGTTAGGAAGAAGTTGTTCAGCATGAGGGTGGTGAGAGCCTGGAACGTGTTTACCCAGAGAGGTGGTGGAAGCTTCATCCTTGAAGGTGTTTTAGGCCAGGCTGGATGAAGCTCTGGCCAGCCTGATCTAGTGTGAGATGTCCCTGCCCATGGCAGGGGGGGTTGGAACTGGCTGATCCTTGTGGTCCCTTCCAATCCTGACTGATTCAGTGAGTCTGTGATTCAGTGAGTCTGTGATTCAGTGAGTCTGTGATTCAGTGAGTCTGTGATTCAGTGATTCAATGATTCTAAGATTCAGTGATTCAGTGATTCTAAGATTCAATGATTCAGTGATTCAGTGATTCTATGATTCAGTGATTCTAAGATTCAATGATTCAGTGATTCTATGATTCAATGGTTCAGTGATTCAGTGATTCTATGATTCAGTGATTCTAAGATTCAATGATTCAATGGTTCAGTGATTCAATGGTGCAATTCTCCAGCCCCAGGCAAACCTAGTGCTAAGTGAGAGGCAGAAGCTTTGGAGCACAGAGAGCCATTGATTGCCTTACAGATGAGCTCCCTGGCGATGCTGTTGAGACACCTTCAGGCTAGCTGTGTCTGTCTTTAAGCAGCAGTTGTTTGCAGTTGTCAACAAAATCCAGCCTGAGCACTGGCACAAGAGCAGAGTACTCAGCACTGTGAACGATGGCAGCTTGAAACCCTGCTGGTACTGGGAGAGGCAAAGGAAATGTGGAAAGCTTTGTATCAGCTCCTACCTTTTGCATTTGTGACTGCTAATTACAAATGTAGGCCTACTGCTTACAGATGAGATCCTTGCAGTGCCAGCTACCATGCCAGGAAACAGGCAGTCCTGCTTTTGCACAGCTTGCTCCAGACACTTCTGTGCAACTGAAATTAGAACACAGGCTTATGACTGTAGTGAATTTCTGAACGTGGTGCTAAAGGTTTAGCACCAGACTTGGCAGAGTTAAAGTAATGCTGGGACTGGAGGAGCAAAAAGCTCTTTTCCACCCAAAACCAATCTGTGATTCTATGGAGCAAGTTGATGCTGTCTGTCTGGGGCACTCACAGCAAATAATTTGCACAACCTCCTTTTTAATGTTGCCTTAAGAAAGGAAATCTATCTTGGAGTGTTCTAGCAGGATCCTATGTGTCCTGAAAGTGTGGCCACTGCATATTTTGCGTGTCTAGCAGGATCCTATGTGACCTAAAAGTGTGGCCACTGAATATTTTGAGTGTTCTAGCAAGATCCTATAGGTCCTAAAAATGTGGCTACTGATTGAGTGTTCTAGCAGGATCCTATAGGTTTTAAAGTGTGGCCACTGAATATTTTGAGTGTTCTAGCAAGATCCTATAGGTCCTAAAAATGTGGCTACTGATTGAGTGCTTGAGCAGGATCCTATAGGCCTTTAAAGTGTGGCTACTGAATATTTTCAGTGTTCTAGCAGGATCCTATAGGTCCTAAAAATGTGGGTACTGATTGAGTATCCTGGCAGGCTCCTATAGGTTGGACTGGATGAGCTTGGAGGTCTTTTCCATCCTGGTTGTTATAGGTCTTAAAAGTGTGGCTACTGAATATTTTGAGTGTTCTAGCAGGATCCTATAGGTCCTAAAAATGTGGGTACTGATTGAGTATCCTGGCAGGCTCCTATAGGTCCTAAATTGTGGCTACTAATTGAGTGTTCTAGCAGGATCCTATGGGTCCTAAAACTGTGGGTACTGATTGAGTGTCCTAGCAGGATCCTGCAGATCCTAAAAGTGTGGCTATGGATTGAGTGTTCTGCCAGGATTCTATAGCTCCTAAAAGTGTGGCTACTGAATATTTTAGTGTTCTGCCAGGATTCTATAGCTCCTAAAAGTGTGGCTACTGATTATTTGGAGTGTTCTTGCAGGGTCCTATGGGTCCAACTGGATCAACAGGTGTTCAGGTAGGACAGAATTCTTCTCTTTAACATTTAAAAATGTTAATTCAGTTCAAGAAGTTTACATTAAAAATTAATCTGAAGGAAAATTCTTAACTCCTAAATGATTGAAATCCTAAATCCATTGGACGGGGATGGGGGATAGGTTGGACTGGATGAGCTTGGAGGTCTTTTCCATCCTGGTTGATTCTGTGAGTCTGTGATTAACAAAAGCCTGGCTGGGGCACTTAGTGCCATGGTCTGGTTGATTGAATAGGGCTGAGTGCTAGGTTGGGCTGGATGAGCTTAGAGGTCTCTTCCAACCTGCTTGATTCTATGCTTCTATGGTTCTGTGATTCTATGATAAATGATCTTGCCTGCTCTTAGGGCCCCAGGGGACCCCCAGGATTACCAGGCACCCCTGGCACCCCTGGCATTAATGTAAGTGGCACTTCTCTCTATGTGCACAATAAAAACAAAGCAATGTGTCCCTTGTCAGTGATTTAAAGCCATCAAATGTTGCATTTCTTTCTAGGGCACCCCAGGAAGAGATGGAAAGCCAGGCCTGCCAGGCCCTCCAGGCGATCCTGTACGTATGCAGAGAGAGCTTCTGCATCTCCTTTGGTGCTAGGGTTTTCCATTGGAAGGAATTGAGATAAGCTGCCAAAGTCCAATGGATGAAATTAGTTTGATTTTATTTTCTCAAGGATTAAATCCTTTGTTTGTTTTTTTCCTACTTGATTGGAATGGGCTGCCCAGAGAGGTGGTGGAGTTGCCATCTCTGGAGGTGTTGAAGCCAAGCCTGGCTGGGGCACTTAGTGCCATGGTCTGGTTGATTGGCCAGGGCTGGGCGCTAGATTGGGCTGGATGAGCCTGGAGCTCTCTTCCAACCTGCTTGATTCTATGATACATATTGAAGTAGAAAAGAAACTTAGGTTAATGCATGCAAGAAGCCTGCCTTGGTTTCAGGTGTTAGAGTTTGTATAGCAGAGCTTCTGCTAGGCAGAGCATTCCTCAGCCTCAGAAGATGTTGCCTGTGAAGTCAAATTTTCATACTTTGCCAAGTTTGGGGATCCTGAAGTTGATTTTGCTGTGCCACACCACAAAGCCATTTCTTTGTAATGACATTCTGAGAACACTTTGGTCCTGATTCAATCCATTCAAGGTCTCTTCCAACCTGGTCCATTCCATTCCATTCCATTCCATCTCATTGCATTCTGTTCTACTCCATTCCATTGCATTCCATTCCATCTCATTGCATTCTATTCCATTCCATCCCATAGCATTCCATTCCATGACATGGCATTCTCCTCTCTTCTCTTCTCTTCTCTTCTCTTCTCTTCTCTTCTCTTCTCTTCTCTTCTCTTCTCTTCTCTTCCATTCCACTCCCTTGCATTGCATTCCATTCCATTCTATTCAACTCCATTCCATCCCATTGCATTCTATTCTATTCCATTCCATCCCATCCCATTGCATTCTATTCCATTCTATCCCATAGCATTCCATTTCATGACATGGCATTCCATTCTCTTCTCTTCCCTTCCCATCTATTCTCTTCCATTCTATCTTACTGCATTCTTCTCTTCCTTTCCTTTCCCTTCCTTTCCCTTCCCTTCCCATCTATTCTGTTCCATTCCATTCCATTCCATTCCATTCCATTCCATTCCATTCCATTCCATTCCCTTTAGCACTAATGAAAACAACCCCACTAAGTAAATGCTGAGCCTTTAGTGCACTCCAGGGGTTCCCATCTGCCCTCAGGTGTGTATTAAAGCACTGCTTTCCATTGAACAATGTCACAGCTCTACAGATTTCATGAAGTTCAGCACAACAAGCCCCCAAAAGCCTGCAAATGGCCCAGAGCAAACTGTAGCTGTGAAGATAATTGATTGGTACAGGTGGGAGTCAGGAGAATCCAATGTGTATGTCTGCCAAACAAAGGCAACACTTCAGTTGTTCCTCCTGCTCCTGCCTGGAGTCCCAACAGCTACCTCACAGCTTCCAAACAGCAAATTTCTCTTTGGAAGCAAATGCTGCAGGTGAATCTGCTTTAGCAGGGGAGGGTGGGCTTTGCTCTGCTCTGGTGAGACTTCACCTGGAGTACTACATCCAGCTCTGGAGCCCTCAATATAGGAAGGTCATGGAGCTGATGGAGCAGGTCCAGAAATGCTCAAGGGGTTGGAGCACCTCTGTTACCAGGATAGGTGGAGGGAGCTGGGGGTGTTCAGCCTGGAGAAGAGAAGGCTCTAGGGAGACCTAATAGCAGCCTGCCAGTACCTGAGGGAGGCTACAAGAAGGATGCAGAGAGACTGCTTGCGAAGGCCTGCAGTGACAGGACAAGGGGCAATGGCTTCAAACTAGGGCACAGCAGATTGAGATTGGATGTGAGGAAGAAGTTCTGCACCAGGAGGGTGGTGGAACCCTGCAACAGGTTGCCCAGGGAGGTGGTTGAGGCTCCCTCATTGGAGATATTCAAGTTGAGGCTGGACAGGGCTCTGGACAACCTGATCTCGTTGAGGGGGTTGGACTGGATGACCTTTGGAGGTCACTTTCAACCCAGCCCATTGTATGACTCTGTGACTAGATGATCTCCAGAGGTCACTTCCATCCCCTACCATTCTGTATAATGCCATGGTTAAGTTGGACAGAGAGTGAATATTTCACTCTATTTTAACCTTTTTTGTTGAGTTTTGATTTAAAAACAACCCAAAACTTCAACCAGTAGGTAGGTGATCAGCTCTGTGTGAAGTAAAGTAAGCTTCAGAAGGATGAGAACCCTTCAGAATCAGTAGTGCTGTGCAAGACATTAACTGCATCTGCCCTTTTTTCATCTCAGATTGCACTGCCACTGGTGGGAGACATGGGAGCCATACTGAAGGTAAACATTTTTACAGCTTCCATATCTTTCTTGGCTTTCTAACCCAAAATCTGCACGTGGAAGTTTCTATAGGCTCAATTCTAACCAACTTGGCTGGAAATTTGCATTAAATATGGGTGTAAAGAGGGTATTTTACAGGAGAGTAGCATTTGAAGGGTACATGAGGCAGTAGCCAGCAAGTGCCTTGTCCAGCACATCCAGTCCACAGTCTGAGTTGCTCTCCTTGCTGGTGATACCAAACTGGCAGGAGTGGCTGGCACCTCGTCAAGCTGTGCTGCCAGTCAGTGAGACCTGGGCTGGATGAAGGGTTGGGCAGAGGAGAGCCTCATGAAGTTCTGGAAGGGTAAGTGTAGAGTCCTGCACCTGGGGAAGAATCACCTTCTGCACAATAGAGGTTGACCGTGAGGCAGCAGTGTGCTCTTGTGGCCAACAAAGCCAGTGCCATCCTGGGGTGTGTTTAAAGCAGTGTGATTAGCAGGTCGAGAAAGGTTCTCCTCCCCCTCTTCTCTGCCCTGGTAAGGCTGCATCTGGAGTACTGTGTCCAGTTCTGGGCCTCCCAGTTCAAGAAGGACATAGAACTGCTTGAGAGAGTCCAGTGCAGAGCCATAGAGATGATGCAGGGAACGTAACATTATTGTTATGAGAAGAGCCTGAGGAGTTGTGGCTCTTATGAGAAGGAGCCTGAGGGGAGACCTCATTTTTGTTGATGATGTGCAGGGTGAGTGCCAGGAAGTTGGAGCCAGGCTCTGCTGGGTGATGCCCAGTGCCAGCACAAGGGGCAGTGGGTGCAAGTTGAGGCTTAGGAAGTTCCATGGAAACATGAGGAGGAATTTTTTTCCCTGTGAGGGTGACAGAGCTCTGGCACAGGCTGCCCAGGGGGGTTGTGGAGTCTCCCTCTCAGGAGATAATCAAGCTCCCCCTGAATGTGTTCCTGTGTGATCTGGTCTAGGTGATCCTGCTCTGGCAGGGGGGCTGGACTGGATGAGCTTTTGAGGACCCTTACAGCCCCTGCCATTCTGTGCTTCTGTGATTCCCTTCATCATCTCTGTGGCACTGCACTGGACTGGATGAGCTTTCAAGGTCACTTCCAGCCCCTGCCATTCTGTGATTCTGTGTCTTGCTGGAAGGCTTCTATGAATCATCTCAAAATGAAGCTGAAAATATGTTAGGATCATTTGAGTAGGTTGTGTGAGAGCTGGGGAGGGAAGCAAAGGACATCTGAACCGGTATATGGTGGAGAAGAGAGAAAGGGCTGAAGAAAAGGCTTTGGAGTGAAGTGCAGGGGTGGTCACAAAGGCAGGCAGGAAGCCTCCTGCATAGATCAGACCTCCTGCCTACATCACAGAAGTGGTTATGTGTCACTGCACTTTCTCTCTGTTCCTCAGGGTGATCCTGGCACAAGAGGTCCTCCAGGCATCCCTGGTAGAGAAGGGCCAAAGGTAAGTTTTGAAGGGAGCACTTCATACTGCTTTGCTGCTTGTTCAAAGTGAAAGGACCAGGGGTAATGGATAGCACAAGGGCTAATGGGTATCAAATGCAGCACAGGAGGTTCCACCTCAACATGAGCAAGAACTTCTTGACTGTAAAGGTCCCAGAGCACTGGCACAGGTTTCCCAGAGAGGTTGTGGAGTCTCCTTCTCTGGAGCCTTTCCAGCCCTGTCTGGATGTGTTCCAGTGCAACCTGTGCCAGATCCTCTGCTCCTGCTCTGGCAGGGGAGTTGGACTGGACGATCTATGGAGGTCCCTCTGGCCCCTAGCACCCTGGGATCCTATGAAAGGCTCTTACCTTTATCAATCATTTTTCTTCTGTTTGACTCCTGTCCCTGTAGCATCTGAGCAGCCTAAAGATTTGAATTGTTGTTATGGTTCAGCCTCCTTCTTGTGCCAGTTTGCCTTTGCTCTGAGGAAAGTGTGCAGAATAGCCCAAAGTGAGTCCCAAGCCAGGATAGCTCTTCTGTGTCTTGTTCCAATGAAACTAGCTCAGATGTGGCCCTCCACTAGGGCATTGCCACCTATGGGCTTATTTCAGGGAGAATCAGTGAAGAGAGAACCCTCCCATATCTCCCTCAAGTCTGCAGTGGCTGGAGCAGCTGGTCACCTTGTGCCGTTGCACTGTGTTCCTATGTGGCTGATGGAGCCACTTCACTGGGACCTGAAGCTTCACAGATGGCAATCACAATTCTGCTTTGCTGTGACCAGATCCCACCTGGCTTGGCACATGGATATCTGCTAGAGTTGAGCCCAATCCCCTTTGAGTGCACATTCTCCTCTTCAGCAAGCATTTGAGCTTGGTGATATTAGTAGAGATAACATAAAGGAGGTGGGAGTGAGGTAGGTGTTGGTGTCTTGTCTCAATTAACTAGTGACAGGTCAAGATGTTAGGAAAAGGTTCTTCAGCATGAGGATGGTGAGAGCCTGGAACAGGTTGCCCAAGGAGGTGATGGAAGCCTCCTCCCTGGAGGTGTTTAAGGCCAGGCTGAATGAGGCTGTGGACAGCCTGATCTAGTGTGAGGTGTCCCTGCCCATGGCAGAGGGGTTGGAACTGGCTGCTCCTTGTGGTCCCTTCCAACCCTGACTGATTTTATGATTCTATGAGGAAGTGGCCTCGAGTTCCACCAGGGGAGATTTAGATTGGATAGTAGGAAAATTGTCTTTGCTGAAGGAGTGGTCAGGCACTGGAACAGTGCTCAGGGAGGTGGTGGAGTCACCATCCTGGGAGGGGTTGAAGAAGTGTCTGCAGGTGTTACTTTGGGATGTGGTTTAGTGGGCATGGTGGTGTTGGGTCAGTGGTTGGTGCTGATGATCTTGGAGGTCTTTTCCAATCTTAATGATTCTGTGATTCTCAAAGGCACTTAGTGCCATGGTCTGGTTGATTGGGCAGGGTTGGGTGCTAGGTTGGACTGCATGAGCTTGGAGGTCTCTTCCAACCTGCTTGATTCTATGACAAACATACAGACATGACATTTAAGGACATGGTGGAGTGATTGACAGTTGGACTTGATGACCTAAGAGGTCTTTTCCACCTGAAGCAATTCTATGATTCTGTGAAGCCTCTTGGCCAGTTTTCCTGCTAGGTAAACCCCACTCATTTCCTTTGACCTCAGTGTTTTAACACTCTCAGGCAGCACTGAGCCATTTTGGTTGTGTTAGGCACTGGTGCTGTAAGGACTTCATCCCAGCAGATATTAAATGTGAGACATCAAATGCTCTACAGCCCTGGAAATTGATTCTTCTCTGATAGAAACTTCTGGAATCTTCTGTTTTCACAGGGAAGCAAAGGTGAACGTGGATTTCCTGGGCTTGCTGGAGAGAAGGGAGATGAGGTAAGATCATTTCTACAGCAGTGGAATTCTGCTCTAAACCTCATAAAGATCTGGCCCAGGGATGAAATACACAGAATGTTCTTTAAAGCATGCACAGGTCTCTTCTCTCTAGTAACAAGAGAGGAAATGGCCTCAAGTTGCACCAGGGGAGCTTTAGGTTGGCTCTTAGAAGATAATTCCTCCCTTAAAGTGTTCTCAGAGGCTGGCACAGGCTGCCCATGTTGGTGGTTGGATCTCCATCTCTGGAGGTGTTTCAAAAGGGCACAAATGTGATGCTGAGGGCCGTGGTTTAGCCCCAGCCTTGGCAGAGTTAGAGAATGGTTGGACTTGATGATCTTTAAGGTCTTTGCCAAGGCTGGAACAGGCTCCTGAGAGAGGTGGTTGAATCTCCATCCTTGGAGGCCTTTCAAAGGGGCACAAATGTGGTGCTGAGGGCCATGGTTTAGCCCCAGCCTTGGCAGAGTTAGAGAATGGTTGGACTGGATGATCTTAAAAGTCTTTTCCAACCCAAACCATTCTGTGATGATACTGTTGAGTGCCAAAGGTTGAAGGACAAGTGCTGTTTAACAGTCAAGCAAGAAGCTGCCCCATACCTTGTCCACTTAGAACCTCCTCCCAGCAGGGTGGGCTGTGGGGCTTTTTAATTCCTAAAAACAATGCCAGACTTTGAAATAAAAGCACATTTTAATGTGATTGTGATGCTGCTGCCCATGCTGTGGTTGGTGAGGGGTGAGTGGGAGAGCAAACAGCCATATCCTCTTTTCATTTCCAGGGCCTTCAGGGTGTTCCTGGACCGCCAGGTGTGCCAGGACCCAGTGGACCATCTGTAAGTGTGTGGGTGTGTGGGATCATCTGTGAGCACAGCAGAGCTGACTAGAACAAGAAAACCTTCACATGATTCATTTCCTCTCCCTTCTTTTAGCTTTTGGGAGAGTAGTAATCAAATCTTAGCCAGCCTGGTTCTGAGAAAGAAACTGGAGGGTGATTGCCAGTGACCTGGATGCGTTCCTGTAGGGGATCCTGCCTTGGCAGGGAGGTTGGAATCAAGGGGCTCTGGAGGTCCCTTCCAGCCATGGTCTAGTTGAGTGGACAGGACTGAGTGATAGGCTGGACTGGATGAGCTTGGAGGTCTTTTCCAACCTGGTTGGTTCTACGATTCTATGGTTTAAAGTTCTGTGATTCTGTGACCTCCAGTACCTGAGAGGGGCTACAAGAAAGGCAGGAAGGGGCTTTTTATAAGAGCTTGTGGTGATAGGGTGAGAGGGAATGGATTGAAGCCTTAAGATAGGAGATTCAGACTGAAGAGTAGGAAGAAATTGTTTCCAGTGAGGGTGGGGAGACACTGGAATGGGTTGTGGATGCCCTTTCCATGGAGATGTTCAAGGCCAGGCTGGTTGAGGCTTTGAGCAACCTGGGCTAGAGGGAGGTGTCTCTATCAATGAATGGCAGTGGGGTTGGAACTGGATGATCTTTAAGGCCTTTTCCAACCCAACCCATTCTGTGATTCTATGAATCTTAGAGGTCTTTTCCAACCAAAATGATTCCAAGAATCAATGATACCAAAAATAAAGTCATTGTGTGGGCTCAGAGTTTGTTTCACTTAAATGGGTTTGCAGTTTTGGCATGGGCAGAGACTCTGAGCTTTGCATGGCTTTTGATGTGCAAACTGGCAGTGAAGTCTGTGTTTGTACCCAGCTAACAGCAGTAATGCCAGGAATCAAAAGCTAAAAATCATTCCAGCTAGGGACAGGCTGTAGTGGTGACCTTGCAGTGCTGGGTCAAAGCTTGGATCATCAACTTAAAAGTTCCTTCCTAATATTCTCTGCTTCTGGAAAGAGTTCATGCTGAAACCAAGTGAGTAAAAGAAACCCCAACCACAGAAGAGTGAGAAGAAGCTCCAACTATTGAAGTTCACTGAAAAATGCAATTTTAGATGTTGGTATTTCTGGGGCAACTCCCATTGTGTTTTCTATGTACTGGAGGGGATCACAGGAGTTAGTCTTAGCATTATTATCAATGATTCTTATCATCACAGGTTGCTGCCAGTAAAAATTCTTCCCTCCTCTCAAAAACTGCAGCACATTTAGGGAGTTTAATGTGGAGTAGGTAGGTTGGCCAAGAGTGACTCTTAGTCTCAAGAAGTGCCAGTGAAGGTCACTGCCTTTAGTCTGCCAAGGTGAAGAGGCAGCTGCAACCACAAGTTTCACCCTTCAGAGGGCTTATCAGAAGGGCACAGCTGTCGAATTCAACAGAAGGGAAACATTTAAACCTAGTTGAAGATAATTAGCTTTTAAATGGCCTCCAGAAAGCACAAGTTTCCAACACTAAGCAGCACTGTGCAATCCCTGCACAATCCCAAGCACAGCTCCAGCCTGGGTGGTGAATGGCTTGAGAGAAGCCCTGAGGAAATGGACCCGGGGGTCTGGGGTGATGAAAAGCTCAACCTGAGCTAGAGAGCAGCCCTGAGGAAAAGGCTCTGGGAGCTGGGGTGATGAAAAGCTCAACATGAGCCTGCAGGGTGAGTGCAGCCCAGACAGCAACCCTGTGCTGGGCTGCAGCAAGAGCAGTGTGGGCAGCAGGGCAAGGGAGGGGATTCTGCCTCTTGGCTCTGCTCTCCTCAGACCCCACCTCCAGTCCTGGGTGCAGTTCTGGAGCCCCCAGCACAAGCAGGACATGGAAGTGTTGGAGCCAGTCCAGAGGAGGCCACCAAGATGCTGAGAGGGCTGCAGCAGCTCTGCGCTGAGGACAGGCTGAGAGAGTTGGGGCTCTGCAGCCTGGAGAAGCCTTTGAGGATACCTTGGAGTGGCCTTCCAGGATCTGAAGGGGGCTACAGGAGGGCTGGGGAGGGACTACTGACAAAGACTTGTAATGACAGGATGAGGAGGAATGGGTTTAAAGTGGCAGAGGGGAGATTGAAACTGGATGTTAGGAAGAAGTGAGGGTGGTGAGACACAGGCACAGGCTGCCCAGGGAGGTTGTGGAACAATTGAAGATCTCATTCTGTGCTTCTGTGCTCCATAACCTCCCTGGAGGTGTTCAGGAGCAGGTTGGATGAGGCCTTGAGCTGCCTGTTCTAGTGGGAGGTGTCATTGCCTATGGCAGGGAGGTTGGAACTGGCTGAGCTTTGAGGTCCCTTCCAACCTAAACCATTTTGTGATTCTAAGTACTGTGGTTCATTGCTTCTGAACTAATTACAACCTCATCTTGTGTTGTGCAGGGAGTCACTGGAAGACCTGGACATCCTGGGCCAGCAGGGGCAAAGGGAGAAAAGGTACTCCTTTTCTTTTAGTCTTGGTGAAGATCTGGTAAGGTCTTTCCCATCCTCCTATGTTCCTCTGGATGTTTCTGCAAGCAGCAACACAACAAACATCTCCAGATGGATTTTTTTTTTCACTTATATCATGATGCAAATACTTTCCCCAGCAAAGCCATACCTGCAAGCTTGTGGTTTGAAATGTAGACCTTCTGGTGTATGGGAGGTGCAGAGAAGCATCTTGTCTCTGCTGGATAAGAAGCTCAGCATGAGCCAGCAGTGTGCACTTGCAGCCCACAAAGCCAAGCAGAGCCTGGGCTGCAGCAGCAGAAGTGTGACCAGCAGGGCCAGGGAGGTGAATTCTCCCCCTCTGCTCTGCTGAGACCCCACCTGGAGTACTGCATCCAGTTCTGGAGCCCCTGGGACAAGAGGGATGTGGAGATGCTGGAGAGTGTCCAGAGCAGGGCCAGGAGGATGCTCAGAGGGCTGCAGCAGCTCTGCTGTGAGCACAGACTGAAAGAGTTGTGGCTGTGCAGGCTGGAGAAGAGGAGGCTCCCAGGGGACCTTCTTGTGGCCTTCCAGGATCTGAAGGGGGCTACAAAAAAGCTGGGGAGGGACTTTTTAGGCTGTCAGGGAGTGATAGGACTGGGGGGAATGGAGCAAAGCTGGAGGTGGGGAGAGTCAGGCTGGAGGTGAGGAGGAAGTTGTTGAACATGAGAGTGGTGAGAGGCTGGCAGGGGTTGCCCAGGGAGGTGGTTGAGGCCCCATGGCTGGAGGTGTTTCAGGCCAGGCTGGCTGAGGCTGTGGGCAGCCTGCTCTAGGGTAGGGTGTCCCTGGGCATGGCAGGGGAGTTGGAACTGGCTGCTCCTTGTGGTCCCTTCCAGCCCTGTGATTCTGAGATTCTGATTCTGATTCTAAGAGGTTTGCATTAAATCCAATCTCTACCATTCCAAAGTTGTGTGAAAAGATATTTGGGGGGGAGGGGGGGGGGGGAGATTTGAATTTGAAAGCTTTGTAACTCAGTAGTGATCAGATACTGCACCATTCTGCTGGAGCAAAAACTCAGGAGCTTTTCTTGTAAGTATGAACCCCTCAGTGCATGACAAAAGAACAGGCTACAGAGGCAGGAGACCACAGAGAATGTTTTTCAAGTAAACCCCCCAAAGGCACTGGCACAGGTTACCCAGGAAGGCTGGGGACATCCCTTCCCTGGAAGTGCCCAAGGCCTTGAGCAACCTGGGCTGGTGGGAGGTGTCCCTGCCTATGCCAGGAGAGTTTGGAACTGGATGATCTTCAAAGTCTCTTCCAATCCAAACCATTCTATGAACCTAATTAAGAAGATATTTGTTTTTATTCATTGTGTTTCTAAAGAATCTGAGCTTCTGAAACTGGGACTCATCTTTATTTACCTGTGAATGAGCAACTCAGGATTGGCTTTTACAAAACAAGGGGCAATGGACACAGCACAAAATGAATGTTCATTTTTATCTGCCAGTTTAAAAAATGATATTAACAACTTTCCTTTTTCCCCCTTCCTTTCCCTCCTGGTATATATATGAAGTGTTTCACAACCCAGGTTGTCCACTGCTGTTCTGCCACCAGGAAGTTCCTACACATAAATCAGCAAATAGCTAACACAATATAAGAGTGGCTGAAGTAAGAGTTAAGAGTGGCTGAAGTGGATAAGTAAAAGAGAGTTTGGAGTAATAATTGATAGCTTGCCCAAAGCTTAAGGAAGGCTTTATTCTTGCTGTTACCTGCCCAAATCTCTCTCTTATCTTTTGTCTATAGAATACATCTCTGATACAGTGTCTATTGAATGCATTTCTGATCTATTGTTCTATCTATTCTTTATTGCCTATTGATGTGTCTCTTTTTTATTGCCTATTGATGTCTCTTTTATTATCCATTGATGTTTCTGGGTTTTTTTATTGCCTATTGATGTGTCTCTACTGCCTATTGGTGTTTCTCTTTTTATTGCCTATTGGTGTGTCTCTATTGCCTATTGGTGTGTCTCTGTTGCCTACTGCTGTGTCTCTGTTGCCTGTTGATGTGCCTCTGTTGCCTACTGGTGTGTCTCTATTGCCTATTGATGTGTCTCTGTTGCCTATTGATGTGTCTCTGTTGCCTGTTGATGTGCCTCTGTTGCCTACTGGTGTGTCTCTATTGCCTCTTGGTGTGTCTATTGCCTACTGCTGTGTCTCTATTGCCTATTGATGTGTCTCTTTTATTACCTATTGATGTCTCTCTCCTTTATTGCCCATTGATGTGTCTCTACTTCATTGCATATTGATATGTCTCTATTGCCTATTGATGTGTCTCTTTTATTGCCTATTGATGTGTCTCTCCTTTACTGCCCATTGGTGTATTTCTTCTCTATTGCCACCCTTGATAGAAGTTAGGTAATGGTTGGGCCTTGATCTCAAAGGTCTTTTCCAACCAAATTGATTCTATGATCATGGTCATCACAGCTTGGGTATGGAGTAGGTCTTGACATCAATGACAGCCAATAATTAACATGAGTCTCTTGCTGTACCAGGGCAGTGAAGGTTCTCCTGGGAAGCCTGGACCACCTGGACCCCCGGTGAGATGTTTTGGTTTGTATTTTGAATGTTACATTAGCAACAATGAACCTGTGAGGCAAATATAACATAAAGGACTGACAATCCTTTACTATCCTTGAAGGGCTTCAAGAAACCTGTGGCCATGGCACTTGGGGACATGGTTTAATAGCCATGGTGGTGGTGGGTTGAAGGTTGGACTTGATTTTAAAGGTCTCTTCCAACCAAACCAACTCTATGATACTATGGACAGATGAATTCACTACAGTGTCCAATGTTACTCGAGGAATTTGGGCAGCTTGGCTACCTGAGATCAGGGAACTCAGGGAGCCTAGGCAAAAGTCCATGAAGCTCCCTGGATTGCAAATGAACTGGAATAAAACCCAACACAAAATGAATTCTGGAGACTCCTCAGATGAATGAATACCAAAATGTGATGATGCACACTGAAATTCACAGCTGTGCAGAAATAACCAGTCCCAAGCTACGCTGGTATGTGGCATCTTCTTAACTAAAGTGTCTGCTGCATCCAGAAAGGTGTGTCCAGCAGGTCAAGGGAGGATCTTCTTCCCCTCTACTCTGCCCTGGGGAGAACACATCTTGAGGATTGTGTCCAGTTTTGGGCTCCTCAGTTCAGGAGAGACAGGGACCTGCTGGAGAAAGTCCAACGGAGAGCCACGAGGATGGTTGGAGGACTTGAGCATCCCTGCTGTGGAGAAAGACTGAGAGCCCTGGGGCTGTTTGGTCTGGAGAAGAGAAGGCTCAGAGGGATCTGATCAGTGTCTATCAATAGCTGAGGGGTGGGTGTCAAGTGGCTGGGGCCAAGCTCTTTCCAGTGGTGCACAGCAATAAGACAAAGAGCAATAGATACAAACTGGAATACAGAAGGCTTCACCTCAACATGAGGAGAAACTTCTTTACAGTGCAGGTGACAGAGCCCTGGCACAGGCTGCCCAGAGAGGTTGTGGAGTTTCCTTCTCTGGAGCCTTTCAAACCCCACCTGGATGTGTTCCTGTGTGAACTACCCTGGGTGATCCTGCTCGGCAGGGGGTTGGACTCGATCTCTGGAGGGCTCTTTGAACCTCTGATGTTCTGTGACCTTGGGGAAAAAGAATATTGAGAACAAAAATACACAGGAGTCAACAAAAATAATACAGGGCTCCAGTGCAGGCCCCAAAGGGGACAGGGCTTCTGCCTTCCTCATTCCTACTTGTGACACTTAGTTGTTTTTAATGTTTTAAAGGGTGTGCCCTACAACGAGCGAAACGGAATGAGCAGCTTATATAAACTGCAGGTATTGCTCTTGCAGCTCTGTGTGAGTTTATTTGGCTTTAGTTTTGTTTTGCTTTCCTTTGCTTTTGCTTTGCTTTGCTTTTGCTTTTCCTTTCCTTTTGCTTTGCTTTTGCTTTGCTTTGCTTTTGCTTTGCTTTGCTTTTGCTTTGCTTTGCTTTTGCTTTGCTTTGTTTTTGCTTTGCTTTGTTTTTGCTTTGCTTTGCTTTTGCTTTGTTTTGCATTGCTTTTGCTTTGCTTTTGCTTTTCTTTTTCTTTTGCTTTGCTTTGCTTTTGCTGCTTTGCTTTTGCTTTTGCTTTGTTTTGCATTGCTTTTGCTTTGCTTTTGCTTTGCTTTAGCTTTTTTTTGCTTTTGCTTTGCTTTGCTTTTGCTTCGCTTTGCTTTTGCTTTGCTTTTCCTTTGCTTTTCCTTTGCTTTCCCTTTGCTTTGCTGTGCTTTGCTTTTGTTTTGCTTTGCTTTGCTTTTGGTTTCCTTTTGTTGGCTTTTGCTTTGCTTTGCTTTTGCTTTGCTTTGCTTTTCCTTTGTTTTGCATTGCTTTTGCTTTGCTTTTGCTTTGCTTTAGCTTTTTTTTGCTTTTGCTTTGCTTTGCTTTTGCTTCGCTTTGCTTTTGCTTTGCTTTTCCTTTGCTTTTCCTTTGCTTTCCCTTTGCTTTGCTGTGCTTTGCTTTTGTTTTGCTTTGCTTTGCTTTTGGTTTCCTTTTGTTGGCTTTTGCTTTGCTTTGCTTTTGCTTTGCTTTGCTTTTCCTTTGTTTTGCATTGCTTTTGCTTTGCTTTTGCTTTGCTTTAGCTTTTTTTTGCTTTTGCTTTGCTTTGCTTTTGCTTCGCTTTGCTTTTGCTTTGCTTTTCCTTTGCTTTTCCTTTGCTTTCCCTTTGCTTTGCTGTGCTTTGCTTTTGTTTTGCTTTGCTTTGCTTTTGGTTTCCTTTTGTTGGCTTTTGCTTTGCTTTGCTTTTGCTTTGCTTTGCTTTTGCTTTGCTTTGCATTTGTTTTGCTTTGCATTTGTTTTGCTTTGCATTTGTTTTGCTTTGCATTTGTTTTGCTTTGCATTTGCTTTGCATTTGCTTTGCTTTCTTTTACTTTTGCTTTGCATTTGCTTTGCTTTGCCTCGCATTTGGTTGGCTTTGGTTTGCTTTGCTTTTGCTTTATTTTATTTTACTTTACCTTACTTTATTTTATGTAATTTGACCTTTGTTTATTTCACTTTACTATTATTTGTCATTCAACACCTAACTCTGGCCCAAGCCAACTTTTACGCTTGCTGTTACAGGGAGGTGTGAGCGTCGCTACTTATCCAGGCCCACCAGGACCTCCAGTAAGTATAACAGAAATCTCATTTCTAATCATTAATTGAGATAGTACCAGAGGGGAGTTGGTAGCTGCATGAAATTTTGGTAAGTGGTGTGGAAAAAAATAAGGATCTGAGGGGGGATGGTTTGAAGCTGAGGAGAGTAGGGTAAGATGGAGCTGAGGAAGAAGTTCTACAACTACCTGAAGGGAGGCTGTAGCCAGGTGGGGTTGGTCTCTTCTCCCACACAACCAGCAACAGAACAAGGGGACACAATCTCAAGTTGTGCCAGGGCAGGTCTAGGCTGGATGTTAGGAGGAAGTTGTTGTCAGAGAGAGTGATTGGCATTGGAATGGGCTGCCCAGGGAGGTGGTGGAGTCTCTGTGCCTGGAGGTGTTGAAGCCAAGCCTGGCTGGGGCACTTAGTGCCATGGTCTGGGTGATTGGCCAGGGCTGGGTGCTAGGTTGGGCTGGTTGAGCTTGGAGGTCTCTTCCAACCTGGTTGATTCTATGATTCTATGATTCTACAGCAAGCACAGCATGAGGATGGTGAGACTCTGGAATAGGTCTCCCAGGAAGGTTGTGGCTGCTTTCTCCCTGGGAGTGTTCAAGGCCAGGTTAGATGAGCCTTTGAGCAGCTGAGTCTAGCTGAGAGGTGTCCCTGCTCATGGTGGGAGGTTGAAGCAGATGATCTTTGAGGTCCCTTCAGTCCAAACCATTCTATGATCTCTGAGGTCCCTTCCATTTTGGAGGTCATTTCCTTTTTATTTAAGTAGAGTAAAGCAAGCAAAGGCTGCAAAACCATTGCATAAATTGGTGTTGGACTCTGTAGTGAATATACTCCACCATCTACAAATGTATGAGAGAATCTTTCTAGTTAGTGATGAGCAAAGTTTGGTAATGAATTAGACTGAAATAGGATGGATTAGATGAAACAGAGGAGCGGTTTGCACTAGCAGAGTGCTGTATTAGCGCAGAACACATCTCACCTTGCTGTCTAACTCTGCTCTTCACTAAATGTCTTCCCACTTCTGCTCTTTAGTAAATGTCTTCCCACTTCTGCCCTTCATTAAATGTGTCCCTTCTTCGTCCCTCTGCAGGGCCCCAAAGGAGATCCTGGCTCAGCGGTATGTATGTCTTTATGGATCGTGCTAAGAGAATTCCCCAAGCAGTTCAGCATGGCCCTAGTCTCAAGGGTGGGAGAGCCTATTCAGGTCCTTTAGCAGGCAGCTTACCTCCTGCAGAGGTCCTCCCTACCCTCCACGTTCAGTTGATGTCTCCAGTTGGGTGCATTCCTGGGTTTATTGCAAAACTTGAAGACCTCCACAGGGATCTCACTGCAGAGCAAGCTTTAAGGAACAGGCTCAGAGCTGCTCGGGGCTTGCTTCTCTGCTTGACAGGATCTGCATGCACCCCAGGGCTCTTCCACCTGGAGGTGCTTTACAGAATCACAGAGGCATCTGGGCTGGCAAAGCCACTCAGCATCACCAAGTCCAACCTAGAACCCTGCTCTACAAGATTCACCTTAAATCATAGCCCAAAGCACCACATCCAAACCACCCTTAAACACAGCCAGGCTGGGTGACTCCACCACCTCCCTGGGCAGCTCATTCCACTCCCTGACCACTCTCTCTGGGAAAAAAAACTTCTTCCTAATGTCCAATCTAAACCTCCCCAGCCTCAGCTTGAGGCCATTCCCCCTTGTTGTGTCTCCAGTTACCTGTGAGAGGAGCCCAGCAGCAGCCTCTCCACAATGTCCCTTCAGGTAGGTGACCTTGGCTTGCAAGAGCACTGGAGTGGGCTCTGCTGGGTTACATTCCTTATCCAAGTGGAACCCACTGATCCAGATATTTGCACAGTGCCTCTGGGCAAAGCTTAGTTTGAAGATCACTACAGCAGGACATAGCAAGATCTGGAGACAGAACAAGGGGGAATGGCCTCAAGCTGAGGCTGGAGAGGTTTAGATTAGACATTAGGAGAACGTTTCTCATGGAGGGACTGGAATGAACTCCCCAGGGAGGTGGTGGAGTCACCCACCCTGGATGTGTTTAAGGGTGGTTTGCTTGTGGTGCTTAGGACTATGGTTTAAGGTGAATCTTGCAGAATAGGGTTCTAGGTTGGCCTTGGTGATCCTGAAGGGCTGTGCCAACGTGGGTGTTTCTGTGGTTCTGTGATTCTTTTCCTAGCTGACTGTCTGCTTTAGTGCTCTGAGGTTCAATAACCTGCTGTGGCTGACTGCTCAATGGTTCTGCAGGCTGCAGAGACTCTAATGTGGCTGTGGCTGACTGCTCAATGGTTCTGCAGGCTGCAGAGACTCTAATGTGGCTGTGGCTGACTGCTCAATGGTTCTGCAGGCTGCGGAGACTCTAATGTGGCTGTGGCTGACTGCTCAATGGTTCTCTGTAGTCTGCAGACTACAGCACCTCTAATGTATCCAAACCCTTTGTCATTAACATCAGGGAGACCCAGGACCCATGGGATTACCAGGACTGGANCTGCAGAGTCTCTAATGTGGCTGTGGCTGACTGCTCAATGGTTCTGCAGGCTGCGGAGACTCTAATGTGGCTGTGGCTGACTGCTCAATGGTTCTGCAGGCTGCAGAGACTCTAATGTGGCTGTGGCTGACTGCTCAATGGTTCTCTGTAGTCTGCAGACTACAGCACCTCTAATGTATCCAAACCCTTTGTCATTAACATCAGGGAGACCCAGGACCCATGGGATTACCAGGACTGGAAGGACTTCCAGGGGAAAAGGTAAGAGTCTTAGACAGAAGTCAGAGCTTCTTGGTGGCAACTACATGCAGCTAAATGCTTGCTGAAAACCTGTTTGATTGGGTTTTGTCTGTTTGCAAGTTAAAGTTTAAGTTTCTGTGTGAAAAAATTCTTTGCACATTTGTCTGTTTGCCTTTTTTTTTTTTTCTAGGCTTTTCTTTTTCTTTCCTCTCTTTGTTTGATTTTTGGTTTGCTTTGGGTTTTGCTTTCCTGTGTTCCTAAATCAACTGTAGCATCCAGCATAAAAATTAATTTCCTGCAGTGTGTAGGATCTCTTGGAATGTTTTGTTGCCTCAGCTTGGTAGAGTACTGCTATGGAACATATCCTACATGCAACTACAGTTACCTGATGGTAATGTAATTAACATGGTTGTAAGTAAAGGCACCAGTTCTTCTTCTCTCCTGAGAGCAGCCCTGCAGAAAAGAACTTCAGTGGATGAGAAGCTGAAACAGGAGCCAGCAATGGGCACTTGCAGCCCAGAAGGCCAATGGCAGCCTGGGACTGGATAATCCTGCTGGTCCTTTCCAACCATAGCAATTCATAGTGATTAGATGTTGTGCTGAGGGATTTGGTTTAGTCAAGGACTTGTCAGTGTGAAACTAATGATTGGACTTGAGGATCTTGAAGGTCTTTTCCAATCTAAGAAGTTCTGTGATTCCGTGGAAAGCAGTGTGGGCAGAGATGGAGAGAGGCAAACCTGCCCCTCTGCTCTGCTCTGCTCTGCTCTGCTCTGCTCTGCTCAGACCTCACCTGCAGGACTCTGTGCAGCTCTGCAGCTCCCAACACAAGAGAGACCTGGAGCTGACAGAGTGGGTACAGAGGAGGGCCACAAGGATGATCAGAGGGCTGCAGCACCTCTGCTGTGGGGACAGGCTCGAAGAGTTGGGGCTGTTCAGCCTGGAGAAGAGAAGGCTCCAGGGAGACCTAAGAGCTGTATTTCAATACCTGAAGCATAGATGAAGGTGGTTGTATGCTAAAAGGAGAAACTCTGCCCTGAAAGGAACATGTCAGAAGCAAACTGAGGATGCTGGCTTGCAGGAAGGGGAAAGCTTGGCAATTTGGCACATACTGAAGTTCGTGGCTAACCCACAGTATAGATCTGTAAAGCCAACAGGAACGAATGGACACAAGAGTTCAAAAGAGAAGCCAAGATCAACTTGTCAGATTCCTGCCCTCGACTTCAACTCTCCAATTTCCAGTTTCTCACCTTTGTGAATAGGCAAACCAGTCTTAAACCAGTGTTAAAACAGCCAGAAATACATCTTAAATATCATAGAATGGGTTGGCTACAAAGGGACCCTAAAGCTCATCCAGTTCCACCCCTCCTGCCATGGGCAGGGACACCCCCACTAGCTCAGGCTGCTCAAGGCCTCATCCAACCTGGATTTGAACACCTCCAGGGAGGGGACATCCACAGCCTCCCTGGGCAACTTGTGCCAGTGTCTCACCACCCTCACTCCAAAGAATTTCTTCCTAATACCCAGTCTAATTCTGCCCTCTTCCAGCTTAAAGCCTTTGCCCCTCAGCCTATCACTCTGTAAAGAGTTAACCCTCCTGGGAGTGGTCTGAACCTGCCCCCAGATGCTCCTGACTCCTCCCTGGGGGTGGTCTGAACCTGCCCCCAGGTGCAGTGGTTAGCTCACTCCCACTTTGTGTCTCTGACCCCTATAAAACCAGAGGAATTGCTGCTTCTCTTTCTCTTTGCCCTCCCTGCCTGCCAGCAGCACCCTGGTTCCTGCTGCTCCTGGCATTGCCACGTGGCCACCCTGCCACAAGGTGAGACAACCTCTTCCGGGCTCTACCTCCATCCACTGCCATCAATCTGGTTGTATACCTGTGTTGTACCTTGTTGCCCTTCCCTATACCTCTTTGTAGCTCCCTTTACCTTAAATACCTTTTGTTTGTCATCGAAGTTTTACTTTCAACTTCCAAATGGAAACCAGACTCTTCTTTGGGTGTCTCACCTCTTTTTCCTCTCTACAGCTAATTCCTTTCTTTCCAAAGGGGGGAGAGGAGAAGGCATCCCATTGTTGTACAGTTCTGTTAGGTATTTGGGCTCCAAGAAGCTAAGTCAGATCAATACATGAATATTCTCCGAGCCTTTGTAAGAAGTCCCTCTGCAGCCTTCCTGTAGGATCCCTTCAGGTACTGGAAGGCTGCTCTATGACATCCCCAAAGATTTCTCCTCTCCAGGCTGAACAGCTCCAACTCTCCCAGCCTGTCCCCATAGGGGAGGATCTCCAGCCCTCTGATCATCTTTGTGGCCTCCTCTGGCCCTGCTGTAGTTGGAAAACTACAGATAAGTCAGACATTTTCCATCTCCTTTTGAGGAAGACCTCCAGCAGAGTGTAAGGGACAACATGGAAATTATGCCATCAGACAAGGGAACCTAAGCAAGGGAGTTAAGTTTCTTGCTCAGGCCTGTGAAACGAGTCAAGGACAAAGCTAAACAGCACTTGGCAGAGCCTGGCTCTGGTCCTCGTTTTTCACTTCACCCAATGATCCCTCCTCAGGGACTCCCCTTTTGGGTGTTCCCCTTTAACTGTGAATGTCTCTTTCCTTCAGGGTGACCGTGGACCAGCTGGCACCCCGGGAGCAGCAGGGGCACCGGTGAGTATGCCCAGCAGAAGCTCTTCGCTGCCAGGCTGCTGGAACGCTGCGGCAGGGAAGTGGTGCAGGCTCCAGCCCTTGAGATGCTCAAGGTTAAGCTCAGTGGGGTTCTGAGCTACATGATCTGGTTGGGCACTGATGAGGCCACACTTGAGTGCTGCACTCAGTTTTGGCCACCTCAGTACAAGAGGGATGTGGAGTGCTGGAGCCAGTGCAGAGGAGGGCAAGGAACGTGGGGAAGGGCTTTTTATGGAGAGCAATTGAAGGAGCTGGGGCTGCTTAGTGTGAAAAAGAGGAGGCTGAGGGGAGACTTCATCACTGTCCACAGCTACCTGAAAGGAGGTTGTGGAGAGGTTGGTGCTGGTCTCTTCTCACAGGTATACAGTGATAGAGCAAGAGGGAATGGCCTCCAGGTTATGGAGAGGTTGGTGCTGGTCTCTTCTCACAGGTGCATAGTGATAGAGCAAGAGGGAATGGCCTCAAGCTGTGGCCCAACCTAGCACCCAGCCCTATCCAGTCAACCAGACCATGGCACTAAGTGCCTCATCCAGGCTTCTCCTGAACACCCCCAGGGATGGTGACTCCACCACCTCCCTGGGCAGCCCATTCCAGTGCCAATCACTCTCTCTGGGAAGAACTTCCTCCTAACATCCAGCCTATACTTCCCCCAGCACAACTTGAGGCTGTGTCCCCTTGTCCTGTTGCTGGTTGCCTGGCAGCAGAGCCCAACCCCACCTGGCTACAGCCTCCCTGCAGGTACTTGTAGACAGCAATGAGCTCTGCCCTGAGCCTCCTCTTCTGCAGGCTGCACACCCCCAGCTCCCACAGCCTCTCCTCACAGGGTTTGTGTTCCAGGCCCCTCACCAGCTTTGTTGCCCTTCTCTGGACACCTTCCAGCACCTCAACATCTCTCTTGTATTGAGGACCCCAGAACTGGACACAGCACTCAAGGTGTGACCTGAGCAGTGTTGAGTACAGGGGCAGAAGAACCTCCCTCATCTGCTGGCCACACTGTTCCTGATACAGGCCAGGATGCCATTGGCCCTCTTGGCCACCTGGGCACACTGCTGGCTCATCTTCAGCCTACTATCCACCAGTACCCCCAGGTCCCTTTCCTCCTGGCTGCTCTCCAGAGACTCTGTCCCCAGCCTGTAGCACTGCTTGGGGTTGTTGTGGCCAAAGTGCAGAACCCTGCACTTGGCCTTGTTAAATTTCATCCCATTGGCCTCTGCCCACCCATCCAGCCTGGCCAGGTCCCTCTGCAGGGCTCTCCTACCTTCACCTAGCCCTTCTAATTAACGAGCCCATGGCACTAAGTGCCTCATGCAGCTTCCTCCTAAACACCTCCAGGGATGAGGACTCCATCACCTCCCCAGGCAGCCCACTCCAAAGCCAATCACTCTTGCTGTGAGGAACTTCCTAACATCCATCCCTGTTCACTGCAGGTGGGCTGGACTAGATGGCCTCCAGAGGTCCCTTCCCACCCAATCCTATGATTCTTTAAAGTAAAACTCTGCTTCTTAGAAGTTGACAATTCAAGCAAGGAGCTGAGCTGTACTTTCCATCTCTGTCTGTGGAGCACCAGCACTTGGCTCATGCTGTACAGGCAGGGTTGAAAATGAGGTGGTTTTAGATCTCATTGCTGTCTACAGCTACCTGAAGGGACATTGTGGAGAGGCTGCTGCTGGGCTCTTCTCACAGGTACCTGGAGACAGAACAAGGGGGAATGGCCTCAAGCTGAGGCTGGGAAGGTTTAGACTGGACATTAGGAGAGAGTGGTCAGGGAGTGGAATGAGCTGCCCAGGGTTAGGCACTCAAGACAGCTGCCCAGGGAGGTGGTGGAGTCACCCACCCTGGCTGTGTTTAAGGTTTGGATGTGATGCTTAGGGTAATGGTTTAAGGTGAGTTGTAGAGTAGGGTTCTAGGTTGGACTTGGTGATGCTGAGTGGCTTTGCTAACCTGGGTGCTTCTGTGTTTCCTAAAGAGATTAGAGTTGCAACACCATTGAGGGCTCATTGTTCTTATGATTGAAAGGACAGGAAGGAATGGTGTGAATCCATCATAAGGCTGCAGTCTGAAGCTGCATATGCCTAGGTGAGAAAGCATAGAAGATTCTTCTCACTGCCTCAGTATAATATAGATTGGAGCTAAAAAAAAAGGTTTTCTGCCTTCCTGGGCATGCACAAATTGCTGAGCATCTTTAGATAACAAAAGGAAAATCATCAATGTTCTTGCAACCCACAAGGGGTCTGCATATCAAATCAATCAAACAATTGCTTTAGGAGGAAAGTATTTGTCAGCTCTTTCCGTGTTATATTCAAAGAAGCTCCTGAAAGTGACCCAGAAGCTTTGTTGTAGGGGAAAGTAAAAGCAGCTCATCACAAATGGCAATTGGAGTTATCCCTTTGCCTCCCTGAAGGAAATGAAGGCAGTTTCTCTGGCCTGCACTCAGAGTTGGCTAGAATAGGAGGCAGCATGGAGCTGTTTGTATGCTAACACAGTTGTTATTAAATGTGGGCAGCTCCCAAGCCACTCAGGAGCTGAGCTTTAGCTTTTGAGTGCAGGCTTTGTGAACGTGTTCAAAGTCTTTGTGGGTGTCACTGAGTGCAGCCTCAGCCAGTTTGCTGACCACACCAAGCTGTGTGGTGCAGCAGACAGGCTGAAGGGCAGGGATCCATCCAGAGGGTCCTGGAGAGGTGGGCACAAGCCAAGCTCAGGAGGTTCAACAAGACCAAGTGCAAGGTCCTGCAGCAGGGTCGAGGCAATGCCAAGCACAACTCGAGGCTAGGCAGTGAGTGGCTGGAGAGCAGCCCTGAGGAGAGGGACTTAGGGGTGCTGGTGGAGGAGAAGCTCAACAGGAGCCAGCAGTGTGCACTTGCAGCCCACAAAGCCAAGCAGAGCCTGGGCTGCAGCAGGAGCAGTGTGGCCAGCAGGGCCAGGGAGGTGATTCTCCCCCTCTGCTGCACTCTGCTGAGACTCCACCTGGAGTACTGCATCCAGTTCTGGAGCCCCTGGGACAAGAGGGATGTGGAGATGCTGGAGAGTGTCCAGAGCAGGGCCAGGATGATGCTCAGAGGGCTGCAGCAGCTCTGCTGTGAGCACAGACTGAAAGAGTTGGGGCTGTGCAGGCTGGAGAAGAGGAGGCTCCCAGGTGACCTTCTTGTGGCCTTCCAGGATCTGAAGGGAGCTACAAAAGAGCTGGGGAGGGACTTCTAAGGCCGTCAGAGAGTGCCAGGACTGGGGGGAATGGAGCAAAGCTGGAGGTGGGGTGAGTGAGGCTGGAGGTGAGGAGGAAGTTGTTGAGCATGAGAGTGGTGAGAGGCTGGAATGGGTTGCCCAGGGAGGTGGTTGAGGCCCCATGGCTGGAGGTGTTTCAGGCCAGGCTGGCTGAGGCTGTGTGCAGCCTGCTCTAGGGTAGGGTGTCCCTGGGCATGGCAGGGGGGTTGGGACTGGCTGCTCCTTGTGGTCCCTTCCAACCCTGACTGATTATATGAACTAAAGAGGAGTTTGTGTCTGTGCTCTCCTAGTTCCATTAGCTGCTCCTTTAGACTGGTCTGAGTTCCAAGAGAAGACATCAGCTTAAATAGCTTCATTTAATTAAGTTGTCCTAAAACAAGGGGAAATTGCTCGTTTAAGGGGAAAAGTAGAGCATTTGTTGGAGTTTCATAGCTCATGCAAGAGTTTCAGGGTTGCTTGCTCTGGACTATATTTCCTGGTGTGAATCAATAACGCTGCAGCCAGCGAGGACAATCCCAATTGCTCTTTCCTTCTGTATTTCCCACTGGGTATGTTCCAAGTTTTCTTCTTGTTTCTCTCTGTTCCAGCTGGATGTGAAATGCTTGATGAGGTCCCTCCATCACTGATGGAGCTGCACTCTGTTAATTGCCTTTCATCCCATTAAGATCCACTGAAATAAATGATGTTGTGCTAAGCAGTTGTAATTAACTGATTAATAGACATGGGAGGGACAATAATTTTTAGTAGTCTAGGAAGAGGTCTTGAAACATACCCACATATCTTCCTGGAGAGACATTTGTCCTCCTTGCCTGGCATTATTCCCTGGGTTGAATAGTGGATCCTCTTTATTTTCCATTTGGGAGTGTAAAGCTCTTGTTTTACCTTTGGCTAAGCAGAATTATCAGGGAAGCTTGAACTGAGATTCTGCAAGAATTGTCACTACCAGCCCACTTGTTCCTGAAGTTGTTGCTGGGGTTGATGTTTGGTCCCTGTGCTCAGCACTGGTGAGGCAACACCTCCAATCCTGGGCTCATTTTTAGGGCCCTTACTCTAATGAATACATTGAAGGGCTGGAGCAGGTCCAAAGAAGGGCAGCAAAGCTGGGGAACAGGGCTGGTGAGGAGCAGCTTAGGAAGCTGAGGGTGTTTAGTGTGGAGAAAAGAAGGGTGAGGAAAGACCTTCTGGCTCTCTCCCTGAAAGCAGGTTGGATGGGGATCAGTCTGTTCTCACAAGCAGCAAGCAATAGGACTAGTGGAAGTGCCCTCAGGTTGCTCCAGGGGAGGTGTACATTGGATATTAGGAAAAAAAACTTTGCTGCGAGAGTGGTCAGGAGTTGGAGCAGGCTGCCCAGGGACGTGGTGGAGTCCCCATCCCTGGAGGTGATCAATAAATGTGTAGCCATGTCACTTCTGGGCATGGTTTAGTGGCCATGGTGGTCTTAGGTTAACAGCTGGACTTGATGATTTTCAAGGTCTTTTCCAACCTTAACGATAGATTGAGTCCAGCATCAGTAAGTTTGCAGGTGACACCAAGCTAGGAGCAGCTGTGGAGCTGTTGGAGGGTAGCAGAGCCCTGCAGAGGGACCTGGCCAGGCTGGATGGGTGGGCAGAGGCCAAGGGGATGAGACTGAACAAGGCCAAGTGCAGGGTTCTGCACTTTGGCCACAACAACCTCACTTTGGCCACAACAACCTCAAGCAGCACTACAGGCTGGGGACAGAGTGGCTGAGAGCAGCCAGGCAGAGAGGGACCAGGGGGTATTGGTAGGTAGCAGCTGAAGAGGAGGCAGCAGAGTGCCCAGGTGGGCAGCAGAGCCAATGGCATCCTGGGCTGGCTCAGGAGCAGTGTGGGCAGCAGGACAAGGGAGGTTCTTCTGCCCCTGTGCTCAGCACTGCTCAGGCCACCCCTGGAGTGCTGTGTCCAGTTGTGGGCTCCTCCATTGCAGAGAGATGTTGAGGTGCTGGAAGGTGTTGAGAGAAGGGCAGCAAGGCTGGGGAGGGGCCTGGAGCACAGCCCTGTGAGGAGAGGCTGAGGGAGCTGGGGGTGTGCAGCCTGCAGCAGAGGAGGCTCAGGGCAGAGCTCATTGCTGTCTGCAGCTCCCTGCAGGGAGGCTGTAGCCAGCTGGGGTTGGGCTCTGCTGCCAGGCAGCCAGCAGCAGAAGAAGGGGACACAGCCTGAAGCTGTGGCAGGGCAGGTCTAGGCTGGATGTGAGGAGGAAGTTGTTGTCAGAGAGAGTGATTGGCATTGGAATGGGCTGCCCAGGGAGGTGGTGGAGTCTCTGTGCCTGGAGGTGTTGAAGCCAAGCCTGGCTGGGGCACTTAGTGCCATGGTCTGGTTGATTGGCCAGGGCTGGGTGCTAGGTTGGGCTGGCTGAGCTTGGAGCTCTCTTCCAACCTGCTTGATTCTATCATTCTATGATTCTAAGTCAGCTGAGGATCTGCTCTAAGCAGACTGCCTCTGACTTGTCTAACTCTTAACTTAGCACTGCCTTCATGACCTTAAAGATCTCTTCCAAACAAAACTCTTCTATGGTATCTCCAGGAAATGTAGGTTCAGGGTCAGAATCTTCTCTGGGTCTGAAGCAAATTGGTTGTTAAAAGCAAGGCTGCATTTGCAAAGCAATAGAGATATTTAAAATCATGATGTAAATTATGTGATGTGAAGGATTCTGCCCTGGGAGGTGGTGGAGTCACCTTTGGGGGTATTTAAAAGACACTTGGATGTGGTGCTGAGGGACATGGTAGTGGATTAGCAGCAGTGGTGGGATAGCAAGCTGCAGGTAAGCAGTTGGACTTGATCATCTCAAAAGGTCTCTTTCAACCCCAACAGTTCTGTGATTGTGAATTGTGTCAGGCTGAACAGTAAATAACAACAAATGTGGCCAAAAAAGAGCATGAAGAAGATTTGCAGAAGATGCTAGGGCAGTGAAAAACTCACTTCAAAAGTAAGTGTCTGAAGGAAACCATCTGGAGTTCACATCTATGATGGCAAACTGACTCTGACCTCTCAAGAGGGAAATCACAGAACCATCTTGGTTGGAAAAGACTTTTAAGGTCATCAGTTCCAAATTCTGTCAAAACCTGCTGCAGTTTCCATGAGAGGAGCCTAAAGGTCATGGCAACATTATCTCAGCACTCAGAAAGGGCAAAGAAGCTGAAGGGATTGAGTTATGTTGCACACAAAAGCCAGACTGGCAGGACACAGATATTGAAGGACTCTGTTCAAGCAGTTCCTTTTCCTCTCTTGCAGCATTTAGTGGCCAATATGTTCAACTTCTCACTCAAGTATGTGTCTAAAGAGAGTTTATGTTTTCCTTCCTGGTAATTTGGACTTCTCCTGTTGTCTCCTTGCAGGGAAAGCCTGGATCTCCTGGGTCCCCGGGGATGCCAGGGGAACCTGTAAGTGCAAACCTGGGTTCTGGGCTCTTACACAAGGCAGACCTCATGAAGTGTATCCAGCAGGGTTAGGAAGGTTCTCCTCCCCCTCTGATTTGCCCTAGTGAGACCACACCTGGAGTACTGCATCCAGTTTTGGGCTCCCCAGTTGAAAAGAGACAGGGACCTGCTGGAGAGAGTCCAACAGAGAGCCATGGGGATGGCTGGGGGACTTGAGCATCTACTTGCAGAGAGAGACTGAGAGCCCTGGGGCTGCTTAGTCTGGAGAAGAGAAGGCTGAGAGGGGATCTGATCAGTGTCTATAAACTTCTGAGGGGTGGGTGTCAAGAAGATGGAGCCAAACTCTTTTCAGTGGTGTACAGCTATAAGTCAAGGAGCAAAGGCTACAAATTGGAACTGAGAAGATTTCACCTCAATGTGAGGACAAACTTCTTTAGAGTGAGGATGCCAGAGCCCTGGAGCAGGCTGCCCAGAGAGGTTCTGCAGTCTCCTTCTCTGGAGACTTTCAAACCCCACCTGGATGCATTCCTGTGTGACCTGCCCTAGGGGATCCTGCCTTGGCAGGGGGGTTGGACTCAACGATCTCTGAAGGTCCCTTCCAACCTCTAAGGTTCATTGAAATGATTCAGAGCTGTCAGGGAAGATTTTCCATCCAGATTTGTACCTGTGGGCTTTGTTTTTTCTCTCCTAGGGTGAAAGAGGACCTATAGGAGATATAGGCTTCCCTGGGCCAGAAGGGCCACAAGGAAAACCAGTAAGCAATTTTATCCTGTTCCCAACAAAAGGATGCATCTTCATCTATCAGAGTTGCAAAAGAAATGAGCTTCCATCCTGTTTTGGTTAGCTTGAGTGGCAGGTGAAGAACAATTGGAGCTACAGCGCTCAGTAGTAACCACCCAGTCAACAACTGCTGCCATCATGATTGGCCCAGAACACAAATCATAGCCTGGGCTGCTTCCAAAGCAGATTCAGAGTGGGGATTCTGTCACTTTGCTCTGGTGAGACCTCACCTGGAGTACTGCATCCAGCTCTGGAGCCCTCAATATAGGAAGGACATGGACCTGATGTAGTGGCTCCAGAGGAGAGCCATGAAAATGATCGGGGGTTGGAGCAGCTCTGCTATGAGGACAGGCTGGGGATGCTGGGGATGTGCAGCCTGGAGAGGAGACCTTAGAGCAGCCTGCCAGTAGCTGAAATGGGCTACAAAAAGGCTGCAGAGAGACTGTTTGTGAAGGCCTGCAGTGATAGGATGAGGGCAATGACTTTGATCTAGAGCAGGGCAGATTTAGACTGGATGTGAGGAACAAGTTCTGCACCATGAGAGTTGTGGAACACTGCAGCAGGTTGCCCAGGAAGGTGGTTGAGGCCTCATCCCTGGAGATATTCAAGGTGAGGCTCAAGAGGGCTCTGGGCAACCTGATCTAGTGGAGGATGTCCCTGCTGAGTGCAGAGGGGATTGAACTGGATGAGCTTTGGAGGTCCCTTCCAACTCAGACCACTCTGTGGTTCTATAATGGTGTAGAAGTTGATGTTCCTGAGATGTTCCCTTTAGAGGCCTTCTGAGGCTCCTTAAGATCCTGTTGACATAAAGAATTCTCTCACATTTCCCTCAGGAGAACCTTAACCCAGGCACTCACCAGGGCCTGTAAAGGGTGGGGTGCCAAAGCTACATTCCCAGTTTCAGTTTAAACTGCTTCCTGGCTCTGGATAAACTTCAGAACCCTTCTGTAGACAGCTGATGCTGGAGCACCTGCAGCTCACTTAGGATGAGCCAGAGCTGAGCTCTCCATATAGTGGCACACTGGCAGCAGTGCATTTAGGCCCTGTCTGAGCTGGTTTCAACCAACCTAGTTTATGTTTTAGCAGTAGTTCAGCCAGGATAGCACAGAATTCATTATCTCCCTCACAGCTCCTGGGGACAAGTGTGAGGAGACTGTTTCAGCTTCAGCTCATCTCCTGGCTTGAAAGAAGAGACCATTTCTGTGGTTTCAGCAGCAAAGAGAGAGGGAAGGAAATATTCCTGCTGGCTTTGCTCATGCAAGTCCTTCCTTCTCCCTCAGTGAAGCAGCACTGAGCTTGCTGCATCTGCAGATCCACCTACAGCCTAGGGAATGAACCAGTGCCAGAGCATTTACCTTCCAATCCTCTGGCACTGTGTGGTTGTTAAAGTACTCTCTGGCAGGATTTTGACTCCTGACAAGCAAAACTCTCAGATAAGACCACCTAAGGAAGAAAGTCTTCACTCTGAGGATGGCAGAGCACTAGACCAGGCTGCCCAGAGAGGCTGTGGAGTCTCCTTCTCTAGAGGCATTCCAAACCCACCTGAAGGTGTGTGCTTTACTCTGGGTGATGCTGCTCTAACAGAGGGCTTGGACCAGGTGATCTTCAGAGGCCCCTTCCAACCCCCCACCAGTCTTTGACTCCAGTTTGAGGGACAGGATAGGGCTGGGACTGCTTCCTGCAGGTAGTATCAATGAGACCAACCCTCTTTTGAGAGGGAAATAGGTTTTCCCAGCCCAGGAGGCTGAAGTTGTGCCAAGCCACAAGTCCTGAGGAGCAGAGAATGTACCCAAGCACTGCTGGTGGAGGTGTTGTCACTGTCACAGCAGAAGGACTAACATCTAGAATGAGAGAACCCTCTCTTAGGGCTGTGTCATGTCAGGCTGGGACTGGAACAGTGCCTGCACAGCTCCAGAGCCCACATTTGCAGTATTTCTGCCTAACTCCTCATTCAGAGCTGTGTGCCTCACCACATTTGAGGCACATCCTGATGCCAAAGAGTTTGGTTTTTTTTAGTGGCTGCTCAAATTCAATCTGCTGACAGCTCAGCATCACCCTGAGCTCTGTTATTTCACAGCTCAAGACTATTTATGAGTCTTTCTGTTTTGGAAGCACACAAAGTACTGCCTCTGCAGCCTCAGAAGATGCAGTGTCTCAGAAGATGCAGTTGTCTCAGGCTTGCTTGTAGTAAGCCTGACTTCCACCCTCTCCCCCTTGCATGGGGAGCATGAGATCATTAATCATGCTTTGAACTAGGTTGGAAGGAGGGGAGGGTGGAAGCCAGGCTTACTGCAAGCAAGCCTAAGACAATTGTGGGGCCATGTGTCAGCTCCACTGGTGGCTCAGGGGAGGTAGGTAACAGTGAGTTGTGTGCTGGAGAAGAGGCAAGAGATGGCATAGCAGGGAGGGAGGCCAACAGGAGCCTTCAGCCTGTTGCCCTGCAGCACACTGGGGACACACAAGAGCTCTTTAAATCTTGCAGAGATGGAACACGGGGATCAAGCAGTGAGGAATCAGCACATGCAGAGCTCACTGCTAGGCTGGGGGCCATGGAATGGGCTGGGAATGGCAGGACAGCAGGAGTGGAAGCTAATGGACTAACTGCCCCCTGAAATGCTTACACACCAATGCACAGAGCATGGGGAATGAGCAGGAGGAGCTGGAGATGTGTGTCAGGCTGAATGACTATGATATAATTGCATCACTGAGCCATGGTTGGACAGCTCCCAGGGCTGGAATGTTGCCATGGATGGCTCTGGACTGCTCAGCAAGGACAGACCAGCAAGACGAGGTTGGGGAGTTGCCCTCTATGTGTGAGAGCAACTGAAATGTGCTGAGTTCTGCCCAAGGCAGGGGGCAGGACAGGTTGCAAGGTTGTGGGTAAGAATTAGGGGATGTGGAAGAGGAGATGAAATTGCTGTAGGGGTCTACTGTAGACCACCAGACCAAGAGGAAGATGTTGATGAGGCCTTCTACGGACAGCTGGAGGTAGTCTCTAGAGCTAACTCCTTGGTGCTCATGGGAGACTTCAATCCCCCTGATGTTTGCTGTGCAGATCACACAGGCAGGCACAGCCAGTCCAAAAGGCTCTTGCAGTGTATCAATGGTAACTTCTTGATGCAGGCAGTGGAGGAACCAACAAGGAGAGGTGCACTGCTGGACCTTGTATCAACTAATAAAGAGGGACTGGTCGAGGATGTTAAGGTTGGGAACAGCCTTGGGGACAGTGATCATGACATGGTGGAGTTTAGTGTTCTACAGGGTAGAATCAGAGCAACAAGTAGAATTGCAGCCCTGGGCTTCTGCAGAGCTTTGTGCTCCTCGGGGACATGCTGGCAGCAATCCCATGGGCTGAGGCTCTGGAGGGGAAAGGAGCCCAAGAAAGTTGGCTGTTTTTTAAAGACCACTTCCTCCAAGCCAGGTGTGTGCCCCTGAGTAAAACATCAGGTAGCCATGCTAGGAGACCTGCATGGTTGAATAAGTTGCTCCTGAAGGATGGAGGCCACAAAGATGGGGCTGGACATCCTCAGCGATGCCCAGTGGTAGGGGAAGGGGCAACAGGTACAAACTAGAACACAGGAGGTTTGCACTTGAACTTCTTTCCTGTGAGGGTGACAGGAGGCTGGAGCAGGCTGCTCAGAGGGGTTGTGAAAGTCTCCATCTCTAGAGTCACTCAAAACCAAGCTGGCCACATTCTTGTGCAACCTGATCCAGGTGAACCTGCTTTAAGCCAAGGGAGTTGGACTGGGTGATGTGCAGAGCTCTTCCCTCCATTACAGGAGCTGTAATTGCCTTTAAGGACACATTCCAAACGTTAAGAGCCTCCTTATTGTACCACCTGCCATGTGCTGCCTTCCAACCCCCCATGATTCTGTGATTGAGCTTCACCTTTGATGTTTGTTAAAGGCATCTACCTATCTTTATCAACATCTTTTCAGTCTATTTGGTATCTGTATTAACCAATTGTTTTGTTTCCCACAGGGAATCAATGGAAAAGATGGATTGCCAGGGCCTCCGGTAGGCAAACTTGCTTTGGCATGCTCTAGAGTGTTCTATTCACAGATACCTGAGCTGTCAATCTCAGGCAGTTGCATTCAGTTCTGCTAACAGATGAATACACCAAAAAAGCAACCCAAAAAAAAAAGCCTCTTAAGTGATATTTTTACCTCTTCTTCTTTTTTCAGGGTGCTGTGGGGAGACCAGGAGACAGAGGACCCAAAGGAGAACGTGTAAGTCCCCTCCTTTAGTACCATTTTGTTATGTACTGAGCATCTCAGCATTACATCCACACAGATTCTACAGGCAAGGCCAAGAAATTGATTCTCTGAACCTCAAGCAGTCTCTTAGATGATGAAGAGGCTTAAGTGTTTTAGTCGTGGGAAATGGTGTGGGAAGAAGTTGTTTGCAGTGAGGGTGGTGAGACACTGGCACAGGTTGAGGGTGGTGAGACACTGGCACAGGTTGCCCAAGGAGGTTGTGGAGCACAGAAGCACAGAATGGGATCTTCTGTGCTCCACAGCCTCCCTGGAGGTGTTCAAGGCCAGCTTGGATGAGGGCCTGAGTGACCTGTTCTAGTGGGAGGTGTCCCTGCCTATGGCAGAGGGTTGGAGCTGGCTGAGCTTTGAGCTCCCTTCCAACCTAAACCATTCTATGAAACTCTGAAGGTTCTGCTTCTCAGTTTGAACAGGAGCCAGCAGTGTGCCCAGGTGGCCAACAAGGCCAAGAGCATCCTGGAATAGTGTGCCCAGAAGGACCAGGGAAGTGACCATGTCCCTGTGCTGAGCACTGATGAGGGCAGACCCTGGAGCTTGGGGTCAGTTTTAGCCTCTCACTCACAGTGAGCTGCTGGAGCAGGTCCATTCTTGGGTGACATCTCCCATTTACTTTCCCTCACAGTGTGCCACCAGGTTTCTTCTGCTTTTATTTTCCACAGGGTGACCAGGGTATTCCAGGAGACAAAGGTCCACAAGGTGAACGTGGGAAACCTGGCCCTTCAGGAGAAAAAGGGGATGTGGGTCCTATTGGACCACCAGGACAGAGAGGCTATCCAGGCTCACCAGGTCATCAAGGTCCTCCAGGTTCACCAGGACCCCCAGGCTTTCCTGTAAGCAAATCCAAGTTCTCCTTGGTTGGTTGTGAATTCAGATGGGGAGGAGGCTCAGGGGGGACCTAACAGGAGCCTGCCACTACCTGAAGTGGGCTACAAGAAAGATGGAGACAAAGTGCTTACAGTGATAGGATGAGAGGCAGTGGCTTCAAACTAGGGCAGGGCAGATTGAGATGGATGTTAGGAACAAGTTCTGCACCAGGAGGGTGGTGGAACACTGCAACAGGTTGCCCAGGGAGGTGGTTGTGGCCCCATCCCTGGAGATGGTCAGAGTGAGGCTCAACAGGGCTCTGGGTAACCTGATCTAGTGGAGGATGCTCCTGCTACCTGCAGAGGGGCTTGGACTGGATAATTGTGCTAGTTTGAAGCTAGCTGGAATGTTTTGGTGAGAAGAATTAGATGACAGGCTGTGAAAGGAAAACAGTGGTGATTTCTGAAGGGTGGGGTGGGAGGTCCCTTCCAACTCAGACCACTCTGTGGTTCTATAATGGTGTAGAAGTTGATGTTCCTGAGATGTTCCCTTTAGAGGCCTTCTGAGGCTCCTTAAGATCCTGTTGACATAAAGAATTCTCTCACATTTCCCTCAGGAGAACCTTAACCCAGGCACTCACCAGGGCCTGTAAAGGGTGGGGTGCCAAAGCTACATTCCCAGTTTCAGTTTAAACTGCTTCCTGGCTCTGGATAAACTTCAGAACCCTTCTGTAGACAGCTGATGCTGGAGCACCTGCAGCTCACTTAGGATGAGCCAGAGCTGAGCTCTCCATTTAGTGGCACACTGGCAGCAGTGCAGTCAGCCCTGTGGAACTCAGGGAGGTGCTTGGGGCCCATCTGTGTTTCTTCTAATACAGATCACTTTTGTTTTGTAACCTCCCCAGGCTGACACAGTTTCACTTGAAGAAATAAAAAGTTACATCAAACAAGAGGTTCTGAAGGTTTTTGAAGGTGAGCAAATGAGGATTTGCACAACCAGATGTAAATCTTGCCTTACCTTCTGGATGTTTTACAGCCCTACAGCTTTCGTCTTCCTTACATGGCATCGAAGTTAACCTTGAGAAGCTGCCTTGCTGCTGCAGCTGTGTTTAACTGTTCCTTGCATTTAGAGTGGCTGACACACAGGAGGGTTCTGCTGCCATTCAGGCAGGCTTAGGCTGGGGAGGTGAGCAGGGAGGAAATGAATGGGAGCCAGCAAGGGCAAGGGGAGAGCCTTGCACCTGGGAAAGAACAACCTCATGGACCAGTATAGGTTGGGGACTGACCTGCTGGAGAGCACTGAGCAGGGAAAGGACCTGGGGGTCCTAGTGGATGGAAAGGTGACCATGAGCCAGCAGTGTGCTCTGGTGGCCAACGAGGCCAAGGGCATCCTGCAGTGGATTAGAAGGGCTGTGGTTAGGAGGTCGAGAGAGGTTCTCCTGCCCCTCTGCCCTGCTGAGGCTGCATCTGGAATACTCTGTTCAGTTCTGGGTCCCTCAGTTCAAGAAAGACCTTAGGGAACTGCTGGAGAGAGTCCAGTGCAGAGCCACAAAGCTGCTGCAGGCAGTGGAACATCTTCCTTAGGAGGAGAGCCTGAGGAGCTGGGGCTGGGAGCTTGGAGAGGAGGAGCCTGAGAGGTGCCCTCATTCCTGTTGCTAAAGATGTGCAGGCTGAGTGCTAAGAGCCAGGCTGTGCTGGGTGATGCCCAGTGACAGGCCAAGGGGCACTAGGTGGAAGCTGAGCCTTAGGAAGCTCCATGGGAACATGAGGATTTTTTTCCCTGTGAGGGTGACAGAGCCCTGGCACAGGCTGCCCAGGGGGGTTGTGGAGTCTCCCTCTCTGGGGATATTCCAGACCCACCTGGATGTGTTCCTGTGTGCTCTGCTCTAGGTGATGCTACTCTGGAAGGGAGTTGGACTGGATGAGCTGTTGAGGTCCCTCCAGCCCCTGATGTTCTGTGATTTCAAAGAGTAAAGACTCAGAAGTGACTCCAAGTTGTAAATGAGGACCTCAGCACTCCTAGGAGCATTTAATCCCTTGCCATTTAGAAGGATTAAAGCCCTTGCTTCCAGAACCTTCAGCTGGGCCTTGGGGATTTGGCTGGCAGATTTCTTACCCACTTTTGTTGTGTGTGTCTCTGTGTGTGTGTCCTTTGCTACTGAAGAAAGGATGGCTCAGTTTGTATCCCAGCTGAAGCTGCCTGCTGCAATGCTTGCCTCCCAAGCACATGGCAAACCAGGCCCTCCAGGAAAGGATGGCTTGCCAGGGCCACCAGGAAAGGATGGCTTGCCAGGGCCACCAGGAGAACGTGGGATTCAAGGTAGGGCTTCCCAAGCAAACCTTCCTTGAGATCTTTATACACTTGCTAATGGTGATTAAACAAGGCAGGATTTACCTACCTTTAGCTTCCTAATGATTAACTTTTAAAGCTGTACTCATGGTTTTTCTTTTCCCAGACTAGACCTCAATATTAACCCCTAGCAAATGTGTGGATTTTTACTGATTAAAAACTCCTAATCAGTGCTTTTTATTCTACTAAGTGACAAAGTTAATTACTGACAGATACGTAGGCTACTGTAGCAGTTACTTCCTTCTCCTCATGCCAGCACTCTGATGTAAGCATTTAGTTCCCATTCTGTATTGAGAGGCCATCTGATTTAAGAGACAAAATTGGATCTCCAAGCCTGAGTGCTCTCAGCTCTGATCCTTGGGACAACACAGAGGAGGAAAACCAAAGGCAAATGTGACTCTCTAGGAAGCAGTGAAAACTGAACTCTTCTTGCAGTGCAGGAATCTATTTTCACCAAACCACTGTTGCAGCTAAGGAACTGTTGGCTGTAGCCCAAGCAGCAATTTGTCCACTGCAGTGCATTTGGACAGATAATGGACTCTGTTGTCACTGAGCTGTGATCAAAATTAACTGCAAGGCATCCTTGTAGCTGTGCTCCACTGGAGAGTCAGGCTCTCAGAGGTTACAAGGAAGAGACTGAGAGAGCAACTGGAGGTAGGCTGAGAGAGTTGGAGCTGTTCAGTCTGGAGAAGAGAAGGCTCCCAGGAGACCTTATTGTGGCCTTCCAGTACCTGAAGGGGCTACAAGAAAGCTGGGGAGGGACATTTTAGGCTGTCAGGCAGTGATAGGAGTGGGGGGAATAGAGAAAAACCAGAAGTGGGTAGATTCGGACTGGATGTTAGGAAGAAGTTGTTCAGCATCAGGGTGGTGAGAGACTGGAAGGGCTTGCCCAGGGAGGTGGTGGAAGCCTCATCCCTGGGTATTTTGCAGGCCAGGCTGGATGTGGCTCTGAGCAACCTGCTCTAGTGTGAGGTGTCCCTGGCCGTGGCAGGGAGGTCGGAGCTGGACGATCCTTGTGGTCCCTTCCAGCGCTGCGATCGTATGAACAGGATGTATCACTGAATAATGCTTTGGGGGTGGGCGATCTGTAATTTGCAGTTGATCTGTAGGTAGTTCTTTATTATCTCTTGTTAGTTTGGTCTGCTCTGGAGTCAGAGCAAGTCAGACTGGACTGAAGAACATGAGAGAAAAGCTGAAGATGTGTGGATCCTAAAGCGATCAGAAGAATAAAGACTTTTACTAACACTGATAAGCGCAAAAAGCCCTGGCAGAAGCTTGAAAAAAATGGGATGAGCTCAGGATGAGAAGAACAAGGATAAAGGATGGAGGAAAACAATAAAAGGCTTTAGGATCTCCCAACACTGACTTCATCACTACCTAAATAATTCAGATCACTGTAAACAGTCAACTTCACTCTCAGTGCCAGATCGTTCCCTGATGATGTGTGTGGTGGACAGCCTCAGATGCTTCTGGGAAGTGGAATGTTGTACTAGGCTTCATTTCCAGCTAGTGAGCATCAAGAGGAAAGATAATAGCTCTGCTTGGAAATCATCATCGTAATAAAGCTGCTTTCTCATGCCTTATGCTTAAGTAAAAGTAGTGCCCCCTATGTATGCAGGAGTTCCACTGATTATACTCTTTCGCTCAATCCTCTTTCTTGATTAGTAAAAGGTAAGCCAAGGGAGAAGCATTTTACTTCCCTGATGCAGCCAAAGAGATCTGAAATGATTCTTGCAGCCAAAGAACCCCCAGGAACTTGTCTTGCCTCCTTCTTGTGCCCTGAGTAAGAGGCAAGCCCCGCGAGAGAAGTGCGCTCGCAGACACCTTCCGCACCTGTGCCTGTCCTGGTTTTGTGCCCACAGTAAAGACAACCCCAAATCTCTGGGCAGACTGAGAAGGATCCTTCCACTACCCCAGCTGCCTTTCAGCCATAAAAGAATAGCAGCCAAGCCTTGTTGGAGGAGCACGTTGGGTGCATGTGTGGCTGAGGCCCTCCAGGTAGCATGCTGTGTGCACGGGTGCCCGAGCCGTGGGCTGCGTTTGCTGACGACTGGCAGAAGCTCCTCACTGTGTGTCTCACTTGGATCTAGCCCAGCTGCAGGGCTTTGCTGTCTGCTGGGCTGGCAGAGTGACAATGCCACTTGTCCCAGCCAGCTAGTGAAAAGAAGTAGACATTTTTGGACAGCAATCAACAGGAGCTCTCTCAAGTCCTCCAGAACCTGTTGGACTTGATGATCCTAGAGGTCAATTCCAACCTGGTTAACTCTGTGTGACTCTTGTGTGTGATGTTGCACACTGAGCAGACAGCCTGCTGGAGCCAGCCAGCAGCAAAGGCAGGGTCTGCCTGGCCAAGGAGGTGCTTCACTTAGCTTCAGGACAAGGGGCAATAGGGGGGAACCTGAGGCATAGGAAGTTCCATGGAAACATGAGGATTTTTTCCCCTGTGAGGGTGACAGAGCCCTGGCACAGGCTGCCCAGGGAGGTTGTGGAGTCTCCCTCTCTGGAGTTACTCAAACCCCACCTGATTGTGTTGCTGTGTGATCTGCTCTAAGTGATCCTGCTCTGGCAGAGGAGTTGGACTGGATGAGCTTTGGAGGTCCCTTCCAGCCCCTGGCACTCTGTGATTCAGACTTCACAAGGATGCCACTGGACACCTTGAGTGTGATGGCAGTTCCCCTGGGAACTGGTCTGGCATGAGCTGGCTGGATTCTAGCAGAGCTGCCTTCTGGACAACAAACCACTGGGTAGAGGTTAGTCCCAGCAGCAGAACACATAGCTACTAACTTTTGGGAGTGTATGTAGGCACGGTCTTCAAAAAGTATATTTAAGGGATTGCTGCTAGGCTCTTGGGCAAAGAATCATTCATCTCCAAGCAAGTCCAGAACTGTTACCTGCTATCCTCCAGCAGTGCCGTTTCTCGTGCATCTCAGTTGCTGCCCTGTGCTTCAGGTAGAAATAATCTTAATTTAGATGGAATGGTCTCAATGGAACTGTGGCATGGGAACAACCAACCAGACACCAACACAGAATTGCAGCTGCAGTTCTGAACCCTGTAACTGGCATTAAAACAGGCCTTAGGTAATAGCAGTTGGAAGCACAGTGAGAGCTGTGTTTTCTCTCTCCCACTCAGCTCTGAGCAGAAGCAAGCTGACACTGAGCACATGCTGCTCCCACACTGCCCAGGCCAGGTACCTGTTTACCTGCCACAGCTTTTGGGGTGCAGGCATTGCATCACAGCTTCTGGAGCAGGGGTGAGAGGCTTTGCTAGAGCAGGCACCTTTTGCATTGAGCAGGTGTCTCTTACTGGAGCTGCAGTTGCACCAGTACAAAGCAGACAGCAGCCAAATGTGCCTTTGTGCTGAACCCAAGGCCTGACCTCTGTGTATGCTGATCTTTGCCTGTGCATGGGTTTGTCACTTGAAGCTCAGAGGCAGAAGGTGCCTCCAGCAGTGCACAGTCTCCCTCTCTGAAAATCGACTCTCTTCCTGCCAGGATGACACTGTTTGGGTTGTTGACATGCAGGCCTCTAACCCTCTTCAATAATGCCTTCTCCTTTAGCAAAGCTACCAGTTTCTGGGTGAAACTCAAGTGTCAACACCATTTGCCTCCCGCTGTGCACGAACTACACCTTGACACTTGTCTTAGGATGCAGCCAGGAACGGTTTGCTCTCCCCTGGGTGGTGTACTTGCGTTGGCAGGCTGCTTGTTGTCCAGCTGTGGGGTGGTTTGCTTTTCCCTTCTTTGTTGGCTGGAATTCCAGGGATGTTGACAGAGTCTTTCAGTCTATCTCAGCCCCTTGGCAGCAAGGATGTCTCAGCTACTTCCAGTAACCCATGTGGTGGAGATTGGTGACTGTGCTGTGTCAGAGATGTGATTTGTCTCTTTGCCCCCTAACCACAGAAGGGCTGTTGGTGGCAGCACTGCTTTGTGAAGCGCCAGTTGACTGGGTTTGTAGTGAGCAATGGGCTGGAACCGGCTGTTGGACATGAAGCAGCACAGAGAGGTGCCCTATAATGCATAGGGAATGGAACAGGTGCTGTGGTTCCTACGACTGAGCTTCTCCACCAGCAGCAGCTGCTCTGCATTGCCCAAGACTTGCAGAGCAAAGCAGCTTGATGTGACTCTAGACACTGCTGTGGTCGTTGAAGAGCAGACTCAAGGCTACCAACCGAAGCCAAACAGCTGCACATTCCCTCTGCTGGGTCTTTACAGCTTGTCTCTGCCTGTGCTTTCTGCAGCTCTGCTTACCTCAGTGACCAGAATGCATGGTTAATATTCAGTCTGGGTCTCTGTGACCTTCTAAACTCTTGATGTCCTGTTTGTCATGCCATGCATGTCACTCTGCATGGTTTTCCCTGGCTGTAGTTTCCCTGTTGGGATGCTGGAGAGCAAAGTTAAATGAGACTTTGTTTTGAAGCCCAGAATGGTTGCAATAGATCATATGAGGAAAGGCTGAGAGCCCTGGGGCTGAGGGAGCTGGGGGTGTGCAGCCTGCAGAAGAGGAGGCTCAGGGCAGAGCTCATTGCTGTCTGCAGCTCCCTGCAGGGAGGCTGTAGCCAGCTGGGGTTGGGCTCTGCTGCCAGGCAGCCAGCAACAGAAGAAGGGGACACAGCCTCAAGCTGTGGCAGGACAGGTCTAGGCTGGATGTGAGGAGGAAGTTGTTGGCAGAGAGAGTGATTGGCATTGGAATGGGCTGCCCAGGGAGGTGGTGGAGTGGCTGTGCCTGGAGGTGTTGAAGCCAAGCCTGGCTGGGGCACTTAGTGCCATGGTCTGGTTGATTGGCCAGGGCTGGGTGCTAGGTTGGGCTGGGTGAGCGATGAGCTTGGAGCTCTCTGCCAACCTGCCTGATTCTATGAAGAGAAGGCTGAGAGGGGATCTTGTTAATGTCTGAATACCTGAAGGGTGAGCATCAAGAAGAGGCCAGGCTCTTCTTCTTGCTGTCTTGTGATAGGATAAGGGGCAATGGATCCAAACTGGCACACAGGAAGTTCTACCTCAACGTGAGGAAATTCTCCTTTACTGTGAGGGTGCCAGAGCCCTGGAGCAGGCTGCCCAGAGAGGTTGTGGAGTCGTCTTCTCTGGAGACTTACAAGATCCACCTGGATGTGTTCTTGTGTGAGCTGCCCTGGGTGATCTTGCTCTAGCAGGGGGCTTGGACTGGATGATCTCCAGAAGTCCCTTCCGACCTTTGACATTCTGTGTGACCAGAAGATGGCAAATTAATCTTCCAAATAAGTCACCTCCCCTGCCAAGGTCTGAGGTGTTGGGGAGGGAAGAGGGTTTGCTTACCACCCCTTCTCAAGTAAGGGGTTGTAGCAAGGGTCAGACTTGTTCTTTTAAGCATCACAGAATCACAGAATGCTGGGGGCAGGAAGGAACCTCAAAGTGCCTTCATCTCCTGTCCTACATCATTTCCATGGTCTAAATAGAAAGGTCCATTTGGTTTGAAATGTTCAGCAGAATATTATAGAGCAGAGGACTTGATGCTATAGCTAAAGCAGGCAGAGAGCTTCTGGCTAATAGCATCATAGATTGGCTTAGGTTGGAAAGGACCTTGGAGATCATCTACTCCAACCTCCCCACCATGGGCAGGGACACCTCTTGACTTGGTTGCTCAAGTCCTCATCCAATTCCAATTTAAGGGAACAGAAATGGGTGTTGGACATTGAGTTGACACTTACAGGATCAACTAGGATGGAAAAGACCTCCAGGATCATTAAGTCCAACCTAGCACCCAACACCTTCTAGTTAACTAACCCATGGCACTAAGTGTCTCATCCAGCCTCCTTTTAAACACCTCCAGGGATGGTGGCTTCATCACTTTCCCTGCTGCCCCTTATTCTTAGGGCTTCTTGTCTGTAATGAAGTGAACCCAACATTTCTTCAGGATTAAACTGAGCTGAAATCCACAGATGAGGTGGATTAAAAAAATAGCCTCAGGAAGGAATCATTAGGATGGAAACTACTTAGAGAAATGCAGAGCTCCAGCCAGTGAAGAAAAGAGACACAAAGATTTGAAGCCTAATCACTGATCAGACCTTGTCAACTGCATGCTTCAAGTAGGCTTTGCATGCTGGAGCCTCAGACCTGCACAAGCTCTAGAGATGCCTCATTCCATGAGCTGTGTGGTGCTGGAGGGCTGTGGTCTTCTCTCACACAGAGAGGAATAGGTTAGCATGCAGCCAGCAGCTTAAGGCCTACTGCAGGTACAAAGAGTGCTGTGGAATGGAGAGAGCTAAGCCTAAAAGTGCAGGTACAAAGAGTGCTGTGGAGTGGAGAGAGCTAAGCCTAAAAGTGCAGGTACAAAGAGTGCTGTGGAGTGGAGAGAGCTAAGCCCTGCTCAGTTTCTGGGCTGTCAGACCTCAGATGGCCTTTGGGTTGGTCCTTGACATCATCCAACAGCTACCACTGGAGCAGAATATGCATTTGGTTCTGCAGTACAGGAGCTTAGGATCATAGACTTGTTTGGGTTGGACCTCTAGGATCCAACCATCAACCCAGCACCACCATGGCCACTAAACCATGTCCCATGGCCACCATCCCACCTCCAGGGACGGGGGCACCACCTCCTCTCTGAGCAGCCTGTGCCAATCCCTGACCAACTCAGGACTTTGGGAAGGTAGCTTAGGATCTTGGGGGAAGGTCAATCTAGTGAAGGCAGCAGGAGTCTTCCAAGAGAGGCCAGGGTGGGCACTGCTGGGAATGCCACAGCTTCCAGAGGCAGCTTGGAAGCATTCAGAGCTGGCTCAGCCAGAGTGCCAGCCTCAGGAGATAGAAGGGAGCATGTGTCCTGAGAAGGTCCTGCCAGGGAGCTGTGTGGAAGGTGCCTGGTTGCAGCAAGGGGACACTCTTACTTTGATGTCTTTGTTCTGTGTAGGTTATAGAGGACAGAAAGGGGAAAGAGGCGAGCCTGGAATCGGACTGCCTGGGAACCCTGGACCGCCTGGCCCTGCAGGTACGAGTGCCCAGCTCTGTTTCTGCTCCTTCCTGCTCAGCTCACCAGGCCTTGGTTCCTCCTTTGCACCCTGCTTCTAGCCCTGGGCTCCTCCTCCTGAGCTCTGCTGGGGAGCCAGCTCACAGCCATGCTGCAGATGGCAACCACAGCTTGGTTTGGGTGGGAAGGGACCTCAAAGAGCACCCAGTTCCCACCCCTCTGCCACGGGCAGGGACACCTCCCTCCAGCCCAGCTTGCTCAGGGTCTCATCCAACCTGGCTTTGAACACCTCCAGGCAGGGGATGTCCACGACCCCCTGGGTAAGCTGTGCCAGTGTCTCCCCACCCTCACTGGAGAGAATTTCTTCCTCATCTCCAGGCTAAATCTGCCCTCTTCAATCTTCAATGTATTCCCTTTCATCCTACCACTACAAGCCCTTGTGAAAAGTCCCTCCCTGGCTTTCCTGTAGGCCCCCTCCAGATCCTAGAAAGTTGTTGATAATAAGAGCCTCTCCCCAGAGCCTTCTCTTTTCTCCAGGCAGAACAGCCCCAGCTGTCACAGCCTGTCCCCACAGGGGAGGTGCTCCAGCCCCTTCTGGCCCTCCTCTGGACCTGTTTCAGCACTTCGATGTCCCTCTTATGCTGGGGGTGTCAAAACTGGATGTGGCACTGCAGGAGGGGGTCTCAGAAGAGCAGAGCAGAGAGGGGAGAATCATTTCCCTCAGCCTGGTGTCCAAGCAACCAAACCAACATTAGCTCTGCCAATCAATCTAGGTGAGGTAAAAAAAACCTCCTGTGATGAAATGAAAACCAGAATGTGGTCAAAGAGACTAAACCAAAACCAAGCAATGCTTCTCAGAAAGATGTCTGCAAACTCCAGGGGCAAATGTATCAGAGAGGTGACCTACATTCCTTGTGAAACTGATCAGAGGCACAGACTGTCCTGGGTGCAGTTCTGGAGCCCCCAGCACAAGCAGGACATGGAACTGTTGGAGCCAGTCCAGAGGAGGCCACCAAGATGCTGAGAGGGCTGCAGCAGCTCTGCTCTGAGGACAGGCTGAGAGTTGGGGCTCTGCAGCCTGGAGAAGAGAAGGCTTTGAGGAGACCTTGGAGTGGTCTTGCAGGATCTGAAGAGGGCTACAGGAGGGCTGGGGAGGGACTATGGACAAGGTCTGGTAATGACAGGACGAGGAGGAATGGGTTTGACGTGGCAGAGGGGAGATTGAAACTGGATGTTAGGAAGAAGTTGTTTGCAGTGAGGGTGGTGAGACACTGGCACAGGTTGAGGGTGGTGAGACACTGGCACAGGGTGCCAGGGAGGGGTTCAGGACCAGGTTGGATAAGGCCATGAGAGACCTGTTCTCGTGGGAGGTGTCCCTGCCTATGGTGGGGGGTTGGAAGTGGACGATCACAGAACCACACAAACACCCAGGCTGGCAAAGCCCCTCAGGATCACCAAGTCCAACCTAGAACCCCAATGTGGTCAGTTTGGCATTCACCAATCAGAATGGCATTTGCCACACTGACCATGGTAGGTGACCCCAGGGCTTCCTCACCCTTATTTGGGCAAGACCCCAACAAGTGCCTGTGGGTACCTGTGTCACTTTAGGAGGGGGCATAATGGCCCAAGCCTTTGCTTTCCTCCTACCCCTGCTTCTCACGTCAGCAGAAGGATGTGGCAGGCCTGTTAGATGCCCTGGCTGTTAGCCTGCCAGGACTCCAGCTCCCTCCAGCTCCTGGCATTCTGTGATGCTGTGATTCTGTCCTCACTTACCTCTGAGACCTTTGAGGTCCCTTCCAACCTAAACCATTTTATGAGTCTCTCTGGTTGGGCTGACAGCGATGAAACCTGTGTGGGGGGAGAGGGTGAGGACTCTGCTAACTGTCAGCTTTGCTTTGCCAGGCACTGGCCTGCCAGGCCCCCCAGGAGCACCAGGAGCAGAGGGGCCACCAGGAGCCAGCGGGAGGTGCAACCCAGCCGATTGCTACTACCACCTGGCACAGGCTCGGGCGCAGGCCAGCGGGAAATAAAAGCCCTCTCCCCTAGGCACTCAGGCTCCCAGGCACAGCTCACTTCTCTCAGTCACTTCATCTACCTTTTGAATCATTTGGTGCACTTTGGGTGTTTTATTTTTCCTTCCCCCCCCTCGACACTGCATGGTAAACATTTCAGTTCTGAAGCTCCAAATGGAGCCTTTCTTACCCCTTCCTCTGTTACTTGCAGTGTGGGAAGGCTGCAACGATGCCAACCTTGTTTTCCAGAGTGCATTCCATGTGTTAACTTCCTCCTATTTATTTTGCTTAGAGGAGGACAAATAGGCCCAAAGATGATTTTTCTTTTCAGGAGCTTCTTTGTTCAGACAAAGCAACTGGTTGGAACTGCAGGCAGTGTGCCTGTGCCTCCCTCTCTCGGCTGGCTCTGCTCTTCTGCCTGCTGGTGGTGTTTAAATGGAGGGGGGGAAATGTGTTTCTGAAGTTTCGAAACCTAACCTGTTGATGGAGGATGCAGGAGCTGAGCTGCAGCACTCAGGTGCTCACATGCCTTGAGGAGGCTCCAGCACACCTTCTGAACTGGGCCTGTGTCGTGCACCAGAAGCCACCTAGAGCTTTGGTCACCTCGTGGATGTTGAAGGAGGTGACGAAGAGTTGATGATGTCTCTCATTCTGTCCAGTATTTACCTTCTGGCTGGAAACTTGCCAGGTATAGCCCCAAGAAGCATCTCCCCTGACTGGATGTTGGCCTAAGCAAAGGCTTGTACATTTCTTTAGCTGTGGTTATGGCTACTCCAGACACTGAACTGCTAGGGGCTGGCATTGATGTCCCCAACTGAGACTTCACATCTCCTCTGGTGTTGCTGTTCCCAGATGCCACTGCCACGGCTCCTCTGGGTGTTGCTGTTCCCAGCTGAGACTTCACATCTCCTCTGGTGTTGCTGTTTCCAGCTGGCACTGCCGTGGCTCCTCTGGTGCTGATGTTCCCAGCTGGCACTACCATGACTTCTCTGGTGTTGCTGCTCCCAGCTGAGACTTCACATCTCCTCTGGTGCTGATGTTCCCACCTGGCACTGCTGTGGCTTCTCTGGTGTTGCTGTTCCCAGCTGGCACTGCCATGACAAAGTATAAGTCCTGCAGAGCTCAAAGGATTGAGCAAATGAAAAGATGGGGAAAATGAACCATGCAGAGGCTGCTCCTGAAGAAGAGGGAGCAGGGTTGGCCAGAGCTTTCCTCCTGCTTGTTAGGATCCACATTGCTAGGTTAGCCCCACAGAGCTTGCTGCAGTGCAATGGAAAGTGAAGGTGCCACTGAGAGAAGATGAGCAGCTACAGCTCACAACCTCAGCGTGAAGCCAGGGCGCAAAAGCAGTAGTGAGGGCTCTTGCCCCATCATTAAGAAGCCAATCACTGTCTCCCACCAGGGAAGTGGGTTTGAACATGCTTGAGCCACCAGAGAAGCATTCCCACATGGGAAGTGGTGGGTCCCAGAGAAGCTGTTGTGAGACCCAAATCTGGCCAGCTTCTGAGTTTTTGTTGAAAACAGTGAGGAATGAGTGGTGGGACTCTGGTGCCAGCACATGGGCAGTTGTTCTGAGTGGGGTTCCTACCACTGGCACCCAGAGCAGGAGCAAGATGAGTGCCAAAAGCCACGGAGTTAACCCAGGGAGATGCAGATGAAGCCCTCAGATGTGCTTCCCAGAGGGCAAGCAAACCCACCTGGCACCTTGCTCAGCAGATGCTTGGAGAAGGTGCTTGGCATGACAAAGATGTGCAAGCGAACACCTGAGACAGGAGAAGGCAGCAGGAAGGAGGACAGCAGCAACCCCCTGGCACACCATGAGACCATCTCCTGAGGGCAGTCTGTGAGCTGTAGTGCACCCTGCAGCTGAGGACCTCTTGGGAGGTGCTCAGGGTTCTTTGTCCCTGGGACAGACAAAGCCCACAGGAGACAGCCAAGTCCTCACACCTTCTTTCCTGCTCACCCTTCACTGTCCCTCAGGAAGCAGTAACTGCCCCTTCTGTGACCAGTGGGCACCTATCCCACTGGGGCAGGGAAGGTGCATTTGGAGCTCGTGGGTGCTGCCTGTGCTTTGGCTCACAATGGGCTGCTCCCATCCCAGACCTCCTGTGCCTGTGGAGCACGTCTTGGTTTGCTGAGTGGCACCATCCAGGTCTGCTCTCAGAGCTCCATAGCTGTGCCAGCACCAGGTGACAAAGCAGCTGGAAGGGGAGCATCTGTCTGCCCTGAGGCCCTGCTGCTGCCCACAGCTCTGCCAGCCCAGCAGTTAAAGCCTTGCACCAATGCACACACCAATGTGTGGACACAGCAGAGGAGCAAGCCCCACACAGTGGTTCGCACTCTGTGCTGCTCAGGTACCTTGCATCAACATCCTTGGGGTTGGGTTGGGTTGGTTTTGTTTCCTTCCCCTTGTTTTCTTTCTACTTCTTTAGTAATTCCAAGAGCTGTACAAGAATCTTACCTATTTTTTTACTTCCTAAGTTAATTTGAGTGCTTCATTTGCTGTGTGATGCTGTTGAGAAGGGTGCTGCTGCCTCATGAGGAGGGGTCCCTCTGACTGAGAGGTTTCCAAGCAGCCCAGCAGCCTGGAGGGCTGTACATAGGCTCTTGCTCCACCTTAGGGGGTATGTGTATATTTTGGGGCTCTCAGCCAGCTGCAAGCATCTGTCCCTGGCCAGGTGCAGCTGCTGTGTGCTAAATGTACTTGAACTTAGCAGAAAGCAGAACTCTTTTTTATACTTGGAGAAGTTTTATTTTTTCATCTGTTGGTTGTTTTCCTACTGCTGCCTTCCTTGTTGCTGTTGTTGAGTTGGGGTTGGGTTTGTTTTCCTTTTTCTAGGCTCCAATCTAAAGGTCTTTTCTTTTTTGAACCTGTGTTGGAATGCTTTCAGCTGATGTGCAGGCAGATTTGGTGCTGGTCATGGTGCATTGCTTTTTGGCTTTTCCATTAGCTAAAAGCCCACCTGAATTTTCTCACGTGAGAAAAGGGGTATTTGCTTCTGTGGGTGGACTCAAAAGCTTCCTGAAGGTGCCAGGTTCTTGGCTGGGGTAGGACAGAGTTAATCTCAGCTTCACTTTGGTCAACCTCAAAAGCTTCCTGAAGGTGCCAGGTTCTTGGCTGGGGTAGGACAGAGTTAATCTCAATTTCACTTTGCTCCCCTGGAGCCCAGGAAGTTCGACCTCAAAATAAAGAGGAACTTCTTTCCTGTGAGGATGGCAGAGCCCTGGAGCAGGCTGCCCAGAGGGGTTGTGGAGTCTCCCTCTCTGGAGACCTTCCAAATCCACCTGGCTGCCTTCCTGTGTGACCTGCCCTAGGTGATCCTGCTCTGGCTGAGGGATTGGAGCAAATGAGCTCCCTTCCAACCACCGTGATTCTGTGGTTCCCACTGGGTCATTCCTACTCTGCTTTTTTGGGGGGAATTGAAAGCAGAATGCAGCTGGAAATTTGCTTCTGCAAGGTCAGGTTGGATGAGGCCTTGAGCTCTAGTGGAAGGTGTCTGTCCATGGCAGTGGGATTGGGACTTTCTTCACAACCTCCCTGGAGGTGTTCAAAGCCAGGTTGGATGAGACCTTGAGCACTTTGTGATGCTGAAGCAGGAGATGAGAGCAAGATTTACCTGGGGAAGGTCAGAGGAGCACCAGGTTAGGATGGGGGGCAAGCTGCCAGGGGCTTGGCAAACCTCTCAGTCTCTTTGCTTTGTGCCTTCTAAATCCCTTTATTTAAACTGCCACTTTTTGGGTTCTTCTGGGTCACCAAAGTGGATAGAGCAAAAACCTGAGCCACCTTTTAAAGTCATAAACCTGCCTTTATGGCCTTTCTATTCCACATCTTTGCTTGCTTTAGGTTCTAAACCGTTTTCATTTACTTCATGCTCTGAATCACCTTTAGTTCCTTTAGTTCCTTTGTGTTCCAAATCTTTATGTCCTTTATCCTCCAAATCTTTATGTCCTTTATGCTCTGTATCATCTTTAGTTACTTTATTACCTTTAAGTTCCAAATCTTTACTTACTTTATGCTCTACATCACCTTTGCTTACTTCATTTATTTACTTTATACTCCAAACCTTTTACCTTCTAAATCTTTATCTACTTCACTGACTTGAAGAAGTCCCAAATCTTTCTTTAACTTCCAAATCACTATTTATGTTTTAAACCATCTTTATTTAGTTGCTTTATTTCCTTTGAGCTCCAAATCTTTATTTGCTTTATGTTTTAAACCATCTTCAGTTAATTTCCTTTAAGCTCCAAACCTTTATTAGTTACTTAATTTCCTGTAAGCTCCAAATCTTTATTTACTTTATTAGATACTTTATGTTCCAAAGCTTTCTTTCCTTTCTGTTCCAAATCATCTTTAGTTACTTCATTACCTTTAAGTTCCAAATCTTTCCTTACTTTAAGCTCCAAATCTTTCTTTACTTCATGTTTTAAATCATCTTTATTTATTTATTTACTTTAAGCTCCAAATCTTTCCTTTATTAGTTAATTATAGAATCATAGAATCATAGAATGGTTTAGGTTGGAAGGGACCTCAAGGATCATCCAGCTCCAACCCCCTGCCATAGGCAGGGACACCTCCCACTAGAGCAGGTTGCTCAAGGCCTCATCCAGCCTGGCCTTAAACACCTCCAGGGAGGAAGCATTATGTACTTCAAGTCCCAAATCTTTCCTTTTACTTTTATTAGTTACTTTCTTTACTTGAAGTTCCAAATCATTATGTTTTAAATCATCTTTATGGATTTACTTTAGAGTTCCAAATCTTTAGTTACTTTCTTTAAGTTCCAACTCTTTATTTACTATGTTACTTAATTTCCTTTGAATTCCAAACCTTTCTTTCCGAGAAGTTCCAACTCTTTATTTGCTTTATTAGTTACTTTAAGCTCCAAATCTTTATTTACTTTATTAATGTATTTATTTACTTTATTAGTTACTTTCTTTACTAGTTACTTTCTTTACTTTATTAGTTAATTTATTACTTTCTTAACTAGTTAATTTCTTTACTAATTTCTTTACTAGTTAATTTCTTTATTAGTTACTTTACTAGTTACTTTCTTGACTTTATTATTTACTAGTTACTTTCTTTACTAGTTACTTTATTAGTTACTTCATTAGGTACTTTACTAGTTACTTTCTTAGTTACTTTGTTAGTGACTTTGTTACTTTGTTAGTTACTTTCTTTACTAGTTCCTTTATTAGTTACTTTGTTAGGTACTTTACTAGTTACTTTACTAGTTACTAGTTACTTACTTTCTTAGTCACTTTCTTAGTCACTTTCTTTACTTCCGTAGTTACTTTCTTACTTTCTTTACTAGTTACTTTCTGTGTTACTTTCTCTACTTGATTATGTTATTAGTTACTTTCTTTAAGCTCCAAATCTTTATTACTTTCTTTACTAGTTACTTTATTAGTTACTTCATTAGGTACTTTACTAGTTACTTTCTTAGTTACTTTGTTAGTGACTTTGTTACTTTGTTAGTTACTTTCTTTACTAGTTCCTTTATTAGTTACTTTCTTTAAGCTCCAAATCTTTATTACTTTCTTACTCTCTTTCCTTTATTACTTTATTTACTTTAAGCTCCAAATCTTTATTTACTTTATTACTTTGTTTAAGTTCCAACTATTTACTTCATTACTTTCTTCAAGTTCCAAATCTTTATTTACTTCATTAGTTACTTTCTTCACTTTAAGTTCCAAATCTTTCTTCCCTTTAAGTTCCAACTCTTTCTTTACTTTATGAGTAACTTCATTTCTTTTAAATTGCAAATCTTTACTTCCTTTAAGTTCCAAATCTTTATTGCCTTTTCTTTAGTACCTTTAAGTTCCAATTCTGTATTTACTTCATGAAGTTCCAAATCTTTATTTCCTTTATGTTCCAAGTCTTTATTCTCCACCAAGACTCCAGTTCCTGCTCTTTTGGGGTTGGTTGGGCGTTTTTTTGCTCGAGGATTTGCCATTTTTCAGCTCCATTTCTTCTGCTCTCACCCAAGATTTAGAGGTTAGCAAAAAAATACTTCTTTGGGTAAGGATTTCCAATGGGCCCTGGGGGCTTGAGCCTTCGGTTCTGAAGTCTAAACCTCAGAAGTCAGCTCAAAGGCAGCAAATCTACCACAGTCTTAAGCCATCCACTTCTAGAGCTGCTGCATTGAGCTGCCCCTCAGTGCTGAACTCCTTTGAGTGTTAAGGATTCTGATTTAGGTTTTTTTTTCCCAGCTGAATCTTTTTCCTCCTCCCTGAGTTTCTTTCCACTGTGGAACTTTGATGCCTTTTGTTGTTGTTTTTGTTGTTCCAGACTATATATAGCTACTTTTTTTTTTTTGGAAAGCACTTCACAGTTGTATTTAAATGTTGGGGGTCGGTTTGGGGTCGGGGGTTTTGTTGTTGTTGTTGCTCCTTTGGATTCATTCTGTTGATGCTCTTACAATTATATTTTCAGTCTGTTGTTATCAGGTTGCTTGTTTGGGGGTTGGGGTTGGGGTTTTTTCCCCCTTTTTAACAGTTTTACACACTTTATAGTCAAAATAAAAGGTTACTGGTGAAACTACAGTTGGGCATTATCACTCCTGTGTGCTTTCTTGTGCTGAGAAAGGACTTTTGAATCATAGAATCACAGAATGGTTTAGGTTGGAAGGGACCTCAAGGATCATCCAGCTCCAACCCCCTGCCATAGGCAGGGACACCTCCCACTAGAGCAGGAGACTATCAGCATCCTTGTAGTGATAGGATGAGAGGCAATGGATTGAAGCTTGAGGAGGGCAGATTTAGACTGGGGATGAGGAAGAAATTCTTGCCAGTGAGGGTGGTAAGACACTGGAAGAGGTTGTCCAGGGAGGTTGTGGAGCACAGAAGCACAGAATGTGATCTTTGATCCCATTCTGTGCTTCTGTGCTCCACAATTTCCCTGGAGGTGTTCAAAGCCAGGTTGGATGAGGCCTTGAACAGCCTGGGCTGGTGGGAGGTCTCTGCCAATGACAGAGGGGGTTGGAGCTGGTTGGTCTTTGAGGCTGACCATAGAGGTGCTTGAAACTCCATCCCTGGAGGTGTTTCAGAGAGGGCAGAGATGTGGTGCTGAGGGACATGGTTTAGCCCCAGCCTTGGTAGAGTTAGAGACTGGTTGGATTGGATGACCTGAAGGGTCTTTTCCAACTGAAGCAGTTCTGTGAGAGCCCTCTGAGCACACCTGCACAGGGACTTGCAGCATTAAACATTCAGCCATGGGCACAGGCTGCTCAGAGGTGCTGGAGTCACCAACCCTGGATGTGTTTAAAGGTTGTTTAGATGTGGGGATATGGTTTAGAGGTGAACTTTGCTGGACTTGATAATCTCAAGGGTCTTTTACAGCCTGAATGATTCTGTGACAGCAGATGTCAGGGGCGTGAGGTGCTCCTAGGAACAGCTTCCTGCCTGTACTTCTGCAGCTGAAGAGCTGGAGGAGGCTTAGCCCAGCACACACATGCAATGAAGCCATTGTGCATGAGGTGATGCCACTGGCACTCTGGGCTTTGGAAGCATAACAGGAGAGCTACAACTGAAGTAAATAAACAGTTCCTTTTTTTAATGGATAGCTGAAGACAGCTTATGTCACTGTACATCGTACAGAGGAAGGAAGGAAGGGGGAGAGGAGAAATCACAGAAACTCTTCATTAAAAACAAAACAACAGAACCCAATCCAAAGCAAAAGAAAACAAGCCCAGACAGCTAAGTGCCTTGTTTCCCCCCCAAAGGAAAGGCATCACCTGTGTATTTCTGCCAGCACCAGTGTTCCAGAGTGAGCTGCTAAGCACAGCTGCAGAGAGGCTGTGTTGGAGCTGCCCCTTGGCTGCGCCCTTGGCTGAAAGGTTGCTCCTTCCTTCCCTGTTGTTTCTCACCTGTCTGTGCAGGAGGTGCATTCGTGGCCCTTGCCTTGCCTGCTCATGGCCCCTTCACGTTCTTCCCAGCTCTCTGTCCAGCCTGCACTCTGCAGGAGGAGGGCTCGCAGTAGCCAGGAGGGCCGGGAGGGCCAGGAGGACCAGGGACTCCAGGCTGCCCTGCTTGCCCTGGCAGACCTCGCTGCCCGTCACGGCCTTCGCTGCCATAGCTGGCTTGGCCTGGCTCACCTGCAAAAGGAAATCAGCTGTGAGCAGTGGCAGTGCACAGGGAGCTTGGTCAGCTGAGCTGGCACTGGGTGCTGGCAGCGCAGCAGGCAGCTGTGTGCTGGGCTGCATCAGCAGCAGTGTGAGCGGCAGTGCAAGGAGGGGACTCTGCCCCTCTGTTCTGCTCTGCTCAGAGCTCACCTGCAGCACTGCCTCCGGTTCTAGGCCTCTCAGGACAAGAAGGACCTGAAGCTGCTGGAGGTGTTCAAGGGCAGGTTGGATGAGACATTGAGCAACCTGGGCTGGTGGGAGGTGTCCCTGCCCATGGCAGGGGGGTTGGAACTGGCTGATCCTTGTGGTCCCTTCCAAGCCTGATTCTACAGTTCTAAATCTTTACCAACACAGGGAGTTTTGCACTGATCAGGCTCTGAAGAGGACAGCTCTGAGGTATTGGTGTCAGCTAAACTGAATTTCTGCTCCTTTTTTTTACAGAGGGAACAAATGTTGATCTCGTTTCTGTCTATGTCTAGACAGAGAAACAGGCTGCAGAAAGAAAATGAGGGAGGAGACAAAAAGAAATCACCAAACCAAGTTTCTTTTCATTCTCTGGCCACTAGATGCCAGCTGTGCTGCACTTAGCTCAGCAGGATCTGGCCTGGGCATCTCCCATAACACTGCAAGTGATAACTACAATCCTATGAGTTTATTTATTGCCTTTTTGGTTGTTTTGAGGTGGGTTTGGTGGTGGTTGTTTGGTTTTTTTTCCATGCTTTGTATACATACAGGGCCGGGAGGATGCTCAGAGGGCTGCAGCAGCTCTGCTGTGAGCACAGACTGAAAGAGTTGGGGCTGTGCAGGCTGGAGAAGAGGAGGCTCCCAGGTGACCTTCTTGTGGCCTTCCAGGATCTGAAGGGGGCTACAAAAAAGCTGGGGAGGGACTTTTTAGGCTGTCAGGGAGTGACAGGAGTGGGGGGAATGGAGCAAAGCTGGAGGTGGGGAGAGTGAGGCTGGAGGTGAGGAGGAAGTTGTTGAGCATGAGAGTGGTGAGAGGCTGGAATGGGTTGCCCAGGGAGGTGGTTGAGGCCCCATGGCTGGAGGTGTTTCAGGCCAGGCTGGCTGAGGCTGTGTGCAGCCTGCTCTAGGGTAGGGTGTCCCTGGGCATGGCAGGGGGGTTGGAACTGGCTGCTCCTTGTGGTCCCTTCCAACCCTGACTGATTCTATGATTCTATGAATAAGTTTTTACTGCATCTCTTTATCCTCACCCTCTTATATTTACCTGGAAGACCTCTTGGTCCAGGGTAACCTTTCAGTCCTCTGCCTGGAAATCCTCTTTCTCCTCTTTCTCCTGGTTCACCTAAGGCAAAAGCAGTAAACATCAATTACAGCCTGCTTGGAGTGTTACTTTCAGAGGGTTAACAAGCAGAGACTTCAGGTGGCTTTGTATGTTCCTAGTGGCTTTGACTGATGTCCTGGCACATTTCCTTGTCAGATGGTTGGAGTTGTTTGGGGATTCCCTCTTATTTAGGATGTGCTCAGAAGAAGACAAATTGGAGGGAAGAAAAGCCAAAGAGCTGGAGCTGAACAGTAAGTACCACCTGAAATCTGCCCCAGCCTCACTCACAGAACTGCTCAGGCTCTTTTGGCACAGAGGCTGAGGTGCCTGGCTGAAGGTTTTTGCAAGACCAGGGACCAGGTGAACTCAGCCAAGACCTAACAAATCCTCAGGTGCTGGTCCCTGGAACAGCAAGAGGCTGAGAGCTGGGACTGTTTAGCCTGGATAAGAGACTGAGGGGAGAGCTTCTCAATGCTGCTCAATACCCAGGGGACAAGTGTCAGGAGCATGCAGCCAGACTCTTCTCAGTGGTGTGCAGGGACAGGGCAAGGAGCAATGGACACAGACTGGACCACATCATCATAAGACAAAAACTTCTTCACTTAGAGGGTGGCAGAGCCCTGGAGCAGGCTGCCCAGAGAGGTTGTGGAGTCTCCTCCTCTGGAGCCTTTCCAAACCCACCTGGATGTGTTCCTGTGTGATTTACTCTGGGTGATCCTGTTCTAGCTGGGGGTGGTTGGACTTGATCTCCAGAGGTCACTTCCAACTCTGACCAATCTGGGGTTCTGTGATTCCCTTTTATTGCAACTTAATCTGGGTTTTTTCCCCTCTCACTGATCTCAGACAACTCAACTGGCTGGAGGAAGTCAGTTCATCTCCGTGGAAACTCTGCTAAGTGCCAGAACTCAGAGTTTTATCAGCTTGCCCCCAAGGACAGCAGGAGAGCATTCACCACCTCTCTGGTCCCTGCAGTTGGACTGCAAGGTCTTCTCTGAGGTAACTCGAAATTTGATTACAATTCTGACAGGAAACAAAACATCTTCCTTGCTTGGGTTTCTTTTTGATGCTCTGTAGATTATTTTTGCTAACACTAACAGAGTGCAGCCTGCTGTGTGCTGAAGCAAGTTCCCTTGGTGTCTTCACCTCTTCCTTCTGTGAGTTCAGATGATATGAAATGAGAAGAGCAACAGAGCTCCAGCCACAGTGCTGTTAAGCTTTGCTTTGGTTCTCTGCTGGTTCTCTTCCTCTCTGTTTGGTTCTCTTCTGGTTCTGATCTACTCTGTTCTGGTTCTGTTCTCTTCTGCTCTGCTCTGGTTCTGCTTTGGGTCTGGTCTGTTCTGCTCTGCTTTGGGTCTGGTCTGCTCTGCTTTGGGTCTGTTCTGCTCTGCTTTGGGTCTGTTCTGCTCTACTTTGGTTCTACTCTGCACTGCACTGGTTCTGTTGTGTTCTGCTCTGCTCTCCTCTGGTTCTGTTCTTCTCTGCACTGGTTCTGTTCTACTGTGCTCTGCTCTATGCCTCCAAGAGTTTCCCAATTTGACTTTCAAATAAAGCTTTGAGACAAAAGCTTGAGGAAGTGACGAAGCTGAAATCAGATTTTTCAATAAAGCCTTCAAGAAAAGAGATGGAAATCAGAGCAGGATCGAAACTACTGCACACAGAGGGGTCCTAGGGCTTCACAGAAAACTCTGTGGAGGGGCATAAAAGCTCTCAGGCAGGAGCAAAAGAGATTAGTTTAGAGCAAAGGCACTTTGTGCAGTGTGAAGTCAGTCGATTTTGTTGTTTGCCCTTTGCAAAGAATCAATAGAAGGTGGTCCATGGTGTGAGGATGGGAAGTGGCTCAAGTACTGCACTAAACAAGAGGCTGCTTTGTTCTCAGGCCCTTGTAAGGTGAGAAGCTGGAGAGCTTCAGAGAAGCAGGCTGGAGGTCAGTGAATGGATCTGAAGCTTTCTGTTAGCTTTTGGCACCATGAGACTTGCAGAAGTGAGGTCCACGACTGAACTGAGTGGAGGAAAGAGAAAACTCACTGCTGGGACTTGGCAGCTTATAAACCCCACAAAGCTCCATGGAAGGGAGAATTAACATTAGGAACCTGACCCAGCTGCTTACTCCTATGCCTGCCCTCTCTCATATTGTGTAAGCAACTTGATGGCTAAAAATCAGGGATTTAGAAAGGAGTCTTGCTGAGCTCAGGCCAAAGTGCTCCTTGGACACTGGGGCAGTTGTGGCAACAGGGACAGGACTCTGTACCTGTTCAGGTTCCTGATTCAGGACGTTTTTGGACTCCTCTACCTGTGTACAATGTGCATGCACCACCTGGAGTCCAGAGGAAAAAGGAAAGTGGAAAAAAAGACATCAGCCCTGGGGAGAGGCATTTGGGGGTGCTGGTGGGTGAGAAGCTCAGCATGAGCCACCAGTGCGGACTGGCAGCCCAAAGAACCAAACAGAGCCTGGGCTGCACCAAGAGAAATGTGGGGAGCAGGGTGAGGGAGGGGATTCTGCCCCTCTACTCCACTCTGGTGAGACTCCAACTGGAGCACTGGGTCCAGTTCTGGAGCCACTATTACAGAAGTTTGGATATGCTGGAAGGTGTCCAGAGAAGGGCCATGAGGAGGATCAGAGGCCTGGAGCTGCTCTGCTACAGAGGCAGACTGAAAGTTGAGCTTATTCAGTCTGGAGAAGAGAAGGCTCCCAGGAAACCTTACTGTGGCCTTGCAGTATCTGAAGGGGGCTAAGAGAAAGCTGGGGAGGGACTTCTCAGGCTGACAGGGAGTGACAGGACTGGGGGGAATGGAGCAAAGCCAGAAGAGGGCAGATTGAGATTAGATATTAGGAAGAAGTTCTTCACCATGAGGATGCTCAGAGACTGGCACAGGTTGCCCAGGGAGGTGGTGGAAGCCTCATCCCTGGGTCTTTAATGCCAGTCTGGATGTGGCTCTGGGCAGCCTGCTCTAGTGTGAGGTGTCCCTGCCCATGGCAGGGAGGTTGGAACTGGCTGATCCTTGTGGTGCCTTCCAACCCTGACAGTTCTGTGATTCTGTGAAAGCAAAACCAAACACAAAACAACCCAAAGCAACAAAAACAACAAAGAGGAAAAAAGGCCAACAACAAAACAACCCAAACCTGAACTGAAACAAAACCCAATCAAACAAACAACCCTCAACAACATCAGCAAAACCCAAGACATGGACCAGGAGCAGCCAACAGCTGGAAGCCAGTCAGAAACTTTCTTACCTTTAGGTCCTTTGCGCCCAATCTCCCCAGGAGGACCTTTCAGGCCAGGCAAGCCCCGGGGGCCAAGCTGTCCCGGGAAGCCATTCTCACCAGCAGGCCCTGGAGCACCTGGTGGCCCTGGTCGGCCAGGAAGACCTGGAGCACCAAATTCTGGCCTCCTCAGGCTGGCTGCCAGCTGAGCTAACTGTTCTGCAGGGAACAGGAGGAGAGAAGGAAGCACTGAGTGGCTCTGGATGGAGACATTCTCACGTGCCCTGAAAAAGACCTTGGTCTGCCTGCTGCAGCACCCAAAGGCTGCTGGGCAGTATCAGCAACAGTGCTGACTGCTGGGGCTGTTTTAGATGAAGTCATGGGCAGCAATTTCATCCTGCTAAACCTCATGGCAAAGGCAGAGCCATCCCAAGGGGCATCTTCAACAGCAAGGACTGGAAAGTCTCTTTTATGCTTAAGGCAGTTTACTCTGCTCTCCTCAGACCCCACCTGCAGTCCTCTGTGCAGTTCTGGAGCCCCCAGCACAAGCAGGGCATGGAACTGTTTGAGCCAGTCCAGAGGAGGCCACCAAGATGCTGAGAGGGCTGCAGCAGCTCTGCTCTGAGGACAGGCTGAGAGAGTTGGGGCTCTGCAGCCTGNNNNAGCACAGAATGGGATCTTGGAATGAAATGGAATGATCCCATTCTGTGCTTCTGTGCTCCACAACCTCCCTGGAGGTGTTCAGGAGCAGGCTGGATGAAGCCTTGAGTGACCTGTTCTAGTGGGAGGTGTCTCTGCCTATGGCAGGGGGTTGGAGCTGGCTGAGCTTTGAGCTCCCTTCCAACCTAAACCATTCTATGAGTCTATTTTTTAACTGAGCAAATCCCAAGCACCCAACTGTGTTAGGAAAGCTCCAGATTTCTCTCTCTGTGTGTAAAGGATTGAACAAATACAATCAGGGGTTTGAAAACCTCTCTCTGCACTCCCCCCTCCTTTTCTTAACATATAAAATAATTAGATCACAGCAAACAAAATGAGTACAAATGGCAAAACAAGCTTGCAGTGAAGCTGTGCCAACACAGCCAAGTGATTTGTACCCAAAACATAGAGGTGGCAGAAAAAGAAACCCTCTGCTCTATGGCCTGTTTGCTGCAGCAACAGTGTGGAATCAACTGGCTCAACAGCGAGGCTGCAGAGACATCTATAAAACAAAGACTTCTTCCTCACATCCTCTCACACTGTGTCCACATCCACATGGAAGAAGATATTCTGCATGAGGTTCAACAAGTCCCAAGTGCAAGGTCTTGCAGCTGGGTCAGGCCAGCCCCAGGCACAAAGCCAGGCTGGGTGCAGAGTGGGTTGAGAGCAGCCCTGAAAAAAGAGCCTTGGGGGTGTTGGTTGCTGAGCAGCTCCCCAGGAGCCAGCAGTGCCCTCCTGCAGTCCAGCAGGCAGCTGTGTGCTGGCTGCAGCCAGAGCAGTGTGGGCAGAGGGCAAGAGAGGGGATTGTGCCCCTTGGCTCTGCTCAGACCTCACCTCCAGGGCTGCTGTCCCCACCAGAAGGACACAGAGCTGCTGGAGTGAATCCAGAGGAGGCCACAAAGATGATCCAAGGGCTGAAGCAGCTCTGCTATGAGGGAGCTGGGGGTGTGCAGCCTGGAGAGGTGAATACTCCTGGGGGACCTTAGAACTGCCTTCCAATACTGAAGGGATCCTGCAGGAAGGCTGCAGAGGGACTTTTGCTGAGGGTGTCTTAGAGACAGGCCAAGGGGGAATGGTTTGGAGCTGAGGCAGAGCAGGGTTAGACCAGAGCTGAGGAAGAAGTTCTGCAGTATGAGGGTGGTGAGACTCCAGAATATGCTTCCCAGGGAGGCTGTGGATGCATCCTCCCTGGGAGTGTCCAAAGCCAGGTTAGATGAGGCTTTGAGCACTTGAGTCTAGCTGAGAGGTGTCCCTGCCCAAGGCCAGGAAATTGGAGTAGATGACCTCTAAGGTCCCTTCCAACCTAAACCATGATCTGATTCTTCCAAGCTGTCTGCTGGGGCCATGCTCTTTGTTCCAGATAAAAGTGGGAAACAACTTGGTTGCCTCCACAGCAGTAGATCCTCCTGCTTTAAATGCCCAAGACACAGTTTATTTACCTTGCATGACTCTCATGCAGACCTGCTTGATGTGCTGATCACTTGGTTCTTTTCCCTAGGATTGAAAAACAGCAGCAGTTGGAATAACCCCAGCAGATACCAGAGTGTGTTCTGTACCTGTGGCTGAGGCAACCAAAAATGCTGCCCAGTTGTTATGGTTTAAGCCCATCCAGCAGTTAAGCACCACACAGCTGCTCCCTTACTCCCCCAGCCCTGTTTGGATGAGTGGGGAGAGAACTGGCAGGGTAAGAACTTAGTATTTGGTCCAGTTCTGAGCTCCTCCAGTTCAAGACAGCCAAGGAACTGCTTGGGAAGAGTTCAACACAGGGCTGCAAAGATGCTGAGGGTTCTGGAGCATCTTTCTTATGAGGAGGAGATGAGAGACCTACAGCTGCTTAGCCTGGAGAAGAGCAGACTGAGAGGGCATCTTCTCCATGCTGATCAACAGTTAAGTGGTAGAACCAAGAGGATGGGCCTGGAGTGTTTCCAGTGGTGCCCAGTGACAGGACAAGGGGCAATGGGCACAAACTAAACACAGAAGGGTTCGTTTAAGCACAGGGAAAAGCTTCTTCAGCGTGGTGGTGCTGGAGCCCTTGAGCAGGCTGCCCAGAGAGGTTGTGGAGTCTCCTCTGGAGGCTTTCAAATACCTCCTGGATGTGTTCCTGCGCAACCTGCTCTGGGTGAACCTACTTTAGCAGCAGGCTGGACTAGGTGACCTTCAGAGGTCCCTTCCAAGCCCTTCTGCACTGGGATTCTGCATACAGCCCTAGAATTTCTCTGGTCTGTTGTGAGGGCCAACATGTCTCAGCCTCTGCTGTGTGTCATGGTAGGCCTGAATAGGCCAAAATAGGCTTAGCCATGTCCTGGCTCCTCTCCTTCTATTTTGGGGAGAAGCAACCATGGGAAAGAGGACAAAGAACCTGGAGCCACTGAGTCTGAGGCCCCTGGCTTGCCCAGACTTGTTTGCATCCTGTGGTAAACAAGGTAGACACACTTAGCTTGTGCTAGACACACTTAGCTTGTGCCTGCCTTGTGCAAGGCCTATGTTTTCCCCAAATTTGGGTAAAGCAAGCCTATGGCCTCACCCAGTATGGTCAGGCTTGGCTAACTGCCATTCTGATTGGTTATTCTGCATCCAAAGGCCCATCAGTCTCAGGCTACACTGATAAAAAGAGATGAGCAGGTAACATAATGGTCTCTGCTGTTGCATTCATGCCTGCTGCTGCCTGCTGCCATTGCTCCTGGCAGTATACTGCCTTACTGCCTTCTTATATCCTGAGCTGCCTGGAAACTGCCTGCCTCAGATTTACCAGGAACAGGCTCTGGCTGCCTGCACTTGATCAGCCTGCATAGCCAGCATGAGGCCCTGCTGAGACTGCACAGGGCAAGACATCCTGCCTACACCTCAAAGTCTCCTGCTGAGACAGGAAGACCTGGAGACACACTCAGATCATCCAGAGGAGCCAGGAGCAGGTCAGAGACTGTCTGCCTCCTTTCCCTGGCAGCCTGTGAATCCTGGGAAGAATCAGAAGCCTCAGCAGCTGACAAGACAGTAACAGAATTCCCTGAAAGCATTTGAGTGCTGTCTGAAGCTGTAGCCAGCCCCATGAGTTGAGAGAGATTTTGAGCAACTACTTAAAGCCTCTTGTAATTCACTAATTGCCTTCTGCCATAAGCAGAAAGGAGCTCCTTGAGTCCATCTAGTGGGCAAGAGGTGTACTGACTGCAAGCAGTGTATTGGCTGCAGGAACCCTCTCTTCCAGTTCAATGACTGTTCTGGTTTTGTTAGCTATTTCTAGACCTGGTTACTGCTCTGTATAACGTTTCCATAACTGTGCAAAGAACCAATTGTCATTAAAATTAGTGGTCAGGGGGGAGGTGAGACTCTTGAGTGTGGAAAATTAATAAACAATGTTAATTTGGGAAAAATATCATCTTGCATTGATTAATTACCTCTCCATAACACTGTGGCACTCAGGTGTGACCTGCTTGCACACCTGCTGATGCCAACACAAGCTGTGTGAGCGACAGCTAAGTGCCCCAAAGATGCCAGGTCTGTGTAACAGTACTTACAGCTGGGCCCTGGCTGCCAGGCAGCCCTGGGGCACCCTGTTCACCCTGCAAGCCTCGTGGTCCAGGTGAGCCTCGTGGTCCTTCCATGCCAGGCAGTCCTCGACTTCCCTCGGGCCCACGGGAGCCAGGATCTCCAGGGTTACCAACCTGGCAATGAAAGGCAGGAAGGTCAGGGAGCTGCTCTGCTCCTGAGAGACTCATCCTGATGGTGCCAGCAGCTGCTCAGAAATGCAAAGCAAGGACTGCTGGGATGCAGAGTTAAGAGCCTCTTTTTCAATAGGACAGCAGAGTCAGTAGTTGTGTGGTTTATAAACCTCAGAAGGAGTTTCTGTTCCTCACTGGAAGGGGAGAAGAAGAAAAATAAGAGAGTCTGTCAAAAGAGGCAAGTTGGCATCCAAAGAGACACGCTCAAGGCACCCTTTGTTGGTCAAGAAGCAGATCATCTGCACCTGGGTTCTACTTTTGCCCTTGCTCAAGACACTGTTGGTCAAGGAGCAGATCATCTGCACTACAACTGCCCTTGCTCAAGACACTGTTTGTTGGTCAAGGAGCAGATCATCTGCACTTGAGTTCTACTTCTGCCCTCATGCACATCACTGGCAACTGTCCTTGACATTAAGCACTCCTTCACTTACAAAAATGCCAACTCCCTGCTTGTTCCTTTTGTAGAGAGGGCCACAGGGTGAGCCTCTACCACCCAGCTCTAGGCTACCTGGGAAGATTCAGTTTTGCCCTCTCTCCACCTGCACACAGGCTTCAGTGCACTGCAGTCTGCTGGCACAGGGCAGGGACCATCCTCACTCCAACTGATGCTGACAACCTGCCTGACCAAATGCAATGCCAAATGCAGCTAATTTCACTCAAAGAGGGGGTAGTAAAGGGCTCTTTTACTGCTATAAGCATCCTGAGCCCTGGGGAATGAAAGGATTGGTAAAAGGCTTCATCAGTAGAGCCACTTCAGTGTGTTTAGTAAACAAAAGGATGGTTTCTGTTCCAGTAAATTCTCTAAACCTGTAAAGTCTCCTGCAGGCTGAGAGCTCTGCCAACAGCCACCCCTGTCCAGCACAGGTGACTTGACTACTATTAATCAGTAGCAGGACTCCCAGAGAAAAAGGGCACCCAAACAAATCTCTTAAATGCATAACAAAACTCAACCTGAGCAAACAAAATAAACGCCCCCCCCACCTACTTAGGGTTTCTCAGATCTCCTGGGGAGAAAGAGAACAAACCCAAACCGAAGAAGAAAGGCATCTCGAGACCAAAATTCTTCAGCTGTGCTATCAGTCAAACCCACCAGATGGAGCCAACTGAGTTCCATTCGTGCTCCACCTCAACTGCTTCCCCTGTCATAAGGAACCGCGCAGGATGTGGGGCTAGATGAGGACAGCAACATTCCCTTCATGGTGGCCCTCAGGGGTCGGTACTGGGACCAGGAGTATTCAATATATTCATCAAGGGCCTAGATGAGGGCAGAGAGGGCACCAAACTGGGAGGAGTGGCTGACACCCCTGAAGGCTGTGCTGCCATTCAGCCAGACCTGGACAGGCTGCATTCGTATCCCTGGATTCATAGAACGGGTTGGGTTGGAAGGGACCTTAAAGATCAGCCAGTTCCAAGCCCCTGCCATGGGCAGGGACACCTCTAGTGAGCCCAGGTCCCTCAAGGCCTCATCCAACCTGGCCTTGATGCCTCCAGGGAGGGAGCATCCACAACCTTCCTGTGCTACCTTTGGCAGATTCTCCCCACCCTCACTGGAAAGAGCTTCTGCCTCATCTCCAGTCTGTATCTGCCCTCCTGAAGTGTCAATTCATTCCCTTCCATCCTAGCACTACAGGCCCTTGTAAAAAAGTGCCTCCCTAGCTTTCTTGTAGCCCACTTCAGGTACTGCAAGGCTGCTCTGAGGTCTCCCCAGACCCTTCATTTCTCCAGGCTGAACAGCCCCAGCTTCATAGCCTGGTATCTTAGTACCACAGATCAACCTCTCAGCTGCTGCAACAATCTCACTCTTCAGTGAGCCTGCAAGAGAAGGACACATCCTGCTCCCCTTCCTAGCCTCAAACAGAAGGATGCATCCTGCTCCCCTTCCCAGCCTCAAACAGAAGGATGCATCCTGCTCTCCTCCCTAGCTTGAACCAGAAGGATGCATCCTGCTCCTCTTCCTAGCTTGAAACAGAAGGATACATCCTGCTCCCCTTCCTAGCCTCAAACAGAAGGATGCATCCTGCTCCCCTTCCCAGCCTGAAACAGAAGGATGCATCCTGCTCCCCTTCCCAGCCTCAAACAGAAGGATGCATCCTGCTCCCCTTCCTAGCCTGAAACAGAAGGATACATCCTGCTCCCCTTCCCAGCCTCAAACAGAAGGATGCATCCTGCTCCCCTTCCCAGCCTGAAACAGAAGGATGCATCCTGCTCTCCTTCCTAGCCTCAAACAGAAGGATGCATCCTGCTCCCCTCCCAGAACTGCTGCCAGCTGTTTCACAGTGTAACGATCACAGGCTGCAAGCAGCCACTGCGCTGAGCCTCCATTCCACACAGCACCTCAGGTACAAGGAGTGCATTCACTGCCTTCTACAGCAGCAACATCACCCAAAAAAATGGGCAAAACGCTGCTGTTAAATGACTCTTCTCTTTCATGGAGCTCACAATCTAGGGCACAAATTCCTCATGCAAAGCTACTCCACTTTAACTACAGTTGCTAGTTAGAACCTGTTCTGTTTAACGATGATAAAGAGCTCAGATCATTGTTGGCGTTTTTGTCCTTAAATCAGATCTGTCTGATCTGCTCCTGGCTTGGATGCTTCACTGGGTAGAAAACTGGCCCAAAGAGTGGTGGGGAATGGAGTTGGATATAGCTAGTGGCAAGTCAGCAGTGGTGCTCCCCAGGGCTCAGGACTGGGAGCAGTTCTCTTTAGTCTCCTTATCCATGAATGAGGGCACTGTGTACACCAACAGTAAGTTTGCAGATGACACTAAGCTGGGAGAGAGTGAGGATGTGCTGGAGGGTAGGAAGGCTCTGCATGGGCTGAATAAGTGGGCCAAGGACAATGAAATGAAGTTTAGCAAGTCTGAGGAGAGGTCTGGAGAACAGGTCAGGTGAGGAGCAGCTGAGAGACCTGTGGGTGTTTAGTCTGGACAAGAGGAGGCTGAGGCCAGAGCTCACTGCTCTGTACAGCTCCTTGAAAGGAGGTTGGAGTAAGGTAGGGGTTGGCTTCTTCGTGACAGCAAGTGATAGGGCAAGAGGAAATGCTCTCAAGTTGCACCAGGGGAGGTTTAGGTTGGATATTAGAAGGAACTCCTTGACTGAAAGGGCTCTTTACAACTCCCTGAAAGGAGGCTGGAGCCAGGTGGGTGTTGATCTCTCCTCACTAGTAACAAGTGATAGGATGAGAGGAAATGGCCTCAAGTTGCACCAAGGGATCTCTAAGTTGGATCTTAGAAGCAATTTCTTCAGTGGAAGGGTTCTCAAAGACTGGAACAGGTTGCCCAGGCAGGTGGTGGAAGACCCACACCTGGAGGTGTTTCAAAGAGGCAGAGATGTGGTGCTGAGGGCCATGGCTGAGCACCAGCCTTGGCAGAGTTAGAGCATGGTTGGACTGGAGGATGTTAAAGGGCTTTTCCAAGCAGAAGGGTTCTGGGAGTCTGCTCTCTGCATTTCTGCAGCAGTGCTATTCAGTGTACTTACAGATCCCTTTGCTCCTGGCAGTCCCATGTCACCCTAAGCCAGAGGGAAGAGAAGACAAACTGCGTTAGAAGAGAGAATTCATTGTGGGCATTACAAATGCAGGATTGTTCTTCACAGCAGGAGGAAAAAGCTCACATTTGCAGCTGATTTAAACAAAATTCCACCCCAAACTAATCACAAATTCGTTTTAGAGTTTCAGTTTCAGATTTCTTGGGTGGGAGGTGTGGGAGGGATGTGGTGGTAAAGTCCCTTTCTGTGAGGGGCAAATAAAAGGCAAGTTCTGTGCAAGTTGTGCTTCATTGCTTGTCCTGTAACTTGACACCTGGCTCGAAAGCTCTCAAACCACAGGTCCTACTCAGACTACTCAGAGGGCAGATTCCTTGGAGCCCCTCAGAGCAAGCATTATTTAATCAGTCTGAGTGGATGATGGAGATTTTACAGCCCCAAAACTGCGGCAAGGGTCTACCCAGTGTGCTGTGAAGGAGCCAATCCCTAACAATTCCTGTTCCAAACCACCTGGCTGCTGGCTGGAACCACCCTGGGACCTCTCTGACACTTGAGTGAAAGCAGCAGTTCAGCTATGCGAAAGTTGTGGGGATGCAGGGGGGGAGGGATGCAAAGGGGAAGGGATACAAAGAGGGGAAGGGATACAAAGAGGGGAGGGGATACAGAGGGGAGGGAGATGCAGGG
>WAAF01000911.1:15203-28448 GCA_013400475.1 Tricholaema leucomelas
GCCTCTCAGGTCCTTTCCAGGAGCCGTTCCCGGGGCACTCCTGGCTCCAGCTGCTCTCCAGCTGCCGTCCCGGCCGGGGCAGGGCTCGGTGCCTGCTGCACTCACCCAGCTCGTGCGGGAACTCCTCGCAGAGGATGGCCACGGAGGTGCTGATGCCTTGGAAGACAGAGACGGTGAAGGAGGCGCCGATGGCCAGGCCGTCGATGAAGTTGTGCAGGCCGTCGCTGAGGGTGATCATCCAGGCCAGCGTCCCGATGTCCGAGTAGCGAACCTCCCGCAGCCAGGAGCAGGCACCCTGCGAGCCCTGCAGGTCCTGCACAGCGCCCAGCACGGGGGCATCAGCACCCCAGCATGGGGGCATCAGCACCCCAGCACCGGGGCCCCCCCACCCCAGCACGGGGGCACCACCACCCCAGCACCGGGGCACCAGCACCCCAACATGGGGGCACCCCCACCCCAGCATGGGGGCATCAGCACCCCAGCACCAGGGCATCAGCACCCCAGCACAGGAGCATCAGCACCCCAGCACCAGGGCACCACCACCCCAGCATGGGGGCACCACCACCCCAGCATGGGGGCACCACCACCCCAGCACAGGGGCACCCCCACCCCAGCACGGGGGCATCAGCACCCCAGCACCAGGGCACCACCACTCAGGCACCACCACCCCAGCACTGGGACACAACCACTCCAGCACCAGGGCACCACCACCCCAGCATCAGGGCATCAGCACCTCAGCACAAGGGCATCACCAACCCAGCACCAGGACACAACCACCCCAGCATGGGGGCATCACTACCCTGGCACAGGGGCATCAGCACCCCAGCACCGGGGCACCCCCATCCCAGCATGGGGGCATCAGCACTGCAGCACCAGGGCACCCCCATCCCAGCATGGGGGCATCAGCACCCCAGCATGGGGGCATCANCCACTCAGGCACCCCCACCCCAGCACGGGGGCATCACCACCCCAGCACCCAGGCATCACCACTCAGGCACCACCAACCCAGCACCAGGACACAACCACTCCAGCACCAGGGCATCAGCACTCAGGCATCACCACCCCAGCACCAGGGCACCACCACCCCAGCACCTGGGCACCAGCTCCCCATACAATTACAGAAGCACAGAATCAGGCAGGGTTGGAAGGGGCCACAAGGCTCAGCCAGTCCCAACCCCCTGCCATGCCCAGGGACACCTCACACCAGAGCAGGCTGCCCACAGCCTCACCCAGCCTGGCCTGAAACACCTCCAGGGATGAGGCTTCCACCACCTCCCTGGGCAACCCCTGCCAGGCTCTCACCACCCTCCTGCTGAACAACTTCTTCCTCACCTCCAGGCTGATTCTCCCCATTCCCAGCTTTGTTCCATCCCCCCCAGTCCTATCCCTACCTGACAGCCTAAAAAATCCCAGGGGGGTACCCAGGTGGCCAAGAAGGGCACCAGGAGCCTGGCTTGGAGCAGCAGTGGTGTGGGCAGCAGGAGCAGGGCAGAGATTGTCCCCCTGAACTGGGCACTGGGAAGGGCACAGCTTGAGTGCTGGGGTCAGGTTTGGGCTCCTCACTGGGGCTCTGCTGAGACCCCACCTGGAGTACTGCATCCAGCTCTGGAGCCCCTGGGACAAGAGGGCTGTGGAGATGCTGCAGAGTGTCCAGAGCAGGGCCAGGAGGATGCTGAGAGGGCTGCAGCAGCTCTGCTGTGAGCACAGACTGAAAGAGTTGGGGCTGTGCAGGCTGGAGCAGAGGAGGCTCCCAGGTGACCTTCTTGTGGCCTGCCAGGGTCTGAAGGGGGCTACAGAAAAGCTGGGGAGGGACTTTTGAGGCTGTCAGGGAGTGGCAGGAGTGGGGGGGATGGAGCAAAGGTGGAGGTGGGGAGAGTGAGGCTGGAGGTGAGGAGGAAGTTGTTGAGCAGGAGAGTGGTGAGAGGCTGGAATGGGTTGCCCAGGGAGGTGGTTGAGGCCCCATGGCTGGAGGTGTTTCAGGCCAGGCTGGCTGAGGCTGTGTGCAGCCTGCTCTAGGGTAGGGTGTCCCTGGGCATGGCAGGGAGGGTTGGGACTGTCTGCTCCTTGTGGTCCCTTCCAGCCCTGCCTGATTCTGTGATTCACTCCAAGAAGGACATTGAGGAGCTGGAGCAGGTCCAGAGAAGGGCAAGGAAGGTGGGGAAGGGTCTGGAGAACAGGGCTGGGGAGGGGCAGCCGAGGGAGCTCAGGCTGGAGCAGAGCAGGCTGAGGGCAGAGCTCACTCACCTGGACAGAGAGGGAGCCCACCACGACCTTCTCGTCCCCAGGGGGGCTCTTGCACTCCAGCTCACTGGCCCTGTGTGGGATCATGTGGTCCATGTCCCCATTCTGCAGCTTCTCTGTCACTCCTTCCTCCTGGTCCTTCTTGCACGGCACAGCCTCGGGGCCATAGTGGCTGTGTCCGTGGTGATGCTGTGGGTGGCATTCAGGGTGGCAATCAGGGTGGGGGTCAGCCACCTCTGCCAGCCCTGCCATTTCCCACCCCCAACTTTGGCCAACCTCACCTGGTCCTTCTGCTTCAGCAGCATCTTCAGGATCTTCTCTGTGAAGAAGAAGAGGTAGAAGCCTCCAAAGACCACAGCAGACTTGGACACATAATAATCCTCTTGAGGGTTGAAGCCAAATGCCTGCAGGTCAGAGGGCACAAGTGGCAGGAACAGTCTCCAGTCACATCCCCCCTCTGCCCCTGGCACTTCTGGGGCACCTCTGCTGCTTCCTGACCTCTCTCTAAAGCTCAGCAACCACCTTCGTGCACCTCTCATCTCCTTCTCTGCCCCAACCATGCCAGCTGTGCCCCAAGGGCATTGGATCCACCACCCAACACGGGGCAGGGATGCCCAAAGCAGGCTTAGAACATCTCCACTGCCCTGGCCCAAGGCTGTGCCCTGCCTGCTGGGCTAAAATGGGCAAGGGATGGCAGCTTCCTGCTTGAAGCAGACTGAAGAAGGTTGGAGCCAGGTGAGGGTTGGGCTCTTCCCCCAATGTTCTATCAAGTGACAGAATGAGAGGAAATGGCCTCAGGTTGCCCCAGGGGAGGCTCAGGTTGGACATGAGGAACAATTTCTGTCCTGCAGGTCAGGGACTGGCACAGGCTGCCCAGGGAGGTGGTGGAATCCCCATCCCTGGAGGTGTTCCAGCACCCTGTGGCCATGGCAGTTTGGGGCAGGGTTTGGTGGCCATGGAGGGGTTGGGTTGCTGGTTGGACTTGACCTCAGAGGTCATTTCCAACTCCCCCCCAAAAAACCCAAAAATCCAACCCAGTTCTGTGGCTCTATGAAGGTCTCCATGGAGAAGGTCAAACCCCCAGCACTGAGCAGGCCCCAGGGGCTCTGTAGCTTGTTCTTGGTTGCCCTTCCCCAGCCAGTGAATGCCCAGAGAGAGTCAGAGAACCAAGCAGGGTGGCAGAGAGCTCCAAGCTCAGCCAGCCCAACCCAGCCCCCAACCCTGCCCAACCACCCAGACCATGGCACTCAGTGCCCCAGCCAGGATTGCCTTCAACACCTCCAGCCATGGGCACTGCACCACCTCCCTGGGCAGCCCATTCCAGTGCCAATCACTCTCTCTGCCAACAACTTCCTCCTAGCATCCAGCCTCAACCTGCCCTGACACAGCTTCAGCCTCTGGCCCCTTCTTCTGGCCCTGGCTGCCTGGCAGCAGAGCCCAACCCCAGCTAGCTACAGCCTCCCTGCAGGCAGCTGCAGACAGCAATGAGCTCTGCCCTCAGCCTCCTCTGCTGCAGGCTGCACACCCCCAGCTCCCTCAGCCTCTCCTCACAGGCTGTGCTCCAGGCCCCTCCCCAGCCTTGCTGCCCTTCTCCAAACACCTTCCAGCACCTCAACATCTCTCTGCAATGGAGGAGCCCAGAGCTGGACACAGCACTCCAGGGGTGTCCTGAGCAGTGCTGAGCACAGGGGCAGAAGAACCTCCCTTGTCCTGCTGCCCACACTGCTCCTGAGCCAGCCCAGGATGCCATTGGCTCTGCTGCCCACCTGGGCACTGCTGCCTCCTCTTCAGCTCCTCTCTGCCAGCACCCCCAGCTCCCTCTCTGCCTGGCTGCTCTCAGCCACTCTGGCCCCAGCCTGTAGTGCTGCCTGGTGTTATTGTGGCCAAAGTGCAGAACCCTGCACTTGGCCTTGTCCAATCTCATCCCCTTGGCCTCTGCCCACCCATCCAGCCTGGCCAGGTCCCTCTGCAGGGCTCTCCTACCCTCTACCATCTCCACAGCTGCTCCCAGCTTGGTGTCCTCTGCAAACTGACTGCTGCAGGAGTCAACCCCCTGGTCCAAATCATCAATAATGATACTGAGAGAGAGGAAGAGCCCTGAAGAGAGGAGAACCCAAGCAGAGAGCCCCCAGCCCCTCACCCTACCTCGGGAATGAGCTGGAAGAGGGCGTTGGAGTAGAGAGTTCCAATCGCCAGAGCTATGAAGTAGAGGAGCAGTCGCTTGTAAAAGGTCTTCTTCATGAAGGGCACCACACTGGCTCCCACCAGCGAGCAGAGGGAGATGACAGTCACACAGAGGAAGCCATACCCCCAGACTGTGCCAACCCACCCCGGGCAGCAGGGCAGGGAGAGGAGAACAACACAGGGCAAAGGTGGGAGGGGAAGGAATCCACACCGAGAGGAGAGAGAGAGAGAGAGAGGGAGGGAGGGAGAGAGAAGAGGACATCATTAGTGATTGCTTCATCATCTGCCATTGCTTCCAGAGGGTTGAACCTGGTGCTGGGTGGCTTTGGGCACAGCAGTTGGCTTGGTAGGAGGTGCCCCTGCCTAAATGGCAAGGAGCTGGATGGGCTTTGAGAGCCTTTCCCACCTGGCTCTGAATTTGGGTAGGATCAGAGGACTCCTCGCTCCGGAGTCCTCCCTTGGCAGCGAGCAGGCAGCTGAGTTTTGGCAGCCAGGCTGGTTTGAGAGCCAGTTCTGCTCCTCAGCCCCTCAAGGGGGGCCATGAGGTGACTCTGCCCATGCCACGGAGCACCAAGGTTCCCCCAGGATCATCTCATCCACTCCATCCTCATCCCACAGCCCAGGGATGCTGCGAGGATGGAGAGGACACGAAGGCAGCTCCGCTCCCGGCAGAGCAGGGCAGGAGGCTCAGCACTTGGCTGCAGCAGAGAGGAGTCACAGCTCTGGAGCTGGGGAAAAGCCTTGGGGAGACTCTGCCTGGGATCAGCCTCCTGCAATGGGGAACTGAAAGTATGATTCTAGGATTCCATGGATTGTAGAAGCTTGGATCCAGCTCAGTATCCTGAAACATGGAACTTAAGGTTGGATTGTAGAAGCTTGGATCCAGCTCAGCATCCTGAAACATGGAACTTAAGGTTGGATTGTAGAAGCTTGGATCCAGCTCAGCATCCTGAAACATGGAACTTAAGGTTGGACTCTATGGATTATGGAAGCTTGGATCCAGCTCACTGTCCTGAAACATGGAATTTCAGGTTGGATTGTATGGATTGTAGAAGTTGGGCTCCAGTTCATCATCCTTAAAGATAGAAACTGAAGGCTGGATTGGAGGATTCTATGGATTGGAGATGCTTGGATTCAGCTCAGCATCCCAAAATGTGAATTTTAAGGCTGGATTCTAGGATTCTATGGCTTATAGAAGCTTGGATCCAGCTCAGCATCCTTAAAGATGGAGACTGAAGGCTGGATTCTAGGATCCCATGGATTGGAGATGCTTGGATCCAGCTCAGCATCCCAAAAGATGGAATTGCAGGCTGGATTCCAGGGCTCTGTGGCTCCACCTCGGCCAGCCTGGGGGCAGTGATTCAGCTCCAGAGCTGTTTAATTAGCACACAATTAACTGGCGCCGGCTCCACGCTCCCAGGGGAGCAGCAGGAATCCACAGCTCCACCTCCAGCCTTGGGAATCAAGGAGGGAAGGGAAACAAAGGGGGGAAAAGAGTGGAAGAGGCTGGGCAGGGAGGTGGTGGAGTCCCCATCCTTGGAGGTGTTCCAGGAACCTGTGGCCGTGGCACTTGGGGATGTGCTTTGGTGGCCTTGGTGGGGCTGGGGGATCTTGGAGGCCTTCTCCATGCCTGGAGGACTTCCAGTTCCATCCAGACATGGAAGCTGAGGCCATGGTTTAGTGGATGAGGTGAGGTTGGGCTGATGGTTGGACTTGATGCTCTCAAAGCCTTTATCCAACCCCACCAATTCCATGGATGTGATGATCCCAAAGGCTTTATCCAGTCCCAGAAGTTCTATGGATTTGATGCTCTCAAAGCCTTTATCCAACTCCACCAATTCCATGGATTTGATGTTCTCAAAGCCTTTATCCAACCCCACCAATTCCATGGATTTGATGCTCTCAAAGCCTTCATCCAACCCCACCAATTCCATGGATTTGATGCTCTCAAAGCCTTTATCTAACCCAGACAATTCCATGGATTTGATGATCCCAAAGGCTTTATCCAGTCCCAGAAGTTCCATGGATTTGATGCTCTCAAAGCCTTTATCCAACCTCACCAATTCCATGGATTTGGTGCTCTCAAAGCCCTTATCCAACCTCACCAATTCCATGGATTTGATGCTCTCAAAGCCTTCATCCAACCCCACCCATTCCATGACCCTCTCTGGTTTCACACCCATGGAGCTGCCCTTTGTGCTTGGGCACTCCTCCAGCTCAGCACCTTGGTGGGCTCAGAGCTGAAGAGGAATTGAGGCTGAGCACATCCCAACAAGGGGTAAAAATCCCTTGGGAAGCAGCCACAGCCTCACAGGGCAGGAGCAAAGAGCTTCTTTGCAGTGAGGCTGGGCAGACCCTGGCACAGGTTGATGGTGAGGCACTGGCACAGGTTGCCCAGGGAGGTTGTGGAGCACAGAAGCACCCAATGTGATCTTTGATCACATTGGGTGCTTCTGTGCTCCACAACCTCCCTGGAGGTGCTCAGGACCAGGCTGGATGAGCCCCTGAGGACCCTAGGGCTGGTGGGAGGTGTCCCTTGCCCAGGTGCCATACCCAGCCCCAGCAATCAACCCAGCACCACTGTGGCCACTCAGCCATGTGCCCAGGTGCCATTCCCAACCCATTCCATGATCCTCCCAGCCCTCTCCCAGCCAGCAGGGACTGAGGAGAGCTGCAGAACTCATCCTCCTCAGGCTGCCTGCACCCTCCAGAGGCTTTCCAGGTGCTCAGGGTGGGGGTGGGGAGGAGGAGGCAAAGCAAAGCCCTGCAGAACCCTTGGAGGAGCTGAGAGCTTTGGGTGCCCAGGGGATGGGTTGGATGGGGCTGGGGGGAGATGGGATTGGAGGCAAGAAGAGAGGATGTCTTGGCCCTTGGGAGGCTGGGAAGAGAGAGGCAGGGATGAGTTTCTACCAGACCTCTGGGATGAGCTGGAGGAGTGCAGTAGAGAGCAGCGTCCCGATGGAGAGGGCGATGAAAAAGGTGAGCACCCGGCGGAAAAAGGCCCTGCGGGCACAGGGGACGATGGCGACGCCGAGCAGGGAGGCCACGTTAATCATGGACACACTGAGAAAACCAAAGCCCCACACTGTGGAACGAGAACACTGCCTTCAGTCGGGGGCTCTCCTCTCCCTCTCTCTCTCCCCTGGCTCCCCAAAGCGGCTGGAGAGCAACGGAAGATGGGGGAAGGGCTGGAGGAGGAGGGGCTGGGGAGAAGGAGCAGCTGAGGGAGATGGGGGAGGGGGAGGGAGGGGGTTGAGGATGGAGAGAAGGAGGCTGAGGGAAGACTTCATTGCTCTCTGCAGCTCCCTGCAGGGAGGCTGGAGCCAGGCAGAAGACTTCATTGGTCTCTGCAGCTCCCTGCAGGGAGGCTGGAGCCAGGCAGAAGACTTCATTGCTCTCTGCAGCTCCCTAATGGGAGGCTGGAGCCAGGCTGAAGACTTCATTGCTCTCTGCAGCTCCCTGACAGGAGGCTGGAGCCAGGCAGAAGACTTCATTGCTCTCTGCAGCTCCTTAATGGGAGGCTGGAGCCAGGCAGAAGATTTCAAAGGGAGTCAGGAAGGAGAACTGGGAAGGAGAACTGGGAAGGAGAACTGGGAAGGAGAGCTGGGAAGGAGAGTCAGGCTAAGTGCTGGGCTAAGTGCAGCTGATCCAAGACTCTGGGAATCATCAGGGTTTGGGGGGTGTAGAAGTTCATGGAAGCAGCCTGGAGGCCAGGCAGGTCCTTGTGATGGGATGAGAGGGGAATGGGTTTGAGCTTGAGGAGGGCAGATGGAGACTGGAGGTGAGGAGGAAGAAATTCTTGGCAGTGAGGGTGGTGAGACACTGGCACAGGCTGCCCAGGGGGGTGGTGGAGTGCCCATCCCTGGAGGTGTTCCAGAAACCTGTGGGCATGGCAGCTGGGGACAGGGTTTGGTGGCCAAGGTGGGGTTGGGTTGAGGCTTGGGCTGGGTGACCTTGGAGGGCTTCTGCAACCCCAAACCATTGTCTGAGTCGCTGAGAAGAAGCCAAGGGGCAGACAGCCCTGAGGCTCTTGGGGTGGGGAGGATGGCAAAGATCAACCAAATCCCAGCTGCAGGGAGGCTGGAGAAAGGTTGGCTCTGGATTTAGATCCTCCACACTGCAGCAGCTCTTCCCTGTCTCCAGGTGCTTCAGCTGGGACACAAAGCAGCAGCTGTGTCGCAGGGCAAATGGGAAGGCTGGAGCCAGAGCCTGGCCCAGATGGTCCTTGGGCACCTCTCCTCCAGCCTGGCATCCTGCAGCTCTGGGAAGGAAGCCACCACATAACTTGGAATTGGCTTTTCCCAGCCAGTCTGGGAGTCAGGAAGAGAGGTGGGAAGGAGAGTCGGGAAGGGGAGCTGGGAAGGGAGTCAGGAAGGGGAGCTGGGAAAGGGAGTCAGGAAGGGGAGTCAGGAAGAGGAGCTGGGAAAGGGAGTCAGGAAGGGGAGTCAGGAAGAGGAGCTGGGAAGGGGAGTCAGGAAGGGGAGTCAGGAAGAGGAGCTGGGAGAGGGAGTCAGGAAGGGGAGTCAGGAAGAGGAGCTGGGAAAGGGAGTCAGGAAGGGGAGTCAGGAAGAGGAGCTGGGAAAGGGAGTCAGGAAGGGGAGCTGGGAAGGGGAATTGGCTGTTGTGCAGGCCCTGGGGGCACTTCCCAGGTCCCAGCTGCAGGTCCCCTCCTCGGCCCCGGCTCACCTTCGGCCGGGCTGGGTCTGCTCTCCTCCGCCTGCTCCCTCTCCTGGCTCCGCAGGTTCTCCGCGGCGCAGGCTCCTGACTCCAGCTGCTGCAGCACCGCGGGGCAGAACTCCTGCAGCTGCCTGGGGCCCACGGCAGAGCCCTCGCTCAGGTTGTGGATGGCAAAGAGCTCGGAGGAGCTGAAGCACTTGGGGAGAGCAAGAGAGGAGGAGGAGGAGGAGCAGTCAGAGCCCTGCAGCCCTGCCAGGAGGCTCTTTGGTACCGGGAGGGGGAGGCCTGCAGAGCCTTACCCGGGAGAGGTTGAGGCGCCGCTGGGAGCCGTTGGCAGGTCCCACTCCCACATCCAGGTGGTTGAGCAGAGCCTTGAGCTGCTTCAGGCTCAGGCTTTGGCTCTCTCCGTAGCGCTGGAGGAGATCCTGCAGGAAGGAGGCAGCGGAGAGCTGCGCCCCGGAGCCGTCCTGGGAGGCTGCGACCCGCGGGCAGGGAGCCAGGAGGAGCAGCAGCAGCAGGCAGCAGCCCGGCAGGGCTGGCACGGGCAGCATGGCAGCGTCTCAGGGGTGCTGCAAGAGAAGCCACAGGGATGCCATTAGCCTCGGCAACGCCAGCAGGTGCCAGCAGAGCCCTTCCAGCCCCCAGCTCCACCAGGAGTGGGTTGGTTGCTTCCAGGGGAGCCCCAGGCTTGGAGGGGGACACAGAGCTTGGTGCTGTGAGCACCCCCAGGGGGCATCTGACAGCTGAAGAGCAACCAAGCTGGGGAAGGGTCTGTAGGAGAGGGCTGGGGGTGTGCAGGCTGGAGAAGAGGAGGCTGAAGGAGACTTTCTGGGTCTCTACAGCTCCCTGAGAGGAGGCTGGAGCCAGCTGGGGGATTGGGCAAGGGATAGGACAAGAAGAAATGGCCTCAGGTTGTCCCAGGGCAGGTTCAGCTTGGCCATGAGGAACAATTTCTTCCCTTTGAGGGTTGCCAAAGCCTTGCCCAGGCTGCCCAGGGCCAGTGGTGGAGTCATCATCCCTGGAGGGATTTGAGAGCCATGGGAGCTGTGGTGCTGAGGACCACAGCTTGGTGCTGGGCTAAGGCTTGGGACTCACAGAATGGTTTGGGTTGGAAGGGAGCTCAAAGCTCAGCCAGTTCCAACCCCCCTGTGCCACAGGCAGGGACACTTCCCAGGGGAAGAGGTCACTCAAGGTCTCATCCAGCCTGGTCCTGAACACCTCCGGGGAGGTTGTGGAGCACAGAAGCACCCAATGTGATCTTTGATCTTCTGTGCTCCACAACCTCCCTGGGCAACCTGTGCCAGGGTCTCACCACCCTCAGCCTGTGCCAGATCCTGCAAGGCCACTCCAAGCTCTCCTGGAATCCTTCTCCTCTCCAGGCTGCAGAATCCCTTTTCCAACCCAAACAGTTCCAGGATCTTCCCACAAGCAGCCCACGCCCAGGCCAGGCACTGCCCTCCCCTCACCCTGCCCCAACTCCCTGCCACCACCTCCCCAAGCTCCCCCTGCTCACCACCACCGCCGTGTGCCAAGGGATGGGGGCACTGCCAGGCTCTTGGGGAGGGCTCTCCAGCTCCACAGCCACTCAGGATGCCTGGGGAAGAGCAGCCAGAGAGGTCAGCAAGCTGGCAGGGATGCCACACACCTTCCTGCAGCAGTGCCAGGTTGGGCTCTCTCTGCAGGGTGAAGGAGTCATGCACCAGTCACCAGCTACCACCTCGGGTGCCCCTCGGGCAACCCACTGCTGGGACAGGCTCCCCTTGGGGATCTCTGCCAGCCCACAGCAGTGCTGGCAGGACACTGGAGCCCAGGGGCCAGAGGTGGCACTGCCAGGAGGTTATATTTTAACCACCATAATTAGAAGGGACCAACCTGGCTGCTGCCCAGCCACTGCAGCTGCCTTGGCAGTGCCAGCCTGGGATCAGTCCTTGCCCTTCCCTGTCCCCTTTGATTCTCTGCCAGGCATCAATAAAATCAGGGTGGCACAGACTGGGGTGGGGAGGTAGTAGGGTAGGAACTGGGGTTCATCTACCAGCACCCACTGGGCACCAAGGAAGGAGCCTGAGGTGGAGAGTGGCAGCTTGGGCACGACCCACACGTCCACCTTGGGCAGTGCCCAGCAGCCTGGGCTGCTCTCCTGGCAACCTCCAGTGGAGGAAATGTGAGATTCAGAAGGAGGAGAAAATAAAAGGTGGTGAATAAACCCTTGTGCCCAGCAGCCAGCCTGGGGCCTGCCCACAGCTTGGGCACACGCTGCCTGCTGGCCTCTCCTTCCCAAGGGATGCAGCTGGCAGCTGCCTTGAGCACGTGGAGCTTCATCCAGCCTGGCACTGCCCTGGCTCTGCTGCTGCCACCGTGGCTCTGCACCTCTCAACCCTGGCTGTGGCACCCTGGCCCTCTCATCCTGACCTTGGCTATACCACCCTGGCCCTGGTGCTGCCACCCTGGCCCTGACACCATGGCCCTGGACCTCTCACCCTGGCCATGCCACCCTGGCCCTGGCCCTCTCTCCCCAGCTTTGGCCATGCCACCCTGGCCCTGGTCATGCCACCCTGGCTCTGACAGTGCTGCCATGACTCTGGACCTCTCATCCCAGTCCTGCCACTCTGGCCCTGGCCCTAGACCTCTCATCCTGGCCCTGGCCATGCCACCATGGCTATGGCACTGCTGCCCTGGCCCTCTCACCCTGGCCCTGGTACTGCCACCGTGGCCCTGGCCCCTCACCCTGGCTCTGGCACTGGTGCCACTGCCCTGGACCTCTCACCCTGGCCCTGACCCCTGGCACTGCCACCGTGGCCCTAGACCTCTCACCCTGGCCCTGGCCATGCCACCCTGGCTCTGGCACTGCTGTCCTGGCCCTAGCTCACCCTCTCACCACCCTCTCTGGCAGCTGCCCAGGCTCAGCCCTGGCTGACAGCTTCCAGCCTCAGCTCTGCTCCAAAAGAAGACATTTCTGAGGCTTGGCCAAGCAATTGTTCCAGAAATAGCCCCGGGCTGGGTCGGGTGGGATGAGGCTGAGCCTGGCAGGACCCCGTGCCCCCTTCCAGGACCCCTGTGCCCCCTTCCAGGACCCCATTCCCGTCTCCAGGACCCCACATTCCAGCAGGTTTTACAGCTTACCACCACTTTGGGAGCTTTGTTCTCCAGGAGAGCTGCAGCCTTGGGAGGGTTCAGCCTCCTCCTGCCAGGGCTTAGCTCAGACGCTTTGGCTTTAACCCTTTCTCCACCCGAAAAGGGGCAAGGAGCTCAGCCGGGGGGGTGCTGCTGGGTGGGGGGCACCCAGGGCACCTCTCCAGCATCCCCCAGTGAAAAGTCAGGCACCTTCTGCCCCCTCCCCCCCCAAATCCAGACGGATCCTCCCCGCGGCAATGCCTTGGTGACTCCCACAAGGTACACAGGAGCTGGCACACGGCCCAAGGTGGCAAAAGCTTGTCCTGGTGGCACCACAGCCCAGGGTAGGGACGCTTGGCTGCGCTTCCCTCTCTCGGTGCCAGCTGAGTGCTCCCCACATCATCCCCCCCCTCGCTCTCCTCCTCCTGCTGCTGCTGCTGCCCGGAGCCATCCTGCCCGCGGAATGCAGCTGTGGTCACCAGCCCGTGCCAGGGCACACAGCCCCCCCCACACCCACACCCCCTTCCAGAGCCAAAATTGCCACCCGGGGGGGAGTCTGTCCCCAAAGCGGGCAGCGCCGGGCAGCGCCGGGCAGCGCTGGGCACATCCAGGCTGGGCAAAGCAGAGCTCAACTTTTCCCCAGCTGGCAGACAGAAGGCAGGAGGCGCTCGGGAAGCAGAGCCGGGAAAAGGTTTGGATCCAATGGGAATCGCTCGAGGTTGTTTGGGCTGGAAGGAGTGGAGGAGCTGCTCCCTCCCCCCACACCTCCAACCCAGGGAGAGGTCAGCCTGGGGGGCCTGGACACCCCCCCCGGAACACCACAAGCAACCCACGGCAGGGCAGGAGGATGCCAAACAATCCACTCCGCGCCCCGAGGGGCGAGGAGGAGCCGCAGGGGACAGCCCAGGGGCACAAACCCTGCTGCGGGCTTCGCATCCTCACCGCCACCCAGCGCGACCGCCCCACGCCGGACCACAACCCACGCACACACCGGACCGTAACCCCCCCCCCCCCCGACCAAAACCCACGCAC